>JARHVA010006296.1:605000-642500 GCA_037957365.1 Torreya grandis
TGTTATTTTATGTAGTTTCCTAATGAAAAAATCTAAATAAAAACATCTTTTTCATAATTTAACCTTGTTCATTTCTATTATGATTTATCTATTTCAATCATTTACCTTCAATTTTATTTTTAGTATTATATTTACATCATCTTTTACTAATTTATTCAATTTATCTAATTGATTATTAATTATAATATTAAATCAAGTCCAGATAAATTTTTTTGTCAACCAATATATTATTCAAACATTTTTGAGACCTATGTTCACTCAGGGTTTCAACCTTCTTTTTCATAATTCTAAATTTTTCCCCAGCATTTCAAATTTAATCTCTTATTTCCCCTCCTTGAATCAAAAAAATAATTTGCCTTTTTCCCTTGGTATTTAACCTCATCTTTTTGTTAAGGTTCCTCCTCATACACTTGTGACCCATCATAACTTGAATGGATTATATTATATTGATAAAAACTCTATTTTTATATTTGTCAAAGCTTTTTGTTACTCACAATGATAAAATAAGAAACCTATTTTTTCGTAAAAACATTTGTATAGAATTTATAGAATTAAAAATTTACTATTTTTATTAAAATTAGCATAAAATTAGAAAGGTATACCTATTAATTAATTAATTTATAGGTTTTATCAATTACAATATTTTTTTTTAAAACCTCTCTCATATTTCTTAAAGTGATTCTTAATTTATCACAATTGTAAATTATCTATTGGGAATATTCTAGGGTTTTACTTGAGAATCATTCCACATTATTTATCTCATTTAATTATTCAAGTTCAATTTTAAAATTCCTATATGATTTTTTATGCTCATTTCAATATAATCAAAAACCTATTTTTGTTTTCCACAATTCTATGTGAATTTTTTTATTTGTCAATTTACTATTTTTAATAAATCTGTATATACAAGGTGTGCAAGGGATAACTAATTTTCCTCTATTTTTATAGGTTTTGGTTATTACATTTTTTAATAAAAATATATCATATATTAAAAATAACTAGATAATCTCTTTAAATGGATTGAGTCTTGTCAAATCCTAAGATTTATTTAGAGTTCTAACCTCTTGGGTTATCAAAAAAATTGTTTTATATTTTTTACACTTTAGTATGTAAATGTTATGTATGGTTGTCACTAGAATATAAAGGGATATAAATTTATATTATAATACCAAACCTTTCTTCAGCCTATCCTCTTCCTAAAAGATTCCTCAAAAGATATGATGTTTAAGGCTAATTAAAACATACTCATGTTAATATTTACCTACTAGACTTGCTTCAAGTTTTGCATATATACAATGATATTTTATATGAAGCATTAAACAATACTATGTTACCAAAGGATGTATAATATTATTATGTATCTTCCATTTTCAACACCCTAAAATGGACTAAAAAATTATTTATTTTTCAAAATAAGATCTACTACAAAAACATATCATTAATGCACAATTTCCATTATATATTTGAATTTAAGGTTATGATAAGTTAATAAAAATAAGTTTTGTAGATAATGGATTAGGGATTAATATATGTAACATTTTTTTGTGTGTAATACTAGCTTTTAATCAGAGATACCACTAGTATTAGGGCACAAACTAGGAACTAGTCCCCAAGATAACTATTGAACCATTATAAATGGATAACACTTGATCATATTTGAAACCATAGAGTAAACAACCATATCTGGCCTACAAACTCCCTATGAGATTCAAACTTGGGTCGGGCTAGGCATAACCAAACCACTTCACCAATCCTTCTACATCTCATTGGCTAATATATATAATATTTATATCCTCAAATTATTAGTATTTGAATAAAAATATGTAATTCTTTATTATATGAACATTTGAGGATTCAATAATACTCTAAGAAAAATAGTAGGTTAGATAACATTATGTATCATATTAGGGCCTACAATATTTCATATAGTTTCTTTAGTTATGCCAAACAACTTAAATTATAATATACTATTGGGAAGACCATGGATTCATGAGATGAATTTAGTACCATTTACTCTTCATGCATGTCTAAAATTTATCTATCAAGGATACATTTACACATGTCCCTTAGATAAATAATCATTTTAGTATTTTACAATGATGTAAATAATGGATCATCATGTCACATATATTCACCTACATCATCACTCAATTAAATCTAATAAATCACTAGTTGTTATAATAAAATATTAAAATCTATATGGATTTGGAGATATGTATCTCCAACAAAGGGGATACACTAGATAGGGCTTAGGTTCACCTGCTCAAGGTATTATTTGTTGAGTATGGTGACAATTTTGGCACTTGATTATTCACATTAGATTTATTTTATTTATTATTTTATTATGTTATGAATTTTATGTCATAGATTATGTTTTTAGACATTTCCCATGATCTTCCTACAAAATAACTAGAATTGCAAATTAGAGTGCAATTAATTGAAGGTGCAATTGACTAATATTTAATTTTTGTCCATTCATCCCCATGTGGGGGGTAAAACATTTTAAATTATACTTAACTAAATTTAAGTTTATTAGAATTCAATTCATATTCTATAGGCATTTGGGGTTCTTATAATGACTTCGTTACATGAGTTGTTTACTTGTTGAGCAAGGCTTCTTGCATGTTAACCTTGTCTTATCAATAAGTTAACCTTATTTTCTTGAGTCTAATTTAACTAATATTAGTGTCTATTATTATATTATTTTGTTTTTAATTAAATTTATTTATTTATTTTTTCCTATTCTATAGGTATTTGGGGTTCCTAGAATGACTATGTTGAATGAGTTGTTTACTTGTTGAGCAACGCTTCTTACATGTTAACCTTGTCTTATCAATAAGTTAACCTTATTTTATTGAGTCTAATTTATGTTGTATTACTATCTATTATTAGATTACTTAGTTTTTAATTTAATTTATTTATTAATTTATAATTTTATAGACATAAGTTGTGATGGAAGTTATCTTGTATTAGACTTATTTTAGTTTTCACTATGAATAAATGATTGTCCACAAGGAAGTGTGGCACAATAGTTCCTATTTGGAATTTTTTTTGAATAGGTTAAGCTCTTATTTTATTTCATTTATTTATTAGGAAAAATTTGATCATATTTTTTTAATTTTGAAGTTATTCAGTGCAATATTTGGTAAACAATTTGATGCAAATGGGGAGAGTCAATCACATTAAATTGTAAACTTGTTCAATTGGATTATCTCTTCTTACCCTTACAAAAGACAAATATAAATGGTTTGAGAGTTTTATAGAGTTTAGATATATAATATTACCCATTTAAAATACCCTTTACTTTATTACAACACTTCAAAAACTCTCATGGATATAATCTAAAGGGAAACTCATTATTTCATACTTGTCTCTCACAATTAGGTTTCCTCCTTGTAGCCCTCCTAAAACACCATTTCAGGTGGTGTCAAAACTATTAAGGATTTTTGGGAAATTAAAAGATATTTTTATTTACCAATTAATTTAATTTAACCTTAAATAATTTTTTTTGACTTAATTCCTAATGGAAGTCTATTAACTTAACTTCACTTCTCCAAAATAGGTCTCTAATTAGGCCTCTTATTCTTCAAATTTGAGTTTTGATTATTAAAACCTTAAAATGTTCAACAAATCTGAAAAAAAAATTGATTCACATTTAGGATACTATAACTAAGTTATAATTCAATTTTTAAAGTTTGAAACAACGTCTAGATACCAAAACCGTAATATGTTCAACTAGATTCTTACATAGGCCTTGAGCTAGCAAAATGAGGGTTTTAAACGAAAATGAATTTTTCAAGATCTAAAATTATAATATAGGTTATTATCCAACATAATAAACATTTTATAATTTAAGTAAACCTTATTTCAATCCAAAATAGACTTAGATTTTATAATTACCACTAGGACTATTCATAAAGAAAATAAGGCTTTAGACTGTGTAAACAACGTTTAAGATTAGAATAATATTACACCTTCATAAGAGTTTTGTGAGATATAAAAACATTTAATAAAACTAATTACAACATCCCAAACCATATCAATCATTAAAGTTCTTACCTTGGAAAAAATAAGTCTTTTTCATCTCTTGTACTTGACTGTTCACCATGCAAATAGGGTACAGGCCAGAATTATGAATTTGTTGTTTGAATGACACTTTTTTACTTATAAAGGGTTTTTTAAGTACCCATATAATTTAAATAAACTTATTAACACAAATTAACCATTATAATTATTGAAATCCATCAAAGAACCTTGCACAAGATGGGATACTTGACTGTGTAACATAGAATTTTGAAGGCATAAATCTCTCTCTCTCCCCCTATATATTAATGAAACAATTAAAAATATAATGAAAAAAAAAAACATATATATGTAATAAAACTTACCAATGGTTTAAAAAAAATTATAAATAGTCCTAAAATTTCTTTCATTAATGAACATTCTTGAATTTAAACACTCATTCTCAAAAAACTGTGATGTATAGTCTCTTTTCAAAATTGATCATCTTTACCTATTTATTGGAGATGAACCTCATTATATCACTTTGCGAATGAAAAATTAAAATATATATAGAAAATATATCATCCTATAAACACTTTAATTGAATATTTCTTGCCTCAAACATAGATTTATGTGTAATAACTTTGCATTCTTAGAGATTACATGAAGTTTGAATATAACATATGAGACCATAAATGTGGCAAAAAAAAAATATTCATCCTAAGACCTAAAATACATATATAAAAAACAAAATATAACTTTATATTCCAACAAAAACAATAATTATCCCATAAAACTATGCATAGAATTTAAAAATATAAATTTGGCATTTTGGCAAGAAAATTCTTAGATGTCTCAAATTCAATTTTTAAGAACACCTAGGACCTAGAAATGAATCCTAAGTGTCATATAAACATTATAAGACCTATAATTGCTCCCAAAAATAAAATATTAAAAAAAATGGTGATGCTCCTACATCACAATCTCACTTACAACATAACTAGATTAACAACTAATAATTATTTGACATATTGGTGTATACATATCTTCAATTTTTGATTACATCAATGTTGATTTGTATTCCATACATAATTCAAAACCTTCATTTGGTATAATATCCTTGTTCAATAAATATTTTTAATGTTTCAAGGCATAATCAAAATAATCAATGGCTTCAATCAATTCTACTTTCATGAATATTCATGTTTTCAAATGTGACAAATTTGAGTAGTGGAGAGATATGTTGAAGATAATTATTAAATGGAAAGGAGTTTGGGAGAATTTTATCCATGGGTACTCATCACTTAAATATTAGAAAAGCTTGAAATAGTATCATAAAAGAATACAATAAGAAGAATAAAAGATAAATGCATAATATTTCTTATATATTTGGAGTGTCATAGATCAAAACATCTACCAAATAGTACAAGATGAAATAATGCCCATAAGGCATGGAATATATTGTAAAATTCATATCAAGTAACTATTGAGCAATTTTGACTTTTATGTCAAAATAGGGCACCCCTAGTAAAAAGCTTCATTTTTAGGCATTTAAAGGGGTATAATATGTTTTTATAAGGTGTTTAATAGGTCTATTAGTGTTAATTAATGTTGTAATATCTTTTGTTAAGTGTTCTCTAGGTCCATTTATCATTTTTAGTCATTTTGAAGGGTCTTAATAGTACATTTAATCTTTTGTACAAGTTTATTAGGAATTGTGAAAGTTTCAAGGAGTTTTATCATGTGCTATATGTCTTAGGAGGTCTTTACCAATAATAATTAACTAAAATTTGTAGGTTGTTCAGACCAAAGGTAGTTTTCTTGGCAAAAGAGAGAGAAATGGGCACTTATATGGCTTCATTGGGAAGTGTACCACTTGGAAAACATGGTAGTGTAACTCTTCACCTACCCATATGACATTTACACATTTTAATTGAATAAATTGATTTAAAAATGCATCTACAACTCATTTTTCTTCCTTTTGTTCTTGGCATGCAAAGGAAGGTCAATTTCAAGAACTCACTATGGGTCATACAGTTTGAGTTGGAGGAAATAATATTGGGGGTGGATATTGATATAATTATAATTCACATCCATGATAAAAATTTTCAATTTGGTTTCTCCTCCTTTATGAATGATGGTTGACACTCTAGGCAGCTTTTTATGCCTATTCAACCATGAGGGGGTCTCTTTTTGAATCAATTCTAGCCTCTCTTGCTTTGGATTTATGGAATGGTTTGTTTCACAAGCTTCCACATGTTATTAAGACATTATCATGCTTCTTTGGATGTTAGAAACTTTAGATACCTAGAAAAGCCTCCTTTAGGCTTGTACATGCTTGCAAATGGCCTAGTTTGCATTGATAGTTTGTTCAATTTATTTGTGAGTAGTTTATCCACATTGGGAAAGATTTTTTTTCTTGTTTTTTATGATTATACTAGTATTTTTTGTGTTTAAATGGCCTAAAAGTTTTTTTTGGTGCTTGGAATACCTTATTTTACATGTTTTTCCCTCTTAAGGGGTTGTCACAGTCCATATAGCTAGGAGCTTCACCTACAGGAGTATATTGACATAATCATGACAAAAAATAACCTCCACATGGTCTCAAGCCTTTAAATTTACTTTAAATTCGTTTTGGATAGGTATAGGCTTGATATAAAGTGATCAAAAGGTTGTGAGTTGTCAAGAGAAAGTGACTGCAATTTTGGGCTCACATTCCCTAAAGGTTCCAAATAGAGATCCTAGGGGTTCTTATGATTTTTATAAAGTGAATATGTGATTGTTTTAGGAAATACTCTTATGTTAATTTTTTAGTCCCACCTACAAATAACACCTCTGCCAATTTTGAATTTGAAAAAATAATGAGAAGATGGATTTTGAAGCCTCAAATAGTTGCTAAAACTCATTGAATTGGGGTAGTAATGTCTATAGGAGTTTGAAGGAGATTTTCAACTTGCACCATATGTGAAAGTATTGTACCTTGTAAAAATAGAGGAAACACTTCCAAGGGCTATAACAATCAGTCCTAAGCACTTAGGTGATGGAGAAGGAGGATATTTCATGAAATGACCCTTTTAGGCCATCCTCTATCTGTAAACAGGGTAGAGAGGTAGTGAGGGTAGTGTTTCAAATATTGGCACAATAAATATGGTGTAAAGACTCATAAATAATAAGATAAGTATAAGTGTGAGTCCTAAAAGGCTAAATGCAAGCTCAAGAATCCCTAGATAGAGTCAAACATATTTCAAATACCCCTTGGCCAACCTATAGGCCTAGAAACATGAACCCACAATTAGGGTATTGAGAATATTGATCTTAGTCAAGGGTAAAGTGGTTTTTGAGCTCAATAGATTATGAAATTAGGTGAAATTTGGTAACATGATGATAAGAGGACAACCCCAATACTTTGGTATACACTTTTGAGACTAAATACATGATCAAGATACACATTCAAGCATATACTAGTTTTATTGTAACAACTACTATCTAGAGGAAGCGTCTATTGACATAAAAAGATTTGTATTATAGCCACACTAATATTCACATGGAAAAGTTATTACATTGAGTCCCTGGCTGTCATTAATTTTCATAGGCCCATTTTACTCTGCATCTTTGTTTCCCTTACCAGAATTTTCTCGCTTACCAAAACCTTAACCTCTTATCAATGGAATTTGGTAAATCCCAGATGTCTTCTATAGTATAAATTACTAATGAATCTGAATTAGAAGGAATGTATGAACTTCCTCCTTTTATCCCTGAACAGTTATCTGAATGTCCTGACATTGAGATTACTAAAAAAAACCTTGAAAAAGAAAATAGCTTGTATAAACGTCTGGCTATTAAAGCTTCACATGTCTATAAGAAATCTAAGCTCTTAAAATCTAAGTTTGTCTATAAGTCTACTTATCTATCTTTTGTTTAACCATGAATCAAATCCATTAAACTCACCTTGAGTTATAATCCCAAAAGAAATTTCCAAACAAATTTGTTATCTTTTTTACCTAAACCTGAGATTAAATATATTATATCTCATGAAGATGTCAAATTTGTCCATTTTGGTCTTATTCATATCCATATTACCCCATTGATTCTTGGTAATATAAAACCTGTAATATATCTAGCTTTGTGTGATAGACACCAAGTTAGTTTCAAACATGCTTGTCAATTATCTAGCCTTGGCTGCCTAAATGATGAAGTTATATGTTTTGAGTTTTGTCCAAACCTATCTGTCATAGTCTACAATAAAGGTTATAAAGAAGTTAATTTTGGTTCTTTAGATTGTTGGCGTCTTTTCACCTCTTTATTTAGATTAGATATGTTTGATGAACTTAAGTATGCTTTAATTAACATATCTATTGTGTATAGTATGAAAAATATAAATCACCCCAAAATATTAGAAAATTTACCTTATGCTCACAGACTTACTAGAACTGTCCAATTACAAAAAGTCCACATTGAGTATGTCAAAATCCCTTATGATTGTAAGCTTGATTAGCTCAAAAATGTTTCTCCAAAAATGAAAGTTCAAGCTACTGTGCGTAAGAGTGATGGTAAAACCATCAATATTCATCCAAGATCCCTTTCTATTAATAATTCTTCCATTCTTTCTCCTTCCAGACCCAATACCTCTTCTTCTAGGAGAGCTGTAAAAATAGGTCACATCTTGATAGAAGACAAAGAGATCAACCAAGGACCTGATCCAAAAGATCAATTACCTTGTACTTTAATGAATCTTCCATGGGAAGATAATCTAGAATTCTATACAGAAAATAAGTTCAGTCTATATAGAGGTGGAAGATGACCACCCCATAAAGGAATGTACAAGCAGTCTAAAGGGTATGTTTAGTATGTTTTGCTGCATTCCAGGGAGATGTTGAACCATCAAATGAGTTCAAGCATAGGAACTATGTTTCTAGACTTAATTCTTATCTCTCTAAGAATTTAGATGACCTTTATAAAGATGTTTTATACACCAAAAATAGTTTAGATAAACTAACTATTCTTGAAGACAATACCAACCACGTCTGTACATATATGCAAAATCAGTTGTCTTCTATTGATACTAAATTGGTAGCATTAGATGAGAGCCTTGACTAGTTATTCAAGCAAGATTAGGAAGTTGAAGCACAAGTTTTGGCCTTAAAATATGAGGTTAATTTTGGTTCTAGTTTAAAACCTCATAAGAAACATCCCAATACTTCCTTGATGTAAAGGACCCATGTCCAACTCCAGCCATGGTATCTAAATATAGATGATTTGCTAAATCCATTAAATGAGATATCTACCTAGTGTAACTCCATGCAAGTTATTATAGTCAATGCTAATTTTGATCCAGTAGGTAATACAGTCTTTGCTTCAAATTTTTTTTGGGGGATTGTGACCCAATGGTGGGATTCAATGACCAAAAATGAACAACATGAGTATGTTCATCATTAGTCTGATCCTCTAATTGCATTATACCATTTATTAATAAATGAGTTTGCTCTTACAGTCTTTAATAGAGAACTGGAATCAAATAAATGGCTTCTAAAGATGGAGCTCTATGATCTTAAACAATTTTATTCTTTTGCCAAATAATTTAGAAAATTGGCATATGAAATTAAAAGCTTTGGATCTACTGAGATCAAGTTAAAATTTTTGCATTCTTTGCCATATAATCTTATTGATAAAGTCATTACTTACATATATCTCAAAAATCTCACCATTGAAGATGTATCTCTTTCTGATGTTATTGACTTTGCTGAACAACAAGCCATGTAATTAGTCTCAAAGAAAAAACAATCCAAAATCTTACAAAGCATCAAACATCCCAAATTGCTCTTGTTTTTTCCTAAAATAGCCCCATTTGGTTATGGGCCATTTGTTCAACCTCACAAGCAGCAAAAGAATCACCACTCACATCTTTATTTTAAGTTTCGCTCTTTTCTTCGCAAGCATTCCTATGCTCCTCCATAATGTTTTCTTAAGAAACACTATACTCCACGTCCTCAAGCCAAGAAACCTATTTGATAAATTTACAAAATCCCCAGCCATATTGCCCCATAATGTCATTGTAAGAACCCTACTGTTAAATCTATTTTCACTTCCAACATAGCCATGTGGTGGGATATAGTCAATTTTGATGAAGATCTTTACCTTCAAGATGACATCTATGAACCAATTCTAGATGATCTCCTTGCTAAAGACTTCAAAAATGATGAAGATGTAGATGCTCTCAAATCATTAGCTGATGATTTGGAGCAACCACATACTAATATGCAATGACCTTGGCATCATGACTACTCACAGCTTCCATATGAAGCACATGACAACTAGTCTCATCACCACCAAGAAGTCCTAAAATGAGACACTCAGCCAAGGACCAAAGGACATAACAGGAGACAAGAATCAACCAGAGGGAGATAACCCACTATGCCAAAGATACCACCAACTTTGTAAAGGCCACAATATCTTCCTTTGTAATTTTAGAGCTCTTTCAAGCCCAGTGCCTCTTGGATGAATAATAAATTCACTAGTATAGAACCTCTAAGATAAATTCCAGCACAAATAATAGAGCCATAATGGGATGTCTTATTTCCCATAGAAAAAGAAGAAAAGGATGAAGAAGTAGAAAGCTCTTTCTACTCAGACCAAGATTACTGCCCAGGGGAATGTAGTAACCTTAGAGAAGAATAAGAACAAGCAGAAGAAGAAGATGCCATATATGCTAAGCAAGCCACTATCCAAGACCTAGGGAGATAAAAATTGGTATGTAATAGTATTCCTCCCTTAGAAATTCCACATCCTGCTTACCTTACTCAGCTGATTAATGGAAAGTTTGCCCATTTCATAACCTTAGAAATAAATGGTAGACTAGTAGATGCACAAATAGATACCAGAGCTTCTCTCTCTTTTGCAAAATCATATATCATCCATGATTAGAAGACATTGGATGAAACTCTAGCTTACAAGAGTTTGGATTTCCAATGGAATAGTTATGTCTATAATAAATACAAACACCAGTAAACCCTTAAAATCCAAGATAAAATATTCCAGTGTGATTTCTTTGCCTTAGATAAGATGCCTGTAGACATTTTACTAGGTGGTGCTTTTATTGACAGATACTCACCTTATAGTTCTACCACTAAGAGTATCATGTTCACCATAGATAATGAAAGGCTCAGAATTCCCATACTTATCTATGCAACTGAGCAGTTTCCAAGCTTGATGGCCTAAATACCTAAGTTAGTAATTCCTACAGAAATTCAAGCCTTAGGAGAAAAGATTAAAACCACCATCTATTCTTATAACCCTCAATAGTTCTGGTCTAAATCTATGCCTGAGATGGACATTAAGCTCCTCGAAGGAAAACATATGAAGATTGGGAAAAAGATCTCAATACCAGCATAGGATTACAATGATATGGAACTACAAATGAAAGAATTATAAATTAATGCTTTCATAGAAAGATCAACCTCTCCTTATTATTGTTATGCTTTCATGGTAAACAAGCATTCATAATAAAAAAAAAGGAAAGAAAAGAATGGTCATTAACTACAGACCATTGAATGCCATTACTCAACCTTTTCCATATCCTATTCTCGATAAAAGCTATCTCCTGGAGAAACTAGCAATATATAAATATTTCTCCTAGTTTGATTAAAAATTAGGATTTTATCAGATCAAGGTAAAAGAAGCTGGCAGAGAAAAGATAACATTTAGCTGCCCATTCAGCGATTATCAATGGACTGTTATGCCATTTGGCTTAATGAATGCCTCAACATTTTATCAAGCCCATATGGATAACATTTTTAAATGCACTTCAAATTTTGTGTGTGTATATATTGATGACATACTAATTTTTAGTAATTCTCTTACTGAACATTACTCCCATCTCACTAAATTTCTCAAGTTGGTGGAAGATGCAAAAAATTTCTTATCAAACATGAAAATTCAGCTTTGCAAAACTGAATGCAATTTCCTTGGAATGGTTATCCAAGATTTAAAACTATAAATCCAGCTACACATCAAAGAGAAAGTCATCAGTTTTATAGAAATGCTTGATAAACCAAATCTTCAAGCCTTTTTGGGATTATTGAATTATTTAAATAGATTTTATCCTAACTCTAGCGAAGATAGGTTTATATTTTAGGAACTTCTCCAGAAAAAGAAAGCTTTTTAGTGGAAGAATGAACATACTACTGCTATCTATAAAATCAAATGTAAACTAGCATTGCTTCTAGAACTTCATATCCCAAAATTAGATACAATTCTAGTTTACACTAATGCCTTTGACATTGCATGGGGAGGAGTACTTGTTTGTTTCTATGAAAATAAAGAATTCATTTGTGAATTCTTTAGTGTAGTGTCTAGTATAGATGTTCTCAAGTGGATATCTTCTGACAAAGAGAATTATGCTGTAAATAAATGCCTAGAGAAATTTATTTTAAAACTTTTAAATCTACCACATTTTATTGTAAAAACTGACTGTACTAGATTTTTGACCTTTAGAGAAAATGATGATGGTCAGAAAGATGGTCACGATAAATATATTAGATCACATGCCTTCTTTAATTAGTTTAACTTCTCTATAGAACATATTGAAGGTACTGACAATGTTACAATAGACTAGCTCAGTCAAAATCTACCTACTACTTTAATGCATCAACCCATTCCTGGTTTCAACTTAACAAGAATATATAACTAAGGATTTGCCTCCATGAACATCCTTGTCTAAGAACAAATCCTTTGAGAATGGTTGCATCTGAGATATACTCAGATATCCTATGCAGTAGGACAAGATCTATAGATGTCTTCTACCACCATTATATATGTAGATCATCATCAAAAAATTGGTGTAATTACAATTGAAAAGCTTAATAGTGAATTTCTATTCCACTAGTTCACTAAATTATTAAACCATCCTCTCTAGACATGGTTGATAAAAATAAGGTCATCCCATAATGAACATCTCTACTGATGGGTATCCAGATATAGTCCACACCGTATCCATGAAGAAGAAAATCATGACCAAGACACCGTAGTTCATACCATCATTCAAAGATAGCTAGAATGGGAATCATACTTCTACATCACTCCTCGCTATCATGCATGTGAAGTTGGACCCCAACACTAGCATCTTTCCAATACATTATAGCTAAGGTGTCTTTTCCAGCCAATAAGTGAAGATGACTTGTTAATTGAAGTGGAAGCAATGTTTGACCCACCAAGCCAGACATCCTCATCTAGCGCATCCAACAACATATCATTGTAGGTAACTTTTAAGCTGTAAAGCATGATGGGACATGAAACTACCTTGGCAAAGATTCTAGGTAGGACCTCCCAATTGCTATAAATAAGACTCTCCTCTATAGAGTGATCATCAAAAAAATTCTAAGCATTTATAAGTCTAGTAGCTTTGTTTAAAAAGTATGCTCTTCTCTTGCCCTTTTTGAAGGATCCTGAGAATCAAAAATTTGAAAAAATATTTGTATAAAGAGTGTAATAGTTTTTGAGTGATAATAGTGAAGCCATAGCCATTCGGTTCCAACCTACTATCGTAGGCTTTCTTGTAACAACTATTATCTAGAGGAAGCATCTATTGACATAAAAAGCTATCTTTTTACATCAACAGATGCTTCCTCTAGATAACAGTTGTTACAAGAAAACCTATGATAATAGGCAGGGGTCGAATGGCTATGGCTTAACTATTATCACTCAAAAACTATTACACTCTTTATACAGATATTTGTTTAATTTTTTGATTCTCAGGATCCTTCAAAAAGGGCAAGAGAAGAGCATACTTTTTAAACAAAGCTACTGGACTTCTAAATGCTTAGAATTTTTTTGATGATCACTCTATAGAGGAGAGTCTTATTTATAACAATTGGGAGGTCCTACCTAAAATCTTTGCCAAGGTGGTGTCATATCCCATCATGCTTTACAGCTTAAAAATTACCTATAGTGAAATGCTATTGGACATGCTGAATGAGGGCATTTGGCTTGGTGGGTCTAACATTGCTTCCACTTCAGTTAGCAAGTCATCTTCACTTATTGGTTGGAAAAGACACCTTTGTTGGAAAGTACTTGAAAGATGCTAGTGTTGGGGTCCAGCTTTACATGCATGATAGTGAGGAGTCATGTAGAAGTATGATTCCCATTCTAGCTATCTTCGAATGATGGTATGAACTATGGTGTCTTGGTCATGATTTTCTTCTTCATGTATATGGTGTGGACCATATCTGGCTACCCATCGGTAGAGATGTTCATTATGGGATGACCTTATTTTTATCAGCCTTGTCTAGAGAGGATGTTTTAATAATTCAATGAACTAGTGGAATAGAAATTCACTATTAAGCCTTTCAATAGTAATTACACCAGTGTTTTGATGATGATCTGCATATATAATGGTGGCAGAAGACATCTATAGATATTGTCCTACTGCATAAGATATTTGAGTATATCTCAGATGTAACCATTCTTAGAGGATTTGTTCTTAAACAAAGATGTTCATGGAGGCAAATCCTTGGTTATAGATCCTTGTTAAGTTAAAACCAAGAATGAGTTGATGCAAATGCATTAAAGTAGCAGGTAGATTTCAACTGAGCCAGTCTGTTGTAACATTGTCAGTACCTTTAATATGTTCTATAGAGAAGTTAAACTAATTAAAGAAGGCCTACCATCTAATATATTTATCATGATCATCTTTATAACTATTATCTTTTTCTTTAAAGGTCATAAATCTAGTACAGTCAATTTTTACAATAAAATGTGGCAGATGTAAAAGTTTTAAAATAAACTTCTCTAGGCATTTCTTTACAGCGTAAATCTTTTTTTAGAAGAGATCCACTTGAGAACATTTGTACTAAACACTCTACTAGATAATTCACAAACAAATTCTATATTTTCATATAAACAAACAAGTACTCCTCTCCATGTAATGTCAGAGGCATTAGTGTAAACCAAAATTTAATTTGATTTTGGGATATGAAGTTCTGGAAGCAATGCTACTTTATGTTTGATTTTCTAGATAGTGGCAGTATGTTCATTCTTATACTAAAAAGATTTATTTTTTTGGATAAGTTCCTGAAGTATAAACCTATCTTCACCAGAGTCGGGATAAAATCTATTTAAATAATTCAATAATCCCAAAGTCTTGAAGCTTTGGTTTGTCGAGATTTTCTAGAAAACTGATGACTTTCTCTTTGATGTGTGGCTATATTTTCAATTTTGAATCTTGGATAACCATTCCAAGGAAATTGTATTTAGTTTTCTAGAGCTAAATTTTCATGTCTGATGAGACAATTCTTGCATCTTCTACCAACTTGAGAAATTTAGTGAGATGGGAGTAATGGTCAGTAAGAGAATTTCTAAAAATTAGTATGTCATCAATATATATACACACAAAATTTGAAGTTCCTTTAAAAAATTTATCCATATGGCCTTGATAAAATGTTGAGGAATTCATTAAGCCAAATGGAATAATAGTCCATTGATAATGGCCGAATGGGCAGCTGAATGTTATCTTTTCTCTATCAGCTTCTTTGACGCTGATTTGATAAAAGCCTAATTTGCAATCAAACTGGGAGAAATATTTACATGTTGCTACTTTCTCTAAGAGATATATTTTATCAAGAATAAGATATGGAAAAGGTTGAGTAATGGCATTCAATGGTCTATAGTTAATGACCATTATTTTCTTTCCTCTTTTCTATTTTGAATGCTTGTTTACCATGAAAGCATGACAGCAATAAGGAGAGGTTGATCTTTCTATGAAACCATTACTTTCTAATTCTTTCATCTGTAGTTCCATATCATTGTGATCTTGCACTAGTATTGGGATGTTTTTCCCAATCTTCATATGTTTTCCTTCGATAACCTTAATGTCGATATCAGGCATAGCTTTAAACTAGAACTGTTGAGGGTTATCAAAAAAGATGGTGGTTCTAATCTATTCTCCTAAGGCTTGAATTTCTGTAGGAATTAATAATTTAGGTATTTGGGACATCGAGCTTGGAAATTACTCACTTGCATAGATAAGTATGGGAATTTTGAGCCTTTCATTATCTATGGTGAATATGATACTCTTAGTGGTAGAACCATAAGGTGAGTATCTTCCAATAAAAGCACCACCTAATAAAATATCTACAGGCATCCTATCTACAGCAAAGATATCACACTAGAAAATTTTATATTAGATTATAAGGGCTTGTTGGTGCTTGTATTTATTACAGACAAAACTATTCCCTTTTACATCTAGACTCTTGTAAGCCAGGGTTTCATCCAATGTCTTCCAATCATGGATGATTTGTGATTTTGCAAAAGAGAGAGAAGCTCTAGTATCTATTTGTGCATCTACTAGTCTGCCATTTATTTCTAAGGTTATGAACTAGGTAAACTTTCCATTAATCATTTGAGTAAGGTAAGCAAGCTATGGAATTTCTAAGGAAGGAATGCTAATACATACCAATTTTTGTCTCCCTGGGTCTTGGATAACAACTTGCTCAGCATAGATGACATCTTCTTCTTCTAATTCTTCTATTTCTCTAAGGTTATTGCATTCCCCTGGGAAGTAATCTTGGTCTGAGGAGAAAGATATTTCTACTTCTTCATCCTTTTCTTCTCTTTTTTTGGGCAACAAGACATCCCACCGTGGCTCTATTATTGGTGCTGGAATTTCTCTTAAAGGTTCTGTACTGGTGAATTTATTCTTCATCCAAGAGGCACTAGGCTTGAAAGAGCTCTGAAATTGCAAAGGAAGATGTTGTGGCCTTTGAAAATTTGGTGGTATCTTTGGCATAGAGGGTTGTCTCCCTCTGGTCAATTTTTGTCTCTTGTTATGTCCTCTAGTCCTTGGTTGAGTGTCTTATTCTAGGACTTATTGGTGGTGATGAGTCCAATTGCGATGTGCTTCATATGGAAGCTATGAGTAGTCATGATGTCAGGGCCATTACATATTAGTGAGTGGTTACTCCAAATCATCAGCTAATGATTCGAGAGAATCTATATCTTCAACATCCTCAAAGTCTTTAATGGGGATATCATTTAGAATTGTTCATAGATATCATCTTGGAGGTACAGATCTTTGTAAGAATCAACTATATCCCACCACATGGCTACATTGGAGGTGAAAATGGGTTTAACAATAAGGTTCTTACAATGGCATTACAGGGCAATATGGCCAAGTTTTCTACAAATGTAGCAAATAGGTTGTTTGGCTTGAGGACGTGGAGTACGATGTTTTTTAAGAAAACATTATGGAGGAGCATAGGAATGCTTGTGAGGAAAAGAGTGGTGATTAAAATAAATATGTGGGTGGTGCTTATTTTTCTACTTACAAGGTTGAACAAATGGCCTAAAGCCAAATGGGGTTTTTTTAGGAAAAATAGGAACAATTTGGGATGCTTGATGCTTCGTAAGCTTTCAGATTGTTTTAATCTCTGATACTAATTACATGGCTTGTTGTTTGGCAAAGTCAATAACATCAAAAAGAGATAGATATTCAATGGTGATATTTTTGAGATCTATGTAAGCAATGAATTTATCAATAAGATTATATGGCAAAGCATGAAAAAATTTTAACTTGATCTTAATAGATCCAAAGATTTTACTTTCATATGCCAATTCTCTAAATTATTTGGCAAAAGCATCAAATTGTTTAAGATCACAGAGCTCCATCTTTAGAAGCCATTTCTTTGATTCCAATTCTCTATTGTCGACTGGAGGGGCAAACTCATTTATTAATAAATGGTACAATGTAGCTAGAGGATTAGGATGATGATGAACATGCTCATGTTGTTCATTTTTAGTCATTGAATCCCACCATTGGGTCACAATCCCCCAAAAAAAATTTGAAGTAAAGAATGTAGTACCTAATAGATCTAAATGAGCATTGACTATAATAACTCGCATGGAGTTACACTAGGTAGATATCTCATTTAATGGATTTAGCAAATCATCTATATTTAGGTACCATGGCTGGAGTTGGACATGGGTCCTTTGCATCAAGGAAGTACTCAGATGTTTCTTATGAGGTTTAAAACTAGAACCAAAATTAACCTCATATGTTAAGGCTGAAACTTGTGCTTTGGCTTCTTGGTCTTGCTTGACTAACCAATCAAGGCTCTCATCTAATGCTGCCAATTTAGTATCAATAGAAGATAACTGATTTTGCATATTTGTATAGACGTGGTTGGTATTGTCTTTAAGAATAGTTAGTTTATCTAAACTATTTATAATGAACAAAACATCTTTACAAAGGTCATCTAAATTCTCAGAGAGATGGTAATTAAATCTAGAAACATAGTTCCAGTGCTTGAACTCATTTGATGATTCAACATCTCCTTGGAATGCAACAAAAAAATACTGAGCATACCCTTCAGACTACCTGTACATTCCTTTATGGGGTGGCCATCTTCCTCCTCTATACAGACTGACCTTATTTTTTGTATAGAATTCTAGATTATCTTCTCATGGAAGATTCATTAAAGTACAAGGTAACTGCTCTTTGGGATCAGGTCCTTGGCTTATCTCTTCATCTTCTATCAAGATGTGACCTATTTTTACAGATCTCCTAGAAGAAGAGGTACTGTGTCTGGAAGGAGAAAGAATAGAAGAATTATTAACAAAAAGGGATCTTGGAAGAATATTGATGGTTTTACCATCAGTCTTATGCATAGTAGCTTGACCTTTCATTTTTGGAGAAACATTTTTGAGCCAATGAAGCTTCCAGTTAGAAAGGATTTTGACAGACTCGATGTGACCTTTTTATAATTGGATTGTTTTACTAAGTCTAGAGCATAAGGTAAATTTTATAAGATTTTGGGGTGATTTATATTTGTCATACTATACACAATAGATATGTTTATTGAAGCATACTTAAATTTTCCAAACATACTTAATCCAAACAAAGAGGTGAAAATACCCCAACAATATAAAGAACCAAACTTGACTTCTTTACAACTTTTATCACAGACTGTGATAGAGAGGTTTAGACAAAACTCAAAACATATAACTGCATCATATATGTGTCCAAGTATAGATAATTGATAGGCATGTTTGAAACTGACTTGGCATCTATCACACAAAGCTAGATATATTACATGTTTTATATTACCAAGAATCGATGGGGTAATATGGATATGAATAAGACCAAAATGGACAAATTTTACATCTTCATGAGATCTGATATAGTTAATCTCAGGTTCAGGTAGTAAAGATAACAAATTTGTTTGGAAATTTCTTTTGGGCTTATAACTCAGGGTGAGTTCAATGGATTTGATTCATGGTTTAAAAAAACATAGATAAGTAGACTTATAGACAAACTTAGATTGGTATCAGAGCCACACTAATCTTCTATTGTTTACATCTGTAAGAATTTATTGTAAAAATTTTAACTTTCCTTGCTTTGAAGAATTCTTTGGGAAAAGTTATTGCATTGAGTCCCTAGCCGTCATTAATTTTCATAGGCCCTTTTTAATCTGCATCTTTTTTTCCCTGACCACAAGTTTCTTGCTTACCAGAACCTTAACCTCTTATCAATGGAATTTGGTAAATCCTAGATGTCTTCTATAGTATAAATTCTTAATGAATCTAAATTAGAAGGAATGTATGAACTTCATCCTTTTATCCTTGAATAGTTATCTGAATGTCCTGACATTGAGATTATAGAAGAAAACCTTGAAAAAGAAAATAGCCTATATAAACCTCTAGCTATTAAATCTTCACATGTCTATAAGAAAACTAAGAAAACGTAAAGTAGCATTGCTTCCAAAACTTCATATCCCAAAATGAGATAAAATTCTAGTTTACACTGATGCCTTCAACATTGCATGGGGAGGAGTACTTGTTTTTTATATGAAAATAAAGAATTTGTTTGTGAATTCTCTAGCAGAGTGTTCAATACAGATGTTCTCAAGTGGATCTCTTCTGATAAAGAGATTTACGCTATAAATAAATGCCTAGAGAAGTTTATTTTAAAAGTTTTACATCTTCCACATTTTATTTTAAAAATTGAGTGTACTAGATTTTTGACCTTTAGAGAAAAATATTATGGTTGAAAAGATAGTCATGGTAAATATATTAGATGGCAGGCCTTTTTTAATCAGTTTAACTTCTCTACAGAACATATTTAAGGTATTGACAATGTTACAACAAACTTGCTCAATCAAAATCCACCTGCTACTTTAATACATTAACCCATTCTTGGTTTCAACTTAACAAGGATCTATAACCAAGGATTTTCCTCCATGAACATCCTTATCCAAGAACAAATCCTCTGAGAATGGTTGCATCCAAGATATACTGAAATATATTATGTAGCAGGATAAGATCTATAGATGTCTTCTGCCACCATTATATATGCAAATCATCATCAAAACACTAGTGTAATTACTATTGAAAGGCTTAATAGTTAATTTCTATTCCACCAGTTCACTAAATTATTAAATCATCCTCTCTATACATGGCTGATAAAAATAAGGTCATCCCATAATGAACATTTCTACCGATGGGTAGCCAGATACGGTCCATATCATATCCATGAAGAATAAAATCATGACCAAGACATCATAGTTCATACCATCATATGAAGACAGCTATAATGGGAATCATACTTCTACATCACTCATCATTATCATGCATGTGAAGCTGGACCTCAGCACTGGCATCTTTCTAGTACATACCAGCAAAGATGTCTTTTCTAGCCAATAAGTGAAGATGACTTGTTAACTGAAGTGGAAGCAATGTTGGACCCACCAAGTTAGACATCCTCATCCAGTGTGTCCAATAGCATTTCACTATAGGTAACTTTTGAGCTATAAAGCATGATGGGACATGACACTACCTTGGCAAAGATTCTAGGCAGGACCTCCCAATTGATATAAATAAGACTCTCCTCTATAGAGTGATCATCAAAAAATTTCTAAGCATTTTAAAAGTCTATTAGCTTTGTTTAAAAAGTATACTCTTCTCTTTCCCTTTTTTAAGAATCCTGAGAATAAAAAATTTGAACAAATATTTGTATAAAGAGTGTAATAGTTTTTGAGTGATAATAGCGAAGCCATAGCCATTCGGCCCCTGCCTACTATCACATGTTTTCTTGTAACAACTGTTATCTAGAAGAAGCATCTGATGATGTAAAAATATTGTGGTATCAGAGCCACACTGGTCTTTTATTTTTTACATCTGTAAGAATTTCTTGTAAGACTTTTCAGTTTCCTTGCTTTGAAGAATTCTTTGGGAAAATTTATTGCATTGAGTCCTTGGTCATCATTAATTTTCATAGGCCCTTTTTACTCTACATCTTTGTTTCCTTGACCAAAATTTTCTTGCTTACCGAAACCTTAACCTATTATCAATGGAGTTTTGTAAATCTCATATGTCTTCTACAGTAGAAATTCTTAATGAATCTGAATTAGAAGGAATGTATGAACTTCCTCCTTTTATCCCTGAATAGTTATCTAAATGTCCTGACATTGAGATTACAGAAGAAAAACTTGAAAAATAAAATATCATGTATAAACTTCTAGCTATTAAAGCTTCACATGTCTATAAGAAATTTGAGCTCTTAAAATCTAAGTTTGTCTATAAGTCTATTTATTTGTCCTTTGTTAAACCACGAATCA
This sequence comes from Torreya grandis, assembly GCA_037957365.1. NCBI lineage: Eukaryota > Viridiplantae > Streptophyta > Pinopsida > Cupressales > Taxaceae > Torreya > Torreya grandis. Next base: position 626,606 of record JARHVA010006296.1, read on the forward strand.
AATTTGTTGAACTCACCCTGAGTTATAAGGCCAAAAGAAATTTCCAAACAAATTTGTTATCTTTATTACCTGAACCTAAGATTAACTATATCAGATCTCATGAGAATGTCAAATATGTCTATTTTGGTCTTATTCATATCCATATTACCCCATTGATTCCTAGTAATATGAAACCTGTAATATATCTAGCTTTGTGTGATAGATGCCAAGTTAGTTTTAAACATGTCTGTCAATTATCTAACCTTGGCCACCTAAATGATGAAGTTATATGTTTTGAGTTTTGTCCAAACCTCTCTATCACAGTCTGTGATAAAGGTTGTAAAGAAGTCAAGTTTGGCTCTTTAGATTGTTGGGGTATTTTCACCTCTTTGTTTGGATTAGATATGTTCAGAGAATTTAAGTATGCTTCAATTAACATATATGTTGTGTATAGTATGAAAAATACAAATCACCCCAAAATATTAGAAAATTTACCTTATGCTCACAGACTTAGTGGAATTGTCCAATTATAAAAAGGCCACATTGAGTATGTCAAAATCCCTTCTGATTGGAAGCTTCATTGGCTCAAAAATGTTTCTCCAAAAATGAAAGGTCAAGCTACTGTGTATAAGAGTGATGTTAAAACCATCAATATTCTTCTAATATCCCTTTCTATTAATAATTATTCTATTCTTTCTCCTTTTAGACCCAGTGCCTCTTCTTCTAGGAGAGCTATAAAAATAGGTCACATATTGATAGAAGATGAAGATATCAACCAAGGACCTGATCCAAAATATTAGTTACCTTGTAATTTAATGTATCTTCCACAGGAAGATAATCTAGAATTCTATACAAAAAATGAGGTCAGTCTGTATAGAGGTGGAAGATGGCCACCCCATAAAGGAATGTACAAGCAGTCTGAAGGGTATGTTTAGTATTTTTTTGCTGCATTCCAAGGAGATGTTGAACCATCAAATGAGTTCAAGCATAGGAACTATGTTTCTAGATTTAATTCTCATCTCTCTGATAATTTAGATGACCTTTGTAAATATTTTTTATACATTATAAATAGTTTAGATAAACTAACTATTATTGAAGACAATACCAACCACATCTGTACAAATATGAAAAATTAGTTATCTTCTATTGATACTAAATTGGAAACATTAGATGAGAGCCTTGATTGGTTAGTCAAGTAAGATCAGGAAGCCGAAGCACAAGTTATGGCCTTAACTTATGAAGTTAGTTTTGCTTCTAGTTTCAAACCTCATAAGAAACATCCCAGTACTTCCTTGATGCAAAGGACCCATGTCCAACTCCAGCCATGGTACCTAAATATAGATGATTTGCTAAATCCATTAAATGAGATATCTACCTAGTGTAACTCCATGCAAGTTATTATAGTCAATGCTAATTTTGATCCAGTAGGTAATACAGTCTTTGCTTCAATTTTTTTTTGGGGGATTGTGACCCAATAGTGGGATTTAATGACCAAAAATGAACAACATGAGCATGTTCATCATCAACCTGATCCTCTAGCTGCATTATACCATTTATTAATAAATGAGTTTGCTCCTCCAGTTGGCAACAGAGAACTAGAATCAAAGAAATGGCTTCTAAAGATGGAGCTCTATGATCTTAAACAATTTGATGCTTTTGCCAAATTATTAAGAGAATTGGCATATGAAAGTAAAATCTTTAGATCTACTGAGATCAAGTTAAAAATTTTGTATGATTTACCATATAATCTTATTGATAAATTCATTGCTTACATAGATCTCAAAAATCTCACCATTAAAGATCTATCTCTTTCTGATGTTATTGACTTTACCAAACAATAAGACATGTAATTAGACTTAGAGACTAAAATAATATAAAATCTTATGAAGCATCAAACATCCCAAATTGCTCCTATTTTTCTTGAAATAGGCCCATTTAGCTACAGGCCATTTTTTCAACCTTGTAAGTAGAAAAATAAATGCCACCCACATCTTTCTTTTAAGCACCACTCTTTTCCCTACAAGCATTCTTATGCTCCTCCACAACATTTTATTAATAAATTATGTACTTCACATCCGCAAGTCAAGCACCCTATTTTCTACATTTGAAAACTTGGCCATATTGCCCCAAAATGCCATTGTAAGAACCCTACTATTAAAGCCATTTTCACCTCCAACATAGCCATGTGATGATATAGTAAATTCTAATGAAGATATTTATCTCTAGGATGACATCTGTGAACCAATTCTAGATGGTCTCCCCACTAAAGACTTTAAGTTTGATGAAGATGTAGATGCTCTCAAATCATTAGCCAATGATTTGGAGCAACCACTCACTAATATGCAATGGCCTTAGCATCATGACTACTCACATCTTCCATATGAAGCACATGGAAACTATTCTCATCACCACCAAGAAGTCCCAGAATGAGACACTTGGCCAAGGACTAGAGGACATAATAGGAGACAAGAATTGACCAAAGATAGAGAGCCCTCTATGACAAATATACCACCAACTTTGAAAAGGCCACAACATCCTCTATTGCAATTTTAGAGCTCTTTCAAGCCCAGTGTCTCTTGGATGAAGTATAAATTCACCAATACAAAACCTCCAAGAGAAATTATAACACCAATAATAGAGCCATAGTGGGATGTCTTAATGCCCACAAAAAAATAAGAAAAGGATGAATAATTAGAAATCTCTTTCTACTCAGACCAAGATTACTACCCAGGGGAATATAGTAACCTTAGAGAAGAAGAAGAAGTAAAAGAAGAAGATGTCATCTATGCTGAGCAAGCCACTATACAAGACCTAGGGAGACAAAAATTGGTATGTACTAGCATTTATCCCTTATAAACTCCATAGCCTACTTACCTTACTTAGATGATTAATGGAAAGTTTGCCTAGTTCATAACCTTAGAAATAAATGGCAGACTAGTAGATGCACAAATAGATATCATAGATTCTCTCTCTTTTGCAAAATCACAGATCATCCATGATTGGAAGACATTAGATGAAACCCTGGCTTACAAGAGTCTGGATGTCCAAGGGAATAGTTTTGTCTATAATAAATACAAGCACCAGCAAACCCTTAGAATCTAAGATAAAATATTTCAGTGTGATTTCCTTACCTTAGATAGGATGCCTGTAGATATTTTACCAGGTGATGCTTTTATAACAGATACTCACCTTATGGTTCTACCACTAAGAGTATCATGTTCACCATATATAATGAAAGGCTCAAAATTCCTAGACTTATCTATGAAACTGAGCAATTTCCAAGCTTGATGGCCTAAATACCTAAATTAGTAGTTCCTGTAGAAATTCAAGCCTTAAGAGAAAAGATTAAAACCACCATCTGTTCTAATAACCCTCAGTAGTTCTGGTTTAAATCTATGCCTGAGATGGACATTAAGCTCATTGAAGGAAAACATATGAAGATTGGGAAAAAGATCCCAATACCAGCATAGTTTTACAATGATATGGAACTACAAATCAAAGAACTAGAAAGTAATGGTTTTATAGAAAGATCAACCTCTCCTTATTGTTGTTATGCTTTCATGGTAAACAAGCATTCAAAATAGAAAAGAGGAAAGAAAAGAATGGTCATCAACTATAGACCATTGAATGCCATTACTCAACCTTTTTCGTATCCTATTCTCGATAAAAGCTATCTCCTAGAGAAAGTAGCAACATGTAAATATTTCTCCCAGTTTGATTTCAAGGTAGGCTTTTATCAGATCAGGGTCAAAGAAGTTGATAGAGAAAAGATAACATTTAGCTGCCCATTCCACCATTATCAATGGATTGTTATGCCATTTGGCTTAATGAATGCCCAAATATTTTATCAAGCCCATATGGATAACATTTTTAAAGGCACTTCAAATTTTTTGTGTGTATATATTGATGACATACTAATTTTTATTAATTCTCTTACTGACCATTACTCCCATCTCACTAAATTTCTCAAGTTGGTAGAGGATGTAGGAATTGTCTTATCAGACACAAAAATTCAGCTCTGTAAAACTAAATGCAATTTCCTTGGAATGGGTTTCCAAGATTCAAAACTATAAATCTAGCCACACATCAAAGAGAAAGTCATTAGTTTTCCAGAAAAGCTTGACAAACCAAAGCTTCAAGCCTTTTTGGGATTATTGAATTATTTGAATATATTTTATCCTAACTCTGGTGAAGATAGGTTTATACTTTAGGAATTTATCTATAAAAATAAAGTTTTTTAGTGTAAGAATGAACATATTGCCGCTATCTGGTAAACAGGGTCTTAGTTCGTATAGGTACTGCTTTGATGAATGACACAAAGGATGGTGTTCAAGATTCCCAAGAAGAAAATAGGGTAAATGTAAATTATAGAAGAGATAAATAAAATATAAACAAACCATATATACTCCTAACATGCTCCAAGTTACCCTTAGCTGACCTACAGGCCTTGAACATGTACCTACAACCAAAGATAGTGGAAGATTAGACTAGTCAAGGTGAAAAGGGTCCTTTGTGATAAACATGAATCATGTAGATGGTTGAAAAAGTATAATGTGATGATGATAATATCATAATTTAAATGTTTTAAACCCAAATTTTTTGGATATATACCTATCAAGATGCACCTACAAGCCTGTGAGCAGGCATATGCAGTCAGAGTATGAGGAATTAGTGGCAATCAAGATGAAAAAGATCTTTGGAGCTCAAATGGAGCATGAAATTGAGGTATTATGATATAATTATGATTTTTTGAAGATAAAAAAATAACTTACACACATTTTTTATGTCACATTTCATTCATGAAATCCCATAGGTCTATAAAATTGTGTCTCAGTCTGTACAAGCAGTATAGTGAAGGAATACATGAGATCAGGCTAAAGAAGAATGGGAGAAAGTGTGTGAAATGGAAATGAAATATAAGTAGTTGAAATATTTTTTTTATGGAATAAAATTTTATTCCATACTGTAATCAAACCCAAAAAATTAAATTAGGCTTCCAAACACATTCCAAACCCTGCCTACCCTCAAACTATGATTTTCCTAAAACTCTACCTTGCAAATTTATTTGAGTTGGGGGACCAAATGCATGAGTTTGGAGATAAAATTTGTTATATATTACCCTTAATAACCTATATAAAATTCTAAAATAATCAATTTTACAAGGTAGATATGGAAAACCCTCTCTATTTTGTCTCAAAGCAGGGTCATTTTTAGTGTTCATGGAGGTGCCAATTTTGGGAAAAGTGATGCAATGTTGAACAAAAAGGCTATAAAGGGAAAATTTATGATTTAAAAATATTTATTGAATATAAATAAACATATAAAACCTTAATATATGGTTTTTAACAATACAACTTATCCCAACCAAGGAGGTTTGTAGTCAGGTGTGAAAGGAATCCTTAGGCCTAAAAGCCAAATTGAACGTCATTTTAATTTTTGTCCTTTTACATGCATTTAAATTTATTTTAAAATGTTTTAATTGGTAAATATTATGTTTTAAATCTACTATAATACTTTTTAAGTGAAAATGGGGGGTAATTTAGCTCAAAAATGCAAACTAGATAATTGGCAAGGTCCAAGCCTTGTTCTAAAATAGGGGTCATTTCCATTTTTGGCCTTTAGTGATCCATTATAGGTGTTTAATAAGGTTTAAGTGGTATATTTATAGATTATAAAACTTTTTTTTCGAAAATTAACTCCATAGGAATTCATTTTTTTACGTAAAGAGTGCTCAGACCCCCCATAGGAAGCACAAAAGTAACTTGAAGGTCAACTTCCATCACTCATATCTTTCATGAATGCTTGCATGGCACCCTGATCCATTTGGATAAGTTATAGGGGGTTATTAAGAGGAAAAAAATTTAATTTTTATAGGATTTCAATTTTTTACCTTTTTGAACAAAGGTTAAGAGTCCATGCCACTCAAAACCCTTGTAAAACCCTTATAGAGACCCAATTGGAGAAATAAAGAAAATCAGGTATCTAGATGCAAGGGAATGGACAATAAACCACAAATAATTTTTATAGGACTCTCATAGGATTTAACATATTTCATTTTTCTCTATAGAATTATATGGATCAGAGGAAAGCATGGCTTGTTTTTACCATTTTGAGTGGTATGCAGGCTACAAGAGGAGTTAGGAGATGGAACAAACTTAGGAAGGAATATTTACAATTGTGATAACTAAAAAAATTCATATATTCTCATTAATCAACATCTAAGTTCCCCAACTATACCCTCACTTTTATCCAATTTAGTGAGCCAACTAGTGAACACTTGGGGAAAGTGGTGAAAAGAAATTAGGGAAGCATTTTAAAGATTTTTTATTGAAATTGATGATATGGAAGAATTTGAAAAGTTTAATTCCCTCTTTAACATGGATAATTTTTCAAAATTGGGATTTTTTGAATGTCAAGTGGAGAAGGTGCATGGAAAAGAGCCATTTTGAGACTACTAAAAATGATTTTGCATGTCCATAAAAATAGTGATGGTTAAGGATAAATCCAATGGATGTGGGGAATTTTTTGTAATCCCTCTTACTCATACCAACCATCAGACCTGACCATATGCAAAGATAAAGGTTGTTTTGAAAGGATAATCATGTGGGTATTTTCCTATGCCAAAATTATAAGTTTTATGTCACTTTTCACTATTCTTATACTTTTTTGGACAAGTTGACCTCTATTAAATGGCATAGCTTACCCCAAATATATTACATATGCAATTTTAATTGATATTAATTTTGTGACACATGTCCTTATGCCTCTTCAACTCCCCTTCTCTCTCTCTTCTTCTAAGTTCTATAAATTGGGCCTTATTGGCCATTATATGGATCACTCCACTTGGGTAAGGTAAATCCCTACCAAAATATTGAATTGAATCAATAAATACAAGTGTTTTACCTCATTAAAATATTTCATTAAGTGTACATGCTTGGTATTATTCTTGTGCAAGTGTAATTTCTATTTACCTTCACATGTTGATTCCATTAGTACCTAGTGTATTGTGATTCCTTTCTTGTAGGTCAACAAGAAGTGTCAAGTGAGGTTATAGGTTTAATTGAGAAGTATATACAATAGAGTATCTTAGAATACCTATTGTTTATTACTCCTATCTTATGCTATCCCTAAGACCCCATGTTGAATCTTTGATGTGTGTGAGAGAGATTTGATGTTGAGTGAAGTGTATATGTAGCTTGTTCTTTTTTTCATGTGCATGTCAAAGAGTGTGAGTAGAGTAGACATTTGGTGTATCACCTATAGTAGAATAGATTTACTTTTCATGCTATTATTAACCCTTTTCAAACCCTTAAGTGTTAGTATTAGGAATATGAGCTTAAATGATACATCAAGGGGAGTTAACCCCTAATATAGAGATCCACCTCCTAATAGGGATACCCATATCCCTGAGGTGGTTCCATTTTCTCACTTGAATGAGGAGAAGCTTGTCCCCTCTCCTCATTATGTGAAAGTTTAAGTGACAATGGTTTTTGGCACACCTGATGGGACTAGAGGTATTTTCCATGAGAATTTTTGGTGTTCTTCTCAAGATACCAGCCTTTAGAGGCGACTCACTAAGCACCAATGGTGACTCCAAGTACATATCTACTGGATGAGCAATCTAGATATACCAATTGAAGTGTTTTTGTTGTTTTTTAATATTTTATAAAGTGATCCATGTATAATTATATGTTTAATCTTTTTTTAACACAAGTTGAGGAGTTATGTCTAGCATTGCCTCTTCTTCCTAACTATGAACAAGTTCTTAGCCAACCTTGTAATGATCCCCAACAAGCATATGTTGCTAATGATCAGCCTTATAAATTTTTTTCTCAATTATCTCACCTAACCCCTCTCCAAGACATTCCATTTCTAATTTCAAAATAACTCTCCTTGGTTACCAAGAATACATGATAGACCTTGACACTAGACATGGTTGTGGTGAAATCATACCTAGTGCTTATATTGAGAGTGTAAGGAATACCTTAGAACAAATCAAGGAGTGGATACCTATAGCAAGGGATAATTGTCCAAATCTTACTTAAGAAATGGTTGATGTTTATGACTTGATATTTAATATAGAGGAGAGATTTAGATTTTATTAACAAATTTCATCTTGGCAACCTCAAAATTCACCATATTCTCCTTCAAGTATGCCATCCTTGCCTCTTCAAAATGCTAGTCCAACCATGTTTCCTAATACCCCAAAACCCTCATGTACTTCCCCAAGTTTCCCTTTTTGGAAATCCATCCAAGAAATAATCTCAAGGGAGGATAACATCATGGTTGAGTAGGTTCATTTGTTGCGAGAGGATTTTGGGAAGGAGAGATTGAACTTTGAATCTCATCTTGAAAGGGAGTTTGAATTGGCCAATCAGGCCTTGAGGTAGTCCATCATGGCAAGGGAAGGTAAACTATACAAACCCACTTCTCCATATTGTCATAAAATTTCCAATCCCAAGGAAAATATAGGTTTCCTATACATATCTTTCACCCCTTCATCAGCCTCTCAATCCCATGAAGCTATCCTTGAACCCAACTTCCCTAGATGGAAATATGTGATGGCAGACCATGAGGCAAAGAACAAGTCATGTTTAAATGGAGAAATTTTTAGGGAAGATAAATTTGGATCCATTCATCACCCTCCCACCCCTCCTTAATATACCATTAAATCCATCCTTCCACCTCCTCCAACTGATCAAGGTTGCCTTCTGAATGTGGAGAATTATCTTGCTACTTGGGAATCCCCTTTGGCTAAGCTCCATATTTTTTAAGTACCTAAGGTTGATGTCACTAGGAGGGAGGATGAGATTAAAATCTTAGACTAGATTAAACATGAAGAAGGGCTAAATGATGGAGAGGATAGGTCAGGTTATGAGGATATGAATGAAGATTGTCCATGTGTTAGAAAATATGCCTTAAAACAAGTTCTCTTAGAATCTAAAGAAGAAGAAGAAATGGTATTTTTTGTCTCTCCTTTTCATGATCTAGGACAGCCAAAGGATGATGGCCTATGGAAAATATTTGAGATCACATGTAATGAATTTGAAGCTCTCAAAGAACCTACAAATCCCTTAGAGTTGACTAGTCATGGCAAGCAATAAGATGTGGCTCAAAAAGAGGACATATGGTAGATTTACATGAAAATGTTCCAAGAATATGGGGAGGATTAAAATACTAAGATCATGAACAAACAATATCAAGAGGAGGGAAATCAAATACATTTTGAAGAGAAACATCATGGAGAGAGGTTAGATCATAATAAAACAATCCATGATGATTTTAAGCCTTTAATGAAAGTAACTTGGTGTTTGTTTTTACATCCACCTATGTAGCCACCTCTAAAAATATTCATGAAGAATAAAATAAATAAATAAATAGCTTTAAATGGTTTCGATACAATGCTCCTTGAATATTTTGTAGATATTATGAGAATGGAAAATGATCATGAGATCCTTTAAGGAGAGATGAACTTGCAACAAGTTATTTTATACATGGATTTCAAGATTTGTCATGATAAGATGAAGGGATAGTAGTTTGAGGAATTATTTGAGGTTCAAGAGGACCTTACATATTTTTATAATGTATGGGAGATGATTCCATTAGATGATGAAAAAATACAAAGAGCAAAGAGGAAGCAAGATTTATTTAGTATCCCATCCAAGAAGAAGCATGCCTCACATCCTCACTCATCTAGTGAGGAAGGAGACATAAGATACTTATCTTTTGATCCAAGAAGGGAGGTATGAGTAAGACTAATTTAAATATTTGTTTCCTTTTTATTTTGTTTTTTTTTTCTAAGTGCTAAGTAGCACAAGTGTGTTTGCTTTAGTCTTTGTTGTGTGTCACTTTCCTTTATGTGTTTGAAATAGTCAATGGTTATCTTGTTAATCAAGGTTTTAGTCAATGGTCAGGGTTTCTTATTTATATCATTCCTTATATGACTCCATAATCCCATTTGATTGATAAGGCTACCGGTCTAGTTAGTATAGCAGGCATACTACCCCTATGAGTCACCTATTTGTTTATCAATTTTGACTTTTAGGTCAAAATAGGGAAACCCTAGTTAAAAATATTCACTTTTAATCATTTAAATGGGTATAATATGTTGTTATAATGTGTTTCATATGTAATTTAGTGTTAATTTATGTTTTACTAGCTTTGATTAAGTGTTCTCTAGGTCTATTTATCATTTTTAGTCATTTTGAGGGGTCTAAATAGTTCCTTTAATGCTTTGTATGGATTTTTTTGGGAATTTTAAAATTTTCAAGGAGTTATATCACGTTACATGTGTCCTAGGAGATCTTTATAAACTTTAATTAACTAAAATTTGTAGGTTGTTCAGACAAAAGGTAGTTTTTTTGGCCAAAGAGAGAAAAATGGGCACTTGTATAACTTCTTTGGGATGTGTGACACTTGGAAAACATGGTGGTGTGAATATTAACCTCTCCATATGCAATTACCATGATTAATTGAATAAATTACATTAAAAAATCATCTAGAACTCATTTTTCTTCCTTATCCCCTTGGCATGCAAAGGAATGCCCCCTTCAAGCACTCACTATGGGCCATACAGTTTGAGTTGGAGGAAATTATATTTTAGGTGGATATTTATTTGAGTCTAATTCAAATACATAATAACAATTTGTAATTTTTTTCCTCCTCCTTTCTGAATGATGGTTAACACTCTAGGCAATTTTTATGCCTATTCAATCATGAGGGTATCTCTTTTTGAATCTATTCAACCTCTCTTACTTTGGATTGATGGAATGGTTTGTTTCAAGAGGTTAAAAATGTTTTTTTAGAACATTATCATGATTTTTTGGGTGTTAGAAACTTCATATACCTGGAAACTCCTCTTTTCAGCTTGTACACTCTTGCAAATGGCCTAGTTTGCATTGACAGTCATCTCAATTTATTTGTGAGTGGTTTTTCCACATTTGAAAAGGTGTTTTATTATTTTTTTAATTATTATCCTTATATTTTTGGTGTTTAAATGGTTTTAAAATGTTTTTTGGTGATTTAAATACCTTGTTTTACATGCTTTTACCCTCTTAAGGGACTGTCTTGGTCCACATAGCCAAGAGCTTCACCTACAAGAGCATTATAACATCTTCATGACCAAAAAAAACCTCCACATGGTATCAATCCTTTAATTATAATTTAAATTAATTTTGGAGAGGTCTATTATTGATAGAGAGTGATCACAAGGTTGTGAGAAGTCAAGAGAAAGTGACAGCAATTTTGGGCTCATAGTCCCTAAAGGTTCCAAACAGAGATCCTAGGGGTTATTTTAGTTTCTATAAAGTGAAGATGTGATTATTTTATGAGATAATATTATGTTAATTTTGTATTCACACGTACAAATAATACATCTACCAATTTTTAGATTGAAAAGATAATAATAAGATGGATTTTTAAGACTCTAAAAGTAGTTAAAACTCACTGAATTATGTTAGTGATGTTTGAAAGAGTTTGAAGGATATTTTAAACATGCACCATATGTGAAATTCCAAGAACTTTTAAAAATAGAGGAAGAAATTACAAGGGATATAAAAATTATTATTGAGCACTTAGGTGATGGAGAAGGAGGATATTGCATGAAATGACCCTTTTAGGCCATCCCCTATCTGTACACATGGCAGAGAGGTAGTGAGGGTAATGTTTCAAATATTGGAACAAAAAATATGGTGTAAGGACTCCTAAATAAGAATATAAGTCTAAGTTTTAGTCCTAAAAGGATAAATTAAATTTAAAAAATACATATATAGATTCAAACATATTCCAAATGCCCCTTGGCCAACTTACAAGCTTGGAAACATGCACCCACAATTAGGGTATTGAGAAAATTGATCTTAGTTAAGGGTAAAGTTGTTTTTGAGATCAATAGAGAATTAAATCAGGTTAAATTTTGTAACATTATGATAATATGACAACCCCAAGGCTTTGGTTTACAATTATGAGATAAAATACATGATCAAGATACACATTCAAGCATAAATAGGGTCTTAGTCCATACAAATAGTGCTTTGATGAATGACACAAAGGATGGTGTTGATGATTCCCAAGAATAAAATAAGGTAAATTTAAATGTTAGAGAGATAAATTAAATATAAATAAACCATATATACTCCTAACATGCTCCAAGTGACCCTTAGTTGACCTATAGAACATGTACCTATAATGAAGGAGAGTGGAAGATTAGCCTATTCAAGGTAAAAAGGGTCCTTTGTGCTAAACATGAAGCATGTAGATTATGGATTAAGGATAATTTTATTAAAATATAAAAATATAAATGTTTTATACCACATTTTGGGTCTATATACCTATCAATATGAACCTACATGCATGTGAGTAGGAATATGCAGTTAGGGTATGAGGAATTGGTGGCAATCAAGGTGAAAAGGATCTTTGGAGCTCCAATGGAGCATTAAAATTAGGTATTATTATGTAATTATAATTTTTTGAAGATAAAAAAATACCTTACACACCTTTTTTATGTCACATGTCATCCATGAAGTCCCACAGGGCTAGAAAATTATGTCTCAGTTTGTACAGGCAGTATAGTGAAGCAATACATGAGATGGGGCTAGAGAAGAATGGGACAAGGTGTGTGAAATTAAAATGAAATATAAGTAGTTAAAATAGGTTTTTTATCACAATTTTTTTTTCCATTATCAAATAAAACCCAAAACAATCAATTAGGCTTCCAAACACATTTCAAACCCTACCTACCCTTAAACTATGCTTTTCCCAAACCTCTACCTTGAAAATTATTGATTTGAGGGACAAAATGGAAGCGTTAAGAGATATATTTTGGCATAAATTACCCTTATGACCTATATAAAAATATCCAATCACAATTTTTCCAAGGTCAAAAGGAAAAATCCCCTCTATTTTGTCTCAGAGTAGGGTCATTTTTAGTGTGCATAGAGGTGCCAATTTTGGGAAAAGTGATGAAATGTTGAACCAAAAGGATATCAAGGAAAAATTTGTGATTTTATAAGATTTAGGGTACATAAATAAACCTATTAAACCTTACTATAATGTCTTTAAGAATATAATTTGTTCCAGCCAAGGAGGTTTACATTTAGGGGTGAAAGGAATCCTTAGGCCCAAAAGCCAAATTGAAGGTCATTTTCATTTTGGCATTTTACATGCATTAAAATTGATTATAAAATGTTTTAATGGGTAAATATGTTGTTTTAAATCTTATATAATACTTTTTAAGTGAAAATGGACGGTCATGTAGCTAAAAAATGCAAACTAACTCATTGGCAAGGTTTAGGCCTTGTCCCAAACTAGGGGTCATTTCCCTTTTTGGAATTTAGTGATACATTATAGGTGTTTAAAAAGGTTTATTTTTTATATTAATATATTATAAAACTTTTTTTTTGAAAAGGAACTCCATAGGAAGCCATTTTTGACCTAAATAGTGCTCAGACCCCCCACATGAAGCACAAAAGTAACTCGAAGGTCAACTTCCATCACTCATATCTTTCATGAATGCTTGCATGGGAAATTGATACATTTGTATAATTTATATTTAGGTTATAGGGGGTTATTAAGAGGAAATAAATGGAATTTTTTTTATGTTTTAAATGTTTTACCTTTATGAACAAAGGTTAAGAGTGTAGGCCACTCAAAACCCTTGTAAAACCCTTATAAAGACCCAATTGGAGAAATAAAGAAAATGAGGTATCTAAATGAGATGGAATGGAAATTAAAACACTTGGAATTTTCATACTAGTCTTATAGTATCCCACAAAATTTATTTGTTTGTACAAAATTGTATGGATCAGAAGAAAATAGGTCTTGTTTTGACCATTTTGAGTGGTGTGTAAGGTACAAGAGGAATTAGGAGATGGAAAAAAATTTGGGAGGAATATTTAAAATTTAGATAAATCCAAAAAGTAATATAATTTCATGATTAAATCTTTAATTTCCCCAACCATAACCTCACTTTCAGCTAGTCTAGTGAGCCAACTAGTGAAAACTTGGGGAAAGTGGTGAAAAGCAATTAAGGAAGACTTTTAAAGGTTTTTTTATTGAAAGTAATGATGTGTGAGAATTTAAAAATTATAATTACCTCTTCTTCATAGATAAATTTTCAAAATTTGTATTTTTTTAATTCCAATTGGAGAAGTTGCATGGAAAAGAGCCATTTTGAGACTACCAAAAATTATTTTGCATGTCCACAAGAATAGGGATGGTCAGGGATCAATCCAATGCATGTTAGTACTTATTTGTAACCCATATTACTTATAAAAACCATAATACTTGACCATATTTATGGATAAAATGGTGATGGCTAGGATCTTATATAGAAAGGAAAGGGGCTTGATGACTACGAAGGTAAATCATGAGGGCAGTTTCATATGCCAAAATTGCAGGTTTTGTGCCACTTTTCACTATTTTTATGACTTGTTTGGATAATTTAAGCTCTATGACATGTAATATCTCACCCAACCTCTCTTACAAAAGAAATTTTAACTGATATTCATTTGGTTACACATGTCCTTGTGCATCTTCAACTCCCCTTCTCTCTCTCTTCTTCCAAGTTCTATAAATTGGGCCTTTTTGGCCATTGTATGGATCAATCCACTTGGGTATGGTGAATCCCTACCAAAATTTTGCCTTGAATAAATAAATACACGTATTTTCCCTCATTCAAATATTTCATTAATTTCACATTCTTGGTATTAGTCTTGTGCAACTGTAATTTCTATTTACCTTCACATGTTGATTCTATTAGTACCTAGTGTATTATGATTCGTTTCTTGCAGGTCAACAAAAAGTGGCAAGAGAGGTTTTAGGTGTAAGTGATTAGTCTATAAAATATATTATCTTAGAATACCTATTATTTATTCCTCCTAGATTATGTTATCCCCAAGACCCCATGTTGAATAATTGATGTGAGAGAGAGAGAGAGAGTTGATGTTGAGTGAAGTGTATATATAGCTTATTCTTGGTTTCAAGTGCATGTCAAATAGTTTGAGTAGAGAATACATTTTTTTTATCACCTCTAGTAGAATAGGTTTAATTTTCATGCTATTTTTAACCATTTTCAATCCTTTAAATGTTAGTAGTAGCAATTTGATTTTAAACGATACATCAAGGGGAGGTAGCCCCTAATCTAGAGATCCACCTCCTAATAGGGATACCCACAACCCTGGGGTGGTTTCATTGTCTCACTTGAACACGGAAAATCTTATCTCATCTCCTCATTAAGTGAAATTTCAAGTGACAATAGTTACTAATAATTTTAAGAGAATAAAAGATCCAAACTTTTAAAATGAAAGTAGATAATTTGAAAATGTCAGATAATGAAGGTGTTTTAGAATATTATATAAAGATAAATGACTTAATGCATAAAATGAAGGTTTATAGAGAAACTATACAAGATAGTGTTAGAGTAATGAATTTTTTGAGATATTTAACTCACATTTTGTTGAATATTATGATCAATATTGATGAGTGTAAGGACATGAACACCGTAATGTTTTATGAGTTAGTGGGTTCTCACTTGTCCCATGTAGATAAGATGAGACTATATGTAGGAGATGAATAACATGCACATGCAACCAAGGAAAAGGTTTCAAATACCAAATATAAAAAAATTAGAATCAATGGAGGTAAAAAAACTAAAATTAAAATGAAAATATGAAGCTAACTTTTGAAGTAAAATCAAGAAATACTTTACTTGTCATTATTGAATAAATACAAGACACATGATAAAATATTTGTAGATAATGGTAGTGAATAATTAAGATAATCAAGAGGGTGAAAATGATCCAGAGTATTTTTTTATTTTGATCATTCTTCATCAATCATTTGTAAAAGGACATCTATGGAAATCATAACTGGTGGAGATCACTTTCATAATGGAGAGGTACTCTACCACCATGTATGGTAA
>JARHVA010006296.1:647500-735000 GCA_037957365.1 Torreya grandis
GTGAAAGAATCAATAATTAATTTTTAGGATCGCAATAGTTAAATATGTTATTATATCTCCCTTGATTATTATTGTAGTGTATTTTGAATTATTCACCTTAGGATGTACAACTTCATTTCATTTTTTTATACTTTACATATATATTTAAGTTCCACAATATTATGGGTAATGTTTGTATTTCAAACTTCCTATACATACATGTATATTTGTGATGCACATCATATAGGTGTACTTTTAAAAGACCCATAGATGGGAAACATTTATAAAAATGCAAATATATATGTTTTCAATTTATTAAAGTCCTATGAGGTATTTAGCACATTTATTTTACCCTATGTGATGTTTATAACAAGGAGAATACCTTATCCTTTATGTAGTGCAGAGGTTGAGAAAATCCACCATATGTTATGACTATTTTGAGAAACAGGTCAAGTTGGTAGAATTAATATAGATTTTGTGTTGATGTCCATAATTAGAGAGAACTTTCACAAATTCAATTGGATTATTGGAAAATTTGAAGACCAAACCCCTCTTTGTGGGGAGTTTTGATCTAGAGGATTTTTTATTATCAGTCTTCATTGGTCATTTGAAAAAGGCTAGTTATAGAGACTGTAGCTGGTGGATCCCACTTTTATAATAGAGAGGCACTCTACTACCATTTATGGTAATAGTGTGATAACTTTCATAATTATTCATAATTACACTTTAATTAACTGTACATTATGTTGGTGTTTCTGGTTATGATAAGTGGTAGGATGAGGAGAGGAAAAGTGGTGATATTAAGAAAAACTGCATTGTGGGACCTCAAGCCACCATGCGGTCTATCACCTCATTATTCTCATATTTTCCAAACCACTTATGCATGTCGAGTTTGGGTTAAGTTAATCAAGACTCAAATAGAGATCAAGTTCAAGTATCAAGCTACAATTTCCAATCAAATGTTATCTTTATAGTCTAATACAACTCAAGTTCCAAGTTGAGTTGGTGTAACAACCATTCAACCAAAATGACCCCTATTATCCAAATAAATTTATTCCAATTAAATAATGAACTCTATCCCAAGTGATATGTTTGGAAATACAAATCATATACCAACTTGCACTTAGCATAACTATCATCTAAACTAAGTTTATATCTTGATTACATCACCAAAGAAAATGAAAAAATCAAGCATGGCCAAAGCCATAGGTTTTAACATGTTTTAAATTCCTAATTAAAGGATTTATCCTCTCTATTTTTGTGAGTGTGGTATTATGATTTCCTTTACAAAATATGGAAGCAACGTGATGTGATATCCTGAACCATTTTCTTAAGAGTCAACTTGTTGTTAGGTTTTGTTGTGTATGATGGAATATTGTCACATAGATCCCAACCAATATGATGAGATTTAATATTGGAAAAATTTATATCTAAGCTTGAAAACTCTTAAAATCTAACGTAGGACTCTTCAACTACCTGTTTAGAAATTACCTTCATCATTTGGCCTTCCTTGAGCATTACATAGTAGACTAGTAATAATTACCAATTTTGAAATATGATGAGAGGGTTAATAAAAATATCCAACATGCATTGGATGTGCTCCTAATCATTGATATGCTTCAAGATAAGTGTGCTCACTACCTATAGCCAATGTCACCATTATTTCACTCATCCTTCACACTTGGAACCAAGACGTTCTTCAATTTATCAAACCAATCACTAAATTTTATTGTATGAAACATTTCAATATTCCTTATATCCCTAAATCCATTAGGCAAACCTTAAAAATCCTCCCAATTAGATTTATCACCTTCTTACTTGGTGATCACTCCTCATTCATTATGCCAATTTGGACTGCCTAAAGTGAAGGTGTTTTTAAAGGTACTCATGTGATTTTATAAAGGTAGATATGAGCATGAATATTTATATTAGGTCTCATTATATCTCCCAAAGTGATTCACATCTTTCAATTCTCCTTTGAACCTACAAAACACATAAATCTATCAAGAAAAGCAATTTTGTACCTTGTCCATTTAAGTAAGGTAGAAGACAAATTGATGGGAAGGAGATTAGGGGATTAATATATAAGTTCAATATAATTTCAAATTCATACCAACTCATTTTGATGTTTTTCTATCATCATATTCCCCATTAGGTCATTAACAAGGATTTTAGAGGGTTTTAAGTCATTTTACCCCTTAAGGATTATTTATAAAAGTTTGGCATTGAAATTCCAAAACAATTACACAAAAGGAAAGTTTAATATCCTCTACAATATATATTAAATTTTTAGGCTCCCATTCTAATCATCCATACATATATGGGATTTCAAACTTGGCCTCTTGAGCTCTTTCCTGTATTGTGTACACCTTGTCATGTTTCTAAGCCAAGAAATGACTCATTCATGGATTTATCTACAAACTAAAATATAAAAATCACCTTATATATCCCAATTAATTTCCTTAAATTAATTTAAAGTATCCTATAGAGTTATAAGTGATACTAGACCCCTTTTAGGCATTAGGCCAAGTCTAGGCCTAATAGGTCTTATTACACATATGTGGGTTTGGGCTACCATGTTTGTCCTCTAATACCTATGATAAATTATCCATGTTAATTAATGTTTAAAACAACCTCCTAACCCTGATTAAATGTTTAATCAGTCTCTATCTCACTTCCTTTCCCTTTAGTTACTCAACTTATAGGTTTTATCTCCCTAGGAGTGCCCTCTATTTGAGATAGAGTAGAGGAAAATTCCCCTATTACCTCATGAAAAAAAATGTATGAGAGGACTACTCAATTGATGGGTCCATTATATATAAAATTATAGGGTTTAACTATCTATAAAATTCCTTTTACATCCTAAATTTGCAAGATAGACTTTTAAAATGATGATTATGCAAGATTTTATTTGTGGACTGTAGGGTGTGATGTAGAACCCTTCCATGATCTATTTTAAATTTTATTGAAAATAATTTAACATGGTAATTATATTTTTTAATTAAATCAAATCATTTTCATCATTCAAACCTTTTCCAAATCTTCAAGGTGTACCTTTCACTTGACTAGACAAGCCTGACATACTATGTATTGTGTTTCCTTACTTAGAAAGTGGCATAAATGTAGATGTCTTCTATATTAAAAATTGTATATCATAATATAATAGCTTGTTTAAATATTAAATACTATTTTAAATTAATTTATAATTATTTAATTCATTCCCATACTAGGCCAACATCTAAACCACTATGTTCTACTGCACTATCATCATACAGTTGACTCTAGGTGATCATTCCAAGGGTGAAAAGAACACCTGTATATTGCATTTCAACATATTAACCTTGTAATTCACACCCTAGGATAATTTTTAGGTATTTTAACTAACTCTAAATCTCAAATATTTTTTTTTATGCTTCCAATCTATAAGGTTCATATCATAAGCTTGTAGGTACCTACAATTAAAGTGTAGGTGACCTTTTTGGGAACAAGGGTACACCTGTAACTGATAGCATAGGTTAGGACCCTATAATTTCACTCTTATCAGTGTAATTTATATCATTAGTGTCTTTCACACCCTAATAAGATTATTTTACATGAATATATGATATTATTATACCACATTAGACTATGAGATCACTTGAAGACCAAAGAACTGTAGTAAATAATGAAAACCTGTAGTGAAAGAATGTATAGAATGGAGGCCTCATTTACATCACTTATTGGAGTCATAAATTCACTCTATTTCATCAAGGAATATATCATATGATATGGGTTCATGATGGAGGCATTCAAATTCATTTAGACTCTATGTCACCCCATTGTATAAGAGCACAAATAATGAACAAGGCCATGTTTTAGAGTTTTTAAGGTAATGGATCCCTAAACTCTTTCTCGATATGTGAACACAACTCCTCAAGTCTTCCTACCACTCTATGAATTACCTATTGGTGGCTAAAACATTCCTATTATTTTCAACCTCTATGAAGGTCTCCAACATGATCAAACTCCTTTATGCAACACTTTCAAGCCTCTATGAGAGCCACTTGTAGGTGCATATGGTAGTGAGGATAAGATATGGACAATATGCATATTGTATGGGACCAAAATAAGTATTATACATTATAATATTCATAAAATTGATCCTTTTAACCTTAAATTACTTTAAAATAGTTTTAATTTTATCATTTCAACATGATTATTCTCATGTATGGTACCTATAGGTGTACATTAGACTACAAGATTGTGTATTTAGGATAAACTAGTTATCATAGTCAATCATATTTTACTTATATATCTTATTTTGGTCTATCATGTTACAATAATGTGTTCAAAACCTCTTTAAACTCTTCATTACATCTCTATGGATGTTATACAAGACTTCATACACCTGACTGTAGGTGAATAAATGTAGAGAATTGACTATGTTAAGCATGACTGCATTCTTGATCATTATTGGCATTCATGTGAGAAATTTGATATTGAGATTTGAAATTAAGGTTATTAACATTAAATATTATGGTTATGAAACATCACCATACTTTTTCTTTAAACCACTATAGGAAATGAAAACCTTTGTAGTTGATGATCATGACTACAATCTATCAATGGAATTCCTACCTGAGAAACTAAGATATTTTGCTCATCAACTCACTACCACACATGAAATAAAATATTAAAACCATGAGATAAATATTTCAAAACCTTATATAATCACTTTCAAATATTTTTTTGTATGGAATAACTCAAACAAGGAGAACACCTACATGGTGTAAGGATAAGCATACAGAAAGGAGTAGTCAACTTCATAGCATTGATTAATAAATATTGGGAAACCAATATTTGAAATAATACCATTAAATATAAATATAATAATTTTTATAACACCCTTCATAGACACTTAACCCAATTATTCTCCTACTGGTCATACCATGAGAAAACATGTTGACTAGTTTTACATGCCAAGAAGAGTAATGAAGAGGATAATGTTTTTTGGCCAATTTCAAGACTTCCAAAGTAGATAAAATGTGTAATTTAACCTAAGGAATCCTAAAATTCATTTTAAAACCTTTAACATGTTCCAAAACACTTGTATAGGTCATACAACTACCAAGACTTCATCTTTTCTAACTATTTTCTTGATCTGACTTAATACCTACAAGTTTTTTAGATAGTACTAATGTGACTAATATAAATATGCCATATTATATGATTAAAGGTATTTTTTAATAGTTTTATATTAATTAAAATTGTAAAACCTTCATTAATGGCACAAATATGACCCTATGTGACATAAAATGACTTAGGACTAAATTTGACTATGATCAAGGTTAATAGCACATCAAATGACATCAAATAGGACCATGAAACATTATAATACATCCTAATATATTTATATATCATTTTTTTTTACTATATTGGGTTAACTTATTTTGACTTGTGATCACAATGGTAAACATAGAGGAAGCAAACTTTGCTTGGAAATGTCTTTTAACTCCTTATCTACCATATGATTGGTTATTTTGGCTAGAATTGTCTTATATATCAAGACATATTCATTGATAAGTTCATCATTTCCTTGTTTGATTTTGGAAATTTGAGTGTAAGAAAACATTTTTGAAATATTAATGGAAAAGTGTGGTAAATATTAGTATACAATGGGTTTCAATTTTTTTATAAATTGTATAGGTAAATCATATAAACTCCTCAAACCATAGTCCTTGAGGCTTATTGGAAATAGTTTGGTCAAATTTTTATCATTGGAAGCATATTCAAGGCATGCCACATAAATTTTTGAAATATGTTTTTTAGTATAACCCTTTCCATCATTAAATGTGAACTTAGGTGGAATAAATCTAGTTGGAAAAGGGTGTAAAGAGATCTAAAGTGCAAGAGGGTTATCCAACACATGTTGTGAATATATAGCATGAGAGGATTTTAAATAAAAAATTTCAATGTTTGTAACCTTTTATTCCAAGGTATATATGAATTTAAGGAGTGTTTACACTATGGACCCAATGGGATTTAGATTATAAATTAGATTAGTCATCAAAGGGGATGAAAACATGTTTTGAGTAGAAATAGGCATTGAAACTTGTATTTTTGTTGAAATAATGGGTAATTCCATGATAAATGTAGTAATATTAATTTTAGGAAATAAAGGTTTAGACACATAATATGTGACTCCACTAGATGTATTAGGCTTTAATGTGTTCATAGAGAGGGATGATTCCACTATAGTTTTGTAACTTTTTCTTTAAATATAATTTTTAAGATCTTATCAAGATATTCAGATTTTTGTTGAATACACTCATGAAAAAATGCATTGGATTGTATTTTATCATGGTCTATTTTTTCATTTTCATTTGTTTAATGGTTATCATTATCATAATCTTCTTCTGTGATAACCTTATCATTATGTTTTTCACTATCAACATGGGTGTCATCATGGTCTAAAGTATGAGATCCCTCATTAGGATGAGACATCTTATATGGTGAGGGGGAAGCTTAATGTGTTCAATATTCACACCTCCAAATATAGGGCCATGCCTAGGTTTTATGTAAAATATTATAAGTAGGAAGTGAAAAAGTATAGTAATTTGAAACCCTAGATGGTTTTAAATTGTAGGAATCATAAAAATTACATTCAAATGAATTGGGTTCACAAAAAAATTAACCCTAAATTAGATAAGTGGGATTATCCTATCCTTTGCCAATTGGGTTCTAAACTCAGATATAATCATACACTAAATTTATTATGCTGAGTAAAGGATAAATATATAAAGTATAACTAAGTTATTAATGTAAATGATAAAGGAGTAATATACTTATATTGTTATGATGCTTACATAATGTTGGATATAAAAAATGACGGAAATAAGGTAGGATATGGTTCTAGAATAGTTCTCAGATTCTATATATGATGTTTTTATCACTTTAGACACTAACATCATCTTGGGATAATTACCTCAATGCTACTATTTGGGTTTGATGCAAGTGTATTGTATGTAATGATTTATAAAAAGGGATAGAACCACCTAGATTCCTATTGGGTTAGCTTTATCTTTGCTCTAGTACATTTAGATTTTGGTAATGCACTATTGCTCCTCATGAATTTATAAAACCCTAGTTCTACATCTTCATGGTGACCTTGAGAAAAATGGGTCAATGGAAAAACAGTGTCGAGTTAACCTAAAATACCCCTCTATCAATGTGTAGTGCCTACATAGATAGTACTCTAGAATAGGGCTTCATACTCATGTATTTATTTCATAGGTGTTGGTTTATGTGTGAGTCATGAAATATTTTTCAAGTCAAGTACAATAGTGACCTAGCCTGTAACTTGGCAAATAAGGCTCTTGGGATGCTCCTTTAGTAATTTAGACCTGTAGATGTGATGTACCTATGAATAGTGTGTAAATAGTAAATATTTATTCAATTGAATGCTTGATAGAGTGCTTTTGATAATTTTCCTTTGTCTCTTTGGTCTTTTACGAGGTGAAGAATTAATGAGGTTTGATATTGTATTTATATTAATCCCTTTGTAATAATAATTAACATTAAGTCACCTAGTCTAACCATTAGGATATGTTTCATTTGAAAATTATATGAATTTAGGGCATTGGAAACTTACATTGAGTCAGGGTACTAACATTGATTCGAGTGTTTATCTTGGACATTAGTTTCTATAGAGGAGGAAAATAGGTACATGCTCAAAACTTGTAGAGATGTAATATAAGCACATTTTAAATATTTTAGGAAAGATAGAAGGCCTAGGTCATCCACATAATATTGATTGGAATACGATATATAGGTTATGGGAGATAATATAGAGTGGATGTGAGACTTTTCTATGTGTAAAAGGCCCATAACTGAGAGGAAAAACCAAGGTCTAATTTTACCAACTATACAACATTGAGGTGATATGTAATCGATAAATATCATCTATAAAATTCAAAGCTAAAAAAAAGTGATATTTAAAGTCACTCAAATTTTACTCACATGTAATTTTGGAATATATTAAGAAAATAATATATGGTTTTTTTATTTAGGTTACTCAAATCACATGACAAGTTGTAAGGATGGTTTCACCAAGTTAGATGGCTCCTTTAAAATCCAAGTGCAATTAGTAAAAGAAAATTCAATATGAGTTTGAGGAAAAGGTAAAATGAAAATAAGAACAAGTAAAGCTAAGGCTGAAATATATTAAGTTTAGTTTTCTATAAATCTATATCCCAAGAGTATTGATCACAATCTCAGAGGGTATAGTGATGAAAATAAAACATATAAATTTTATAATCCTACTAGTAATTCCAAAATTATTTATTGGGGGTTTCAATTTTTTTTAAATGAGGTTTTTGTTTATTATAATCATATTTAATTTTATTTTTATGAATTATAAACTTCTACACATGTTTCGAGTTCAACTGGAAATAATACTAACTCTACATAAGAGACCAGTCATCCATCTTCATCAACTTTAAACAAGCAAAAGAAGTTTTTGAATCTACATTTATCCAATAAAGTGTTAAATAAAACTTATTTGAATAATATAATAATTATTCAACATTAATAAGTTTTTTTATGATGTTTATGATGAAAATATTATGTTTGCAATGTCATTTGTGGTTAGTGAACCTATAAGTTATTCATAAGTTAGTCAAAATAAATAATGTGTTGGTGTTTTGAAATTTGAGATGGATCAATTTGATAGGAATGATACATTTAATATTTTTAATCCTATGTATAATAAATATTTAATTGTAACCAAGGGGTCTATAAGACCAAATTCAAGAGTGATGGTACAATTTACAAGCTTAAAGCTAGACTAGTTGTAAAAAGAGTTTGCACAAACATCTGAGGTTGAATATGAGGAAACTTATCCACCCATTTCACATCAAGATCCCATAAAAGTAATTATTTTTTAATATTATCATAAATTATTTAAAATTTTATTTCCTAAATGGAGTGATTGACTAATAGGTATATGTGGGGTAGCCATAATGTTTTAAGGTAAAGGATAAATAATTTTGGAAATAAAATGAAGAATGATCTTTATAGGATGAACAAAGATATAATAGATTGGTACTAATAATTAACAATTTTTTTATTATTTCAAGTCTTTTAAATAATTAAAAATTAAAAAAATCTTTACATACAAGCATTGGGTTATAATGCTTTATATGAATGTCTCTATATAGATTACTTGATATTTACAAGTAGGTCTATGATGTTAAATAGCTTAAATGAAGATATGAAATAAAAATATTATATGATTCATCTTAGAATTATTAAGTAATTTATTGGCATATAATTCCATCAAAATAAATATGACTCATTCATTTTTCAACCCAATTGTGCCCAAGACATGTTAAATAAGTATAATATATTCATGATTCTAAACTAGTGGACACTTCAATTGTAAGTGGAGAAACGCTAATGAGAGAAGAAGGCATTAATTTAGATAATTAAGGTACTTTTTAAAATATGGTGTTAGGTTTTTTTATCTCACTATGACAATACCTAATATTATTTATGGGCAAATTGTCACTCAAACATTTGAAAGCAATGAAGAAGATTTTTAGATATGTAAGAGGTACTTATAATCATGGTATGAATTTGAGGCCATAAAGTTCATTATGTATAATTAAATACAAAAATTTATTTTTGTAATGATTTTTTTATTGCATGAAGTCAACTTTAGGCTATTGCTTCACACTTGGAAGTGGATTGGTTTCTTGGTCTTTAGAGAAACAAGCTAAAGTTGCATTATCCACTACTGAAAATGAATATATAATGATTACATAAGTTTTTACACAAGTATTATGGTGGATAATACTCATATATTATTTTGTAGATAATCAACTTGAGCCAACATATATTTTTTATGATAACAATGGGGCAATACAATTATCCAAGAATCTAGTTTTCCATGCCATAACCAAACACATTGAACTCAAACATAATTTTGTTAGAAAATTGTTACATGAAATTTTTTATTTTTATTTTTTATTTTATAGTTAAATATAAATCTAATAATATTATCACCAAGGGATAACATAAGTAGATTCATGGAAGCCTTAAGGAGATGATAGGCATTTCACCTCTTTACATCAAATGGGGGAATGTTGAGTATGATGCCAATATGGTCACTTGATTATTAATGTTATATTTAGTTTATTTTGTGATTTATTTTATTATGAAAATTTGTAAATTTAGTTATTTATTGCATTATCTATTTGGTCAATTTTGGATACTTTTTGGGAACTTCCTAAAAAATAGTTAGAAGTGTCATTTAGAGTGTAATTCATTGAATATGTACTTATTGATATTTATTTATTTGTATTCATCCCCAAGAAGTGGGTTAAATTTTTAGAGTTTAGAAAACTAAATGTAAGTTTATTTTAATTCAATTCCTATTCTCTATGGATTTTTGGTGCCTAGCTTGACCAGGTTGCATGAGTTTCTTACTTATTGAGCAAGGCTTCTTGCATGTTGACCTTGTCTTGTCGATAAGTTAACCTTGTTTTAAGGAGTATACTCTCATTTTTATTAGAGTATATTTTTAAAATTTTATTTATTTTTCACTTGATAAACATAACTTGTCATATAATTTATCTTGTATTTGGTTAATGTTAGCTTTAATTATCAATAAATAATTATCCACAAAGAAGTGTCACATAATATTTTCTATTGTTAAAACTTTTTGCATGTGTTAAACTCTAATTTTATTTAATATATTTAGTTAGGGATACCAATAGGCATATGTTTTCTATTTTAAAGCTATTAAGTGCAATCTTTGTTCAATAATCTCACAACAAAGCTATATTAACAACTATTAATTTTGGGAAGGATTGGCTAATACATAGCTTCAATTTAATATTAAATAAAATATTATTTTAAAACATTGATTATTGATCCCATTCTACCAGTAATATTAAAACAACAACAAGGGTTAAGGTATTTAGATAAGTTTCATTTATCACAAATAAATTCATCTACACCATTCCATATTTGTACACATTTTACTAAAACACAACTTGAGACAATAATAATAAATTAATTTTATGTAAATATTATAGTTATTATATCTAGATATGATAGATGATACTATTTCACCAGATCTACCATTATTTGATGAGGTATCTACTAGTGAGGATATCTTAGAATGTTTGTGTATATGTGAGAATATCCATTTATTCTACCATAATAATAAGTTTTTGTTTAGTTACCATGCATAATATGGATAACCTCATGATACTAATATTCACATTGAAGTGGATGGACCATATACTATTACTACGACACCTTATATGGAATACAAATTAGCATTGCTTAGATAAGAGATGGTTAAATTTAACTTCAGTATAGATAATAACCCATGTCAAGTATTATTAGTAGATTTAATAAATCATAAAAAAAAATTCAATGTGTAAAAAATATTAATTAATAACCATAAATATTCTATTGAGATTATTTATTTATGTTAAGTATAGGTCAAATAATAGCATTGCATAATATAGTTCTATATCTAGATGCACAACCTATAAAACATAAAATAATGAAAATGCATCCTCACTTCAATTTTTTAGTCAAGAAATAAATTGAATGATTACTTGAATTAGTATTAATTAGAACTATTGATTGTCCCTAATGTGTTTATAACATAGTTCTTCTTACAAAACCAAATGGTGATCCTAGATGTATCTTTTCAGGATCTAAACAAAGCTTGTCCAAAATATGAATTTCCTTTTCCAAACATTGATTTTATTTAAGATTATATGGTAATATATGAGATTTTATCATTCATGGATGGATTTTTTAGGTATAATAAAATCAAGAGTTAACCTCGAGGACCAAGAAAATTCTTCATTCATCACCCCTTGGGGAACATTTTGTTAGACTGTCATGCCTTTTGGATTAAATATTTATTATTTTTACTTATCAATGTGTTATAATTAATATATTTCATTATTATATACATAATATATTTGATTATTATGTCTATGATCTCTTGATAAATATAAATAAATAGATAATCATGCCATAGATTTGTGTAATTTTTTGGAATTTTTATGTAAATATAATGTATGTTTGAATTCATACAAGTGTGTTTTTGGAGTCACTTATAGATATTAGTTTGGGTATATATTATCTAAATTAGGAATTGAATAATGGATCTAGTTTAGATTTGTAGAGGATCAATATGATTTACATGGACCAGTTAAAGAAATTAAAGCACAATAATATTTCTTTTGTTATATTATTTCATATGGGATGATTAAATATTATATAATAAAAGTCTTTCCTATATTTTGAGAGATCAAATATCAATTAAAATCTCAAATAACCAAACTCCCAATGACAATGAATATGAATATATTATTATTAACAATATATTTGACACACTAATAAATCTAACCTATTAATTATGAATGTAATATTGTTGTAACAACAATATTTATGTTATTAAAATAATAATGTGAAAAAAAAACACACTATACCTCAAAACTCAACCCCTTTTGAACATTATTAATCCTATCCTACACCCCCTTAATGTGAAGATGGGGAAAATAACTCTCCCATATCTGTATTTATACTCATGACTTGGTAATTTTTAGAGGACAATCACTAACCTAACATGATGGATTTAAAAATGTTTTAAAAATAACCAAAATAGTGGTTTTAAAAGTGAATAACCAAAAACCACAAAATAATACTTGATGGTTTTTAAGATGGCTAACCAACAACCAAAACAATGGTTTTACAAGAGGCTAACTAGAAAGTACAATGTAATGGTTTTACAAGTGGTTTACCATAAACCACATCACAATGTGTAGTATATATTATATCTCTCATCATTATGTAATTTTAGAGAAGTTACATATAAATATGTATTTCACATATGAAAAACATGAACATGAATAGAACATTTGTTCTTATTCTAAATCACACTATGCTGAAAATAAATACACCAAACAACTAAAAAGAAAAATGTGACTAAATAAAAAAGTAGTCCCATAATTAATGGCTAAAAAGAGGATATGAAACCTCCATTGTCCATTTCCTCCTTACTCTATTTGAAGAATCTACTTCACTTAGCCTAAGTGTTGATGAAGCTCAAATGCATGATTTTATCGACGAGAAATCCCCTCCATAATTTGGACATCACTTACAAGCAAAAATGTATTTGTGAGGAAAATTTATATTTGTATTTTTATAATTTTTTATAGTAACTCACCTAAGTCTAAATGACTTTGAATTTTTTGACATGAATCCTTTACCTTAAAACCAATTCTTATAATTAATACTTGGCTCTCTTTTTGAATAAACTAGACTTCTAAAAAACTCTTGGAATTGTTAATAAATTCAAAAATATGACTCATTTTTTAATTTAAAGACATACTTAAAAAAATACTTGTGACACTAATAACCCTATCAACCTTAATATAGAAAATGGTTAATATTTAATGATTTGAAAAATTAAGACTAACTAAATAATAGATTTTATGACACATATAAATAATGAATAATTTGATAATAATAGACTTGAAAGACTTTTAATTATTACTTTGACCATATGATAAAAAGACTCAATCGACTCATAATAAAAGAAACAAACCTTTAAACTTTTAGCTCAAAAAATATATTAACACCTCCTATATATAAATAGATATTTGAATGACATGACTATTACATTCGACTATGATTAAAAAATTACACTAGACTTTTGACATTAATTCAATTTCTTATATTTAAAAACTTATGTGAAATCTAAGATGGAGATCAAGGTAGATGGTTATAAGATCATGTGGAATCCATATGCAGATCTTGCATAGTGAAGTCATTAGAGAATATGGACTTGTCCAGCTAAAAACAACACATATCTGAATTCCTCAAAACCAAATAATGTAGATATAAACTCAAATACCATAATTATAAGCAATATTATTTTATCATTACCCCAGTTGAGGATGTATAAGGATGATTGGAGCACTACAAGGATATATCTATTGCATAATACCAATAATAGTTGATAGTTGCATACAAAAATGTGATAAGACACATTATCAAAGGATGCATGATGAAATGCATAGTGGAGACTTAGTTTTCAAGTTGATCATGGTGGTGTTGCATAGAAAGATGTCAAAGGAAAGCCATACGAGAGATAAAGTGATAAGATAACATTTGATAATCTTCCACTAATATCTGAGCATATATCAAGGAGCTCATATTAAAAATAATACATAGTAATCATAATAGACACCAAGGTGGATTATGTGAAGGAAATGAATCATATTTTCCTTGGTTATGTTTTCCATTATAAAACTGGAACAAGAAAATGTCAATTATTCACCGTATACAACTTGTTGAGAGTCTACAATCCTAAATACACATAGGTCTACTAAATATAATACAAATATGCACATAATCTCAATAATAATAATATTATCTCATTCTCGGAGGTG
Organism: Torreya grandis; assembly: GCA_037957365.1. Lineage (NCBI taxonomy): Eukaryota > Viridiplantae > Streptophyta > Pinopsida > Cupressales > Taxaceae > Torreya > Torreya grandis. The sequence goes on from JARHVA010006296.1 coordinate 661,945, forward strand.
AAGCACAATGCTACTACCCCTTATCATCCTTTAGGATTCCATTAATTTGATACCAATAATGGATTTGGTTTAGATTTGAAGAGGATCAACATAATTTACATGGACTAGATAAATAAATTAAAACACAATAATATTTTTTATACTGCATTATTTCATATGGGATGATTACATATTATGTAGGAAAAGTCTTTCCTATATTTAAGGAGATTAAATCTCCATGGAAATATTATATAAACAGACTCCCAACAACACACTAAATATTAATATATTATTATTAACAATATATTTGACACACTAATAAATATAACCTATTAACTATGAATGTAATATTATTGTAACAATAATATTTATGTTGGTACATTAATAATTTGAACACACAACACACTATACCTCAACATTGAAGTGGATCCAAAAAAGGTGAAATTAATTTTATACATACCTCCACAAATATATTTAAAATAAATATGGTCATTAAAATGAAAAATATAAATAATTTGACATTTTATGGCTCAACTTGTTGATAAGACACAACATTTTAAACACTTACTCAATAAAAATACACAATTTAAACGGTACAAACATTGGTAAAATAGAATCAAGGTTATCAATGAATATTTATTTCAAGTATTAATTATTCCACCTATCCATGATAGACCATTATTATAATACATTTGAGCCATAGATCATGCTTTCAAAGCTTTAATAGCACAATACAATAAAAATCATTGAGAGTATGCAATATATTACATTATTCGCATGTTAGTTGATTATGAAAATAATTTTAGTGTCATAGAGAAATTATATTCTTTTGTTGTCTTTGTAACACAAATGTTAAAACATTATATTTTGAAAAATTAAAAACAAGTTATTAAAAGAGTGGATTGTTTAAGATTTCTTATGTCAAAATCACATTTATCAAGATGAATAAAAATGGATCATGCTACTTAGGAATTTTGAATTAAATTTCATTTCACAAAAATCCATCAAAGGATAGACCATATTAAATCAACTTATATCAAATTCACTAATAGATACACTACTAATGATTCATGATTTTAGGGATGATTTTCTTCTTATATAATTGATAATGATATTTTGACAATGTACATTGATGGATGTAAATGTGCCATAAGGGATATAGATGGTATTATATTTATTACACCTCATGGTTAGCCTATGCCATTTTCCTATAATTTAATATTTTCCTTTACAAACAATATTTACAAATACGAAGCACTTATTTTGGTAAGTACACAACACATAAATTACAAATAAAAAATCTACAAATATATGTAGAATCCCAACTAGTGGTCAATAAAATAACATACATATACCAAACCAAAGAATACAAATTAGTATCATACAAATAATTGGTTCAATAGTTAATGACACATTTTCAACATATTTGTGTAGAGAGTATACCCTTAAAAGACAATTAAAATGAATACAATATGTATAGTGTGGCCTCTTTAATTATTATTAATATCAATAATGATCATGATATTTTCACAATACAAAATTTATTACAATCATCAATCTCTACTACACAAGTAAAAACCAGAAGTCATAATAGCTACACATAGCACAATTAATTCAAAATAGTTTAGTGACACATATAATTTTGTAAGTAAAATAGCCATACCAAAAAATGATACACACAATGATAAGTGAAAATCACAATTGGATGATACTTGTTATGTTATAATTATTGGTCTCTATTTAAGATATACATTAATGTAATATTACTTAGATGTTTGAACTAAAAATAGGCTAAAGTAAAAATCCTTGATGTACATGACAATGCATGTGGTAATCATTATAGAGGTAAGGATATGTCTCATAAATTACTATGACAAGGTTATTATTGGCCTATGATGGAACAAAAATGTCATGAATATGCAAAATGTTTCTCACAATTTTGTTAAACACAATAATACCAATCATGCATCGACTTATGAGTTACCACCTATTGTATCACCTTGGTAATTTTTCATGGGGTATTAATCTAATTGGAAAGATAAACCTTGAATCCTCTGATAGCCATAAATTAATTATTACATCTATAAAATACTTTAAAATATGGATTGAGGCCATACCTATGCAAACCATGATAGTGGAAGGAATATGTCAATTTTTACTAACACATATCATTTAAAGGTTTGGAATTATTTGCTAATTATTATATATAATGTGTTGTCATTAAAAAAAGATAAAGAGCTTTTTTGCAAAGTTTAAAATTTGGCATACATTTTTAACACCATATTATAACCAAGGAAATGGTCAAGTAGAAGCTACTAATAAACCAATTATTAATATCTTAAACAAAATAGTAGCAAAGCATGGATAAAACTGGCATAATTGTATCATTTACACACCTTGATCATATTGTACAAGTATGTGTACACAAAAATAATCCACACAATATTCCCTTATATATGGTATGGAAGAAATATTTCCACTTGATTTAGAAACTCCTTATTTATGGGTGTGTTTCAAAGATATCATCAATGATAATGAATATGTGGAAAATAGCTACATGAACTATAAATGATTGATGGAAAGTGAATATCAGATATTAATATTTTAAGAGTATATAAACACATAAAAATAACATTTGGAAAGGAGGTTCATAATCTATAATTGAAAATAGGAGATTTGGTGTTAAAGGAAAACCAAAAGAACAAAAATACATATAAGGAAACTAAAGGAAAATTCAAACCAAATTGTTAGGTCCATATGTGATAATGGTAATTATAGGTGTAGGAGTGTATCAATTAGATACAATATAAGTTAATCCTATCAAAAACCTTAATAACATAATTTATCTACAAAAAAATTATACTTAAAAATGTTTAATTAATTAAAATATGATAGTACATAGTTTCTAACTTTTGTATCTTATTGTTCTATTTGCTTTCCATTTTGATTAATTGATCCATTCTTATGTGATTTTGGATTCTAGTGAATTTTTGGCTTCTTGAATCTTCTATTTTCACTTCTAGGCTTAGAAAATATAAAAATACTATTTAATATTATTAACCAATGATATTGATATATCTTCATGCACATTTTTTTGTATAATTTTGTCATTTCTCCTACAGAATAAAATAAACTCGAATAGGATATAATTGTCATCCATTACTGTCTTATTGGTAAATATTGTCTTCTACCTTTTTCTTCCCATAACCTACATTTATATAACATGTACCTCTATTTTTTGAATTTCCATATTATTCATGTAGAACCACTATGAAAATTATAGTTTTCATGAAAACTCTATTACTTTCAAGCTCAATTTATCCATACATAAAACTTATTTTGACATGTGTAATTGACAAAATGATTATGTATAGTTATTTAAATGTTTGTACTTTTCAATATTTTAAATAGATAACAGTTAAAATTTACATTCCATGGGTGGAATTTCTTTCTATTAATAAATTTTAATAATTTCTAGTGTACTTGTCTCATTAACACTTATGAACTACCCAGATTCATCTTCCTTTATTCTATTTTAGACACCTTGGTATCATTTCAATATTTGTTTTTTTTTATTTTCCCATATTGAAAAAATACAAAAGGAATAATTGGTATATTATTCCCAAATGCAAAAACATTCAAATATTTTCCAAAAATATAAAATCAAGACTTGAGTATGATTATAAATCTAGTTTGTATCTTTTTAATATTTTATTTATCTCATGATTAGTAAATACCATATTAATTTTCTATCACACATGCATTTCATAGACATTGATGAAGTGGTGTTAAAGATATATAGGAATTTATAGAGATTACCTAGTGGCCTTTCTAATTTGGGATCATCTTACTCACATGTGATAATATGTAGGTGTTATCCATATATAACCACTACACATGTCTTGATAACATTTTCATCTCACATAGTGTACATGAACATTCTACTTACTAGGATATGATCACATGACATATTCATTGATTAGACTATTGTAGATAATTATATGCTCCATTAATGTTGATTAGTTTCACATAGTATATTAAAACCTTACATTTTTAATTGTGTGGACCCTTTCCCTTATGTGACATTCTTTACTTCATTCATCTCTATAATATCGTGTGTGTTTTATGTAAAATTTAAACTTTTATTTATTTTAGCCCTAGGTGTGGTGTGCAATATTTTAACATGTCCTTGCTTTGGCCCTTGCATATATGTTTTTTGTGAAATTTTAACATCTCCTTCATTTTTGGCCTTCTTCATGTCTATGAATGATATTTTACGCATTTCAACATGAACTTGCTTTTAGCCCTTCGTCCATTTATTTAAATTTTCTATAATTTTTGGTTGTTATGTGTGTTATTATTGATCTTTATGAGTTTGATAAGTTTCATAATCCATATCACACACTCCTAATATAATAACATACTAACAAAATTATTATATGATTTTAAATGATACATGTTATAGGCTTTGCCTCTCAAGTCTTATGGAAAATTCCAATCCTACGATGCTAACACATCTCCATATGCTATAATTTTTAATGATAACATATTACTATGCAAGTTTCAAGTTAAATTTTATTTTGAGATGAGTTAATTTTGAGGAGAAAATCAGCTCAGCTCAAAAGGGTAAAATTTCACTAGGCTTTTCATGCATGAGATAAGCCATTGAAAAAAAAATATGGTCACGTTCATAATTTCAAATTTTCAAGTTGAAAATTATTTATTGTTCATATTAAAAAGGTATGTTCCATTGGATATGAACTCATATTTTAATTTCAAGGATAAAATTCATACACTTAAAAATTTTCACTAACTCACATACAATTTAAAATTCTATATTTACAGTGTGTCATAATAATAATAATTTTATGCCACAATCTCTATTTCATGGACATGGTAAGAGCATGGATATAATCCATTCTCTTTTGATCATGCTTACTTATACCATGATTTACTAGGATTTTGAAATTGAATCTATAATCCATATGTAGTGGTTGGTTCAATTTATTTTGATAGTGCATGACTTGGAGTCACTGAACACTCTAACATTATTTGTGATAATCCATTTGATTTCCAAATTGATTAAATATTGGGGTTACAAATATGGATGAACATGTTCCATTAATTAATATTTTCACTTCAAAATAGAAAATGAAATTTTGGGTTTGATCACCTCTAAATTTATCCAATGGTTTTGCTAAGGAACCATCTTCTCCAAGTTCTTCATGGGAGGAACTATTTATCCAATTATTCAAGGAATAATCATCAAAAAATAAGTTTTAAAAAATCAACATCGTTGTCACATATTTAAGTGTATTAATTTCATACTCTCATTTCCATTTTTTAATTTACTCAAATACAAGCAAATTTTCATTTTAGAAAATATCATTTCAATTTTCAAATTGTCAAAATTTAATCAAATGTTTAAATTCAAGTTTTCAAATTTCATTTTTCAAAGGATAAAAATAACTACTTCCGGTATTTTTTATGGTTTATCAAACATTATGGTAACTTAAAAAAATTAATTATGTAGCTCAAAAGACAAAATGTGCCTTATAAATTAAGGTATGGCTTTAATCTAATCTAGTAAATGAATTTATAGACTAAATGGGGGCCAAATTTGGTAACAAATACTTGATCATTAATATTTTATCATTTTTTATTAATAATTAACATGTGTACTTAATTAACACTTATTTCATCGACTTGACCTATCTTAAGCTAAGAGAATACCTTGTTTCACCAGAAGGTCATAAATTGTCACCTACATAAATTATAGCACTACTGAAAACACCTTTGTGCATATGTATTCTCTGACTTAGAATCAAAACTTAGAACCTTTCTTAAAGGGATGGGAACACCAAATAGGACAAGAACATTGTCTGTAAACTTTTTCCTTTCCTTAAAAATGGTCAAATTACAAAAAACAATGTTAAATTATGGGTTAGCCTTGGTGTTTATAAACTCTCTATTGGTTATTTTTCCTTATTAAACCATTATAAAATCACATTAAATTATTTCATTTCAATAATATTGGAAAGCTTATCAATTATATCACAATATCCTATTAACACAATTGTACATTTTAAAAAATCTCATTCTTATTTTGAAATAAATTTTCAAGCACTTCAAGAAGTCATGAGTAAAGTCTGAATTCATTTTTACACAACCCTAGCTGATCATGATCAAGTATTCAAGACAATTCTAGATGGATTCATATATTCAATGGAGTATAATTTCATAAAGCACTTGAGTGGGAAAACTACATGTAGGTTTGATCCCTCTTTGAAGTATTGATATTAGGTAGTTATCAACACAATGGGGTGTTTAGGTTTAACAAAAATCCAATTGGTAACACCTTTTTACTTCTTTAGATTCACTTATTTACTTGTGGCACGAAGATGGGTTTTTAACTTTAATAAGATATATACATATCTCTACATAGTTTTTGAACATAAAATCATTTAAAGAATACCTAATTCTCACTTTTAGACCTAACTATCCCAAAAGTTATAAATTTATAGAAAAGAAAATATCTACAAACATGGACAACAAAGATTGTCACTCATATTTTATTGAGAATTCCTATCCTTGAGGTCACATAGGCTCATCTTTTATAATTTTTTAGGGTTTTATATTCTTTTTGTTCTTGCATTAAATTTTTCTTTTGCAATCACTTAATGACTCCAAAATCTAACTACATCTCTATTTTTCATAGTTTATCCTTGTTCATTTCTCTTTTTTTGTCTATTCTAGTCATTTATTTCTAGTTTGTTATTTACTACTTATAGTACCTTTCACTACTAGATTCTATTTATATAATTAAGGAATAATTATAATATTAATTCAAATTTAGATAAAATAATGATGAATTTTTTATTTCCACTTGCATGAAAAGTTTTAATTTGATAATTTGATTTGTTATTACAATAATTCTATATGGGTTGATTTTGTGTGCAAAAGACATTATTTTATATTATATATGATGAGTTTTTATTCTATGTGATGAATTTATATGATATGTGATAGTTTTATGTTCTATACAATGTTTTTGTATTTGATATGGAGAGAAAAACTAAAATTTTCTAAATTTTTTACCTAATTTAAAAAATTTAGAAAATATTTACCTTTACATCCATAACAAACATATTTTTTTATTTTCTCCATATACATGATGTCCAATTTTGAAATATTTTATAACTTAGTGAATCCCATTACAGCAAGATTTTTCACCTGTTCTATAACGTTTTATGCAGGTTCCTTTAAAATTTTCCTTGCATTTGATTTTTTCCCAATTGTTGTTTTAATGTTATTTATCATTTATAAATGGTGGCTCTTCTAACAAGAAATATATGTTGACTTTATGTTGTTATGATTATATGTGGTTATTTACAATGATTCTTATTTTTTTTTAAATTAATAATAAGCCAATGAAATGAATATATCTAATAATATGTCTATGAAAATACATAATTTAGATCTAAATAACTAGCTAATAACAATAAAAAGATAAAGTGATAAGCCATTTGGATTTTCAAAATAAGTACAAATTTAAAATTAATGATCATACTTAGCTATTTTTCTAAGATTATATATGTTTGGATATATAAATATTACTATGCATTTGGACAATGCAATTTAGTGAACTCTAATTTGACCCCTAGATCCACCTAGATAATTTCATATCTTACATGGGATTAACCTAAATAGATTCAAGTTATTCAAATCTAGACTACTAGGTTTGTCTTTATTCTAATGACCCTAACCACACACACACACACACACACACACACACACACACACATTTTATTAAATGGAAAGTTTCCAAGTTACATCTCACAAAAACCCAAAGATTCTTCTTTCCTAAAAATCAATCAGCTAATTTTTCCTATGAAAGCAAGTTTTATCTTTTTCAGGCATGTAAATATCCAAAAACATATTTTCATGCATGAAACTATAAAAAAATGCATGGATGCATATTTTATGGTAGAAAATGAATGAATCTTTTTATCAAAACATGCATGCATGTTCTTCACAATTAAATAAAAAATAACCCAATTATTAAAACCCATTAATATTGAATTTTATTTTTTCCCTACGAACTTGTTGAGATGATTTGAAGATACATGTATTGACCTACTCTAGATTTTAGGTTCAATGAATATTATTAGGATAAGGTCTTCTCTTATCTTATTTCCTCTTTTTTTTGTTTTTGTCTTTCTTCCAAGTGAAACTTTGTTTTACCATCCACATTATTCATAGTGATCTCATTTTCATGTGGAATTTGTGATTAGTATACTTTTTCTAAGTTATTTTCTTATAATACTCCTTCCTCGTATTCCTTATTTTGATTACTTTCTTCATTTATTGTGTGGTCCAATGTGGATCCCTTCCACCAAGTAGTTTTTTAATTTTTTCTTTCTTTGAACCACTTGGAAACATTGTCACCTAAGATAATATTATTATCTAATGGGTTTGGACTTATATCTTGTAGACATGAACATGTAAATTTAGATGGCCATATTCAAAACATTGCCTACATCTAAAAAGTAATATTTTCATAGTCTGCCTTTTGGTTTCTTGTTGCAACACCCCAAACTAATTAAAAATTAGGAGAGAGCCTATTTTTGGGACCAACATACCCCTTTTTTTTTTAATTTGTGAAATGGGGACCCTTTTAAATGTTTAAAAACATTTGTATCTTACTCTGGCTTTCATGAGGTTATTTTTTTAGAATTTGAAGATCATCCACATAAAAATGGATGGGTCCTTGCATATTTAATTATGCTTTAATATCTAACCCTACTAATGATTACCTTTTGATGGCTAAGTGCAATTTTCATGGAAGAAAGTAGTGTTTCTGAGCAAAAAAAACCTAAGGGTTCAAATTCAATTTTCATGGCAAAAAATTTAGTGATAATTAGTCATTTTAAGAAAAACCATAAGTTTAATTTTACATTAAGGATTGGTTATGTTTTTAAACATGTCCAAACCTTGACATAAAATTATACTTAAGTCCCCTTTCATGTTCTTTACCCCTTTTAAAATCCCTCCTAGCCTCGTTAAATGTTATGTTCACAAACCCCTTTTCATCATAGACTTAGACCTTATCAATGTTTAGCCTAATTTTTAATCTTGAAATGTCTTGGTATTTATTCAACACAGATAACACATCAAGGATCTTAAACTTTAGTTTAAATCACTACATATATCATTCTCTAATTTGATGCTTTAACTTGGATGTAGATCTAATGGTCCTTGCTTCGCTGAAGCCTAAAATCTAGCAACATGAGATCATCCTAGGATGAACTACATACAAAACCCACTCACTATAAAATTTTATATGTATTTACTTTGATCAATGTGATCCCATCATTTGATGTTTGTTAGGATGTCTTTGAAGTTAATGAGGCCTTAAAAATAAACCCATCTAAAATTTTATCCTTAGTCCAAAATGGGACCCTTTAAATTTTTTAACTTTAGGCTTATCACATTAAAAATTATATCATAGTGTCTTTTAATGATAAACCCTCAGATTAAGCCTATGTGCACCATGAAGTAACTTAATTTTTTTACATATTATAGGATTAGACTATCCACATTCACCTGGTGATCCTAATCCAATGGTGTGAAATCAAATAGCCCCAAAGTTAGGCCAATCAAAAAAGAACTCTTAGATCATGATAGATTGTTATCATTCCATCACTCATCTTAATCCAATGGTACAAAGTGAAGGTGGAATTTTCCTAAGGAATCCAAAATGCACCATTTGGTATAACTGGTCATCTAGGATCTAAATGGCCAATCAGAGAGGACCTCTAAGATATTAATCAAAGGATTGTATTCATCCTATAATCCTAATCCAATGAAGTGACGTAAAAGGATTTATTTAAAAGATAATGGCTAATTTTCAAAGGGATTCCCATAGGAGTGTCATGGGAACAAACTTAAGGAGGTCCACATAAATTCCATGTAAGCACTAAAGGACAATCCTAAGATTTGGTGAACCCAAAAATATAGGATTTGCATAAGTGGAGCCATCCATAATGCTTAAGACATTAATACATTTATTAAATCCATCACGTTCACCATTAAATCCTAAAAAAACCCTACCAACCCAACTTAAATCCCTAAACCGCAACTTAAAGCATCAAAACATGACTATTAAGGATATAACTACATTAAGCAAGCTCAAAGTGCCATCATGAGCATCAAGACCAATAATATTTCAAGGAAATTGAGATCATGGAAGTGGTAAGGCAATAAATGAAATAATAGATGGACATGTATCTATCTATTAATCATGAAGGGAGATACTTTGGTGATACTAAATTGGACACAGGGGCATTATCCAATTGCATGAAGAATTGATCCAATATTTTCTTCACAATTAAGGAGCTAAAACCTCTATCATCTGATGTGAAAAGGGTGTTAGTCACCAAGAGGAAGTTTGAAGGACCTAGTTGCAATCCAGGTGATAGGTATTCATCAATCTACTGCTAAACCTAAGGTATTGCATTGCATTAATATCCTTGCACCCATGTTTATTGATTGTAGAATAGACAATGACTGGATAATCAAAGGAGGGTCAAATAAAATTTCCTATATTTCCATAGTAGATTTTGAAAGATACTACAAACTCCCTAGATCTCATATGGACCTCCCTTGCATCAAATAATGGACCACCTAGTATAATCTAGATGTTATGTTAGGACCTTGGTTAATCCAAGGAACTAATATAGCTAGAAGCCATGATTCTAAAATACTTGTCATTCAATTTAGAGAAAGAATTAGGATCATTATGACCCTATTTTTTAGAGATTCATGGGTAGCCACCACAACCTATGTCTAACCCAGATGGGTTTACTATGTCTATTTTATGGTGGAAGAGAAGCTAACTCCACCTATTAGAGAGCTTATTAACATCCAATTGGGGAGACAATTTTATGGCATTAAGAGAAGTATAATCTAATGATTCACCATGATATCCTATTTTTAGTTCTCATCAATGGCATCCACTCATATTCTTGGTGTTAAGAATTGGTCCTCCCATAATAAAATTACCATTTCTCATCACTATGTGAAGTTGTACATCTTCAAGTACAAAGTTCATATGTAGTTCATTTATGATTGTATATACCCTACTTTGGTCAAAAATATCATTGGGAATCCCATGCCCAAGATGTATCCTCTTTTCAATAAGTATGTCAAACTCATGGGAGATATTTGGTACTATCCAAATTACACCATTATCAAAATAGAAGGGATCATGACCCAACCATTTAAGTTTCATGTCTATGTTCCCCTCAAGTTGGCTAAGTAAGAAATTTCTCTCTAAAACTTCCAAGGAATTTATAATGTTTGGAGGGAGAAGAGGATGGCCATGTTTCATCCTTTCCCATTCTTGATTAGGAAAACTTTTATCCAATATTGGAAATAATTGGACATCATGTCAAGACATAGGGATGCCTTCCAATTTTATAAGGATGACCTAAAGGAACGGGACCCAATAACAAGGTTGTCCCTTATTTTTATTCAAATAAACTAAAAAAGGTAACCTATGAGCATGGAGTTAGTCCATATGACCATTGTTACACAAAAGCTATGTACTTTGAGAAAGTCCTTGCTAGGTGCAGGCAGCATGGTTTCAAGCTTGAGTACAAACTATAAAGAGAGGAGAAACTAGTTGGGGAAAGATGAAAAATGAACCCATTGTAGTATCATCTATTATCTTCCACTTCTAATTCACCTCCAAGTTAGCCACAATAAAAATCACTCCAAATTCAAGGACATGGTGAGAAGAAAATGGAAGAAAGGCTAGGATAAAGCCCTTCATCATCAGCCCAGCCTCCAAAACCATCTTCTCTAGTGGAACACTTTGATATAGTTACCTTATAACCATATAATATGGTGAATGAATTATTCAAGGAACTTGTAGAGACCTATATGTCTGATCAAGAAGATGAGGGATCCATAGTTGAGGCAACACAAATTGAGGGACCTCAAACACATGAGAAAGAAAAAGGAAAATAAGTGGCATTGAAATTGGTCCCTGCCAGACAAAAGAAGAAAGAAGTTGAGTTGCCCCTTGTCCCTAGGTCCTCCAAAATACCAAAGGTGGCATGGACCCATCCCACTAGTGAAGTAAATTTGTTTATTTATGAGTTCCCCATACATGGACCTATTATTCCTAATTAGTCCATATATGGGAAACTCCAAAAGGTTCCTTCCCAATCACACTCACTAGTGACTGCCATCTCTATAGGTGAAGATCCCCTTGATAATGTCAAACCCTAGATCAAAGATCTCATGAAGGAGTAGGAATAAATAAAAATTATTCAAGTAGCCAAAGAAAGTGGCAAGAAAATAGAAGATCTAGGAGCATGTAGTGGAAATGGGATTGAAACCCTAGAGAAACCCAAACCCTCTAGACCAGTTACCACTATCATGTATAATTTGGATATATTAGGGTTTGAAAGGGTTATAACCAAGAAAACTACCATTGGCATTGAGGAGTTCACCTTTCAAAAGGTGGAACCTTTTATAGGCCTAACTCATATACAAAGGTAGGTAGTAGGGGAGCATCCCATCCATTAGGAGAATGTGGCAAGTTTGGTAATGGCCCAATTAGTAATGACCTTGGTTACATGTAGGGGATGTAGCAAAAGATCACCAATCTAGAAAAGGAAAATAAAGACTTGGAAGCATAGGTTACATTTTTAGTCCCTAAAGATATAATGAAAGTATTGGATAAGTCCTTTTTTGACACCTTTGAAGGGTTCAAGTCCTTGAAGCTTAAAATCAAATACATTGACCCATAAAATTGGGAAATCACAAGAATTAATCACTCAGTGGTATAACTCTAGAGATTAGGCAACTAAATTGATTAATGTCCATCACACCAAGTAGGTCTAAGGCATCAAGATCATCAAGTTCAAGTATTTGCATTCCCTACTAGGAGTCATTAAAGAAGATATACTAGACCTAAATAATTTGTGTGATAGTGTCAATAGCTTCATGGAGGAGGATAAAGGCTTAGTAGAAATAATGGAAAAGCTCTTAGGGGCACTATTGGTAAACCCTTCTAAGACCAATGCAACGAGCTTGATGAATGATGAAGAGTTTAAGCAAAGGGTCAGTACCTTCATCTAGAACATCAATAAAAACCAAGGCCAACCTATCAAAGATAATCAAAAGGTCCTTGATACCATCATGACATCAGGGAAGTAGATTGTAGAGGTCCAATACTTTCAATAACTTAAAGCTAAGAGTGACAAATAATTTAGCACATTGGCAAGTCAAGAAGAGGATTCTTTAATGAAACCTACAATAGATTTTGAGCTAATCAGAGCATAATTTATCAATAACCTAGGGGACCCACTAATATAACATAAAAATATTATTTTGTAATATATATGCTAGTTTTTTAGCATATATTAGTCATTTTGTCAAAGTTCGCATAAAAAGCCTTTTGCATTATAATATTTATAGTAAGGACAACTATCCTTATCATACCATGGATGTTTTGAGAATATAATTGGTATACCAAATATATTTCCTATAAATAGGCAATGGTTACCATTTTGTAGAAGGAGAGATTCCAAGAAATTTTTACAAAAAATAACATTTAATACAACTAAGGAATTTTGAAAAGATTGTCTGAATATTTTGTTTAAAGCCAATGTTATCTCTTAATTACATGTTATCATCTTAAATTTGAATTTTTATCTACATTTAGAGATAGATTTTATATCATAGGGTTGTTAGTTTTTGTTAATGATAGATTAACTAAAAAGATCTTAGGTGTACATTTTATTTTCTCTACATTTGAATTTGCATATGTTATTAGGTTACAGTAGTAAACTTATAAAGTAAACTTGGTTCTTACTTGTGGTTTATATATCTCCTTTGAATCTTACCTAGTTTGTGATGCAATCTGAGTTTATACTATTTTACACCAAAAATTAGTTCATGCATGCTCAAAGTAATTAGAACTTTGTCATAATATTTGAGATGAGAATTTGCAATCATGCTCTCTTTTCTGCCTTACCCTTCCTTTTTCTATTTTTTTATATTAAAACTCACCTATTTTAAAGATCATTTTTAATATCCATTTAGATTAACTTGTGGGATTGAATTATCTCAAAGATTCAGACCTTGGTGGCTCCCAACCACCAAATTAAATAAATAATGTGGGTAGTTTTCATACTCTACTTATATTCCACCATAGAAATCACCAAATTGTCACAAACTACAACTCATGCCTTAGATTATTTGAATCCTAAAATGAGAAGTGTTCATCAACATTGAGGAGCACATGTGAGGTAATTAGAAACATCAATAGAGCCATTATCTCAAATATAAAAACACATAAATATGTGCACACATTGATTTGAATATTTTCTTTATTGAGCAATCTTGGATACAAAAAACATATAGCATCTCTGATCTATTACTTGTTTGGTAGGGTCCAAAAATGCAAAGGTAAATTTGGTAGCCTCACCCAAACTTGAACTTGGGAGAGGTTTTTAGTCAAGGGGTCAAACTTTGGAAACCAATGCTTTATGAATAATCCTTCCCCCTTATAAAACTAGGGCCCCTTTTTGAAAATATCATCTTGTTCCAATTGGTCTAAAATTTATGAAATGAATAACCATTATGCATAAGGGATTATTTCCACCTCTTCCAATATGATAGGATCCCAATGTTAGCTTATCCACTTATGTAGATTAGGAAGAGTAGGATAAAATCCATTAAATTTATAAAGTAACCCTCTTTCATTGAGCATAGATGAAAATCAGACATCTCCTCATTATATGGGCAATTCATGAGGGGTGTAGTTGATTTATCAACAATAAAGTCTTTCTTAAGAGAAGGAAGGGAACATTACCTAAACTATGATATTTATTTGTACCTATCAAATGTCCTTATTTTCATAGATATGTACTCCTTATGTTTTACATATGAGTATGATTCAAAATAAACTCTTTGAATGAGGTTTTTCAATGAGTCTTTTCTTCATCAAATCCCCTATTTACACTTTGAGAGGTTGTCTTGGGTTATTCTGGGTGATCTTCCTACTAAATCTTTGAAACTCCTTTTCACTTGCATGCATTCTCAAGGATAGGCTTGGGGCTTATTTATAATGGATCCTCTTTCGAATGGAATAAACCTCTCTCTAACTCTTACATGTATCCTTAGATTTTTATCTTGAGGATTTTCCCATCTCTTATCCTCTTGGACTTGCAGAACATATTTTTCATATCACTAGTTTTCCTCTTATTTTTTAATAATATTATAACTATGCTTTATTGATTTATTGGGAAGCATGTGCTGAATTTTTTTATTTCTTATCTTTGAACTACCTTGGAACTCAAAAATAAAGTGTTATGGAATTAGGAAACCACTTTAGGGACATTGTAAACTACATATCCCACACACTAGAATAATACCTCATTGTAGTTCTAAGTTAGTGTAAAAATAATAGATCAAGAACTAAACAACTCTTCCCTAGAAGTGATGATGTAAATACATATAATATAAAAGCTTCATTTAGTAAAAGATAATAAAGGGATAAAATGATATAAACAAATGTATCAAGTATGTAATGTATGACTTAATGAAACTTAAATTGAAGTAGGATGGATGAATTAACTTGATGTTTCACTATGATTTATGTCTAAGATTTGATATTATATTATGTTTGATGATACCTCTCTATTATTAAATTATTTAATATAATGTTTATATATATATATATATATATATATATATATATATATATATATATATATATATATATATATATATATATATATATAGCATTCTAGGACAATATGGAACATGATAGTTGATTATATAAATGGAAAGATTCAATATCAAATGTTCAATATTAGAAAAAATGGTGAAAAGGCCCACAAAGGAAAATGGGGATTCCCATACAAGGTGAGGTTGTATCTAGGATGAAATTACATAAGGCACAATACCAAACTGGAACAAACAAAGCTTAGATTTCAATGAGGAACAAGATAACAAAAGAGTTTTAATCTAAGGAATCCAATGGATAAATATTGATAATTTTTTAGATGTTATTTTAAGGGTTAAGGGTAAAATAAATACCAATATAAGTTTGTAAAAAGTCTATAAATATGAAAATATACACTAGCATACATATCTTAGATACATATATGTAAAATACATTGATAGATGTCATTCTTAAGGCACCTATACCATATTAAATTATGTCATTAGTAAAATAGGTTCCTTGAGAATGATATCTATCAACCAATTTTACATTGATTTATTTAAGATATGCATTCTAGTATCACTTGTCACCAGATAAGATTCATAAAACATATTTTATATAAATAATTAATATAATACTAAAATAGGAAATATATATCAACACTTATATAATATATATGAAATTTAATAATAAGATTATAATATTCAAACCATATGTATTTTATATTAAAATTGGAGGAGTGGAGGGCAGAATTTGAATTAAGGGGTTTGACAAGAAGAGAGGGATACTGAAGGTCATGATACAGATCCAAATCTAGCTAGCATTTTAAGAATGAAAAAGCCCATTGGGAAAGAAAGAACTAGTGTGGAGGACTATAAGACCTATAATTTGAAGCTAAATATTTTGGGTGGTTTTTGTTAGAAGAAATTTGAGTAAAATATTGGAAGATTCTAAGTGTAAGACATGTGGGTTTTAAACTGCATTTGGTGGGACTACATATGGAAATTATCTCTAGATATTTCTTATAGAAGATTGAATGGCCTATTGGGTAGGATAAAATCAAAATATAAGTTTGGCATGCACAAATTACTAAAGTAGAAGACTTTGGGTGGGATCTAATAGAAATATATAGAGTAAATGATTGGCTAACACTAAGTGGTAGACCCATAGATTCAAGACTATGTATATCAAAACATTGTATTAATAGAATACCCATAGTAGAAAGGTTGTATTCTTCTAGAGGATTTAGAGTATAAGTGTTTCTACCTCTTAGTGGTAGATATAAAGGACTTCTATTGTGTTGGTTAAGATAATAGAATGGTGGAAGGTTAAAATCCAAATATGTTTTCATCTTGAAGGTAAATTTCCCCATTTTAAGGGTAGAGTGGTATTGTATTCACTTTAAGCTCCTATTTTATCTTATCTTTATCCTATGGGGTTTTTTCACAAATAATATTATCTATATATTTTTCCCCCTCTCTTTTTGGAAAGTGGGGAAACTTGGTTATTTTTACTATTATAATATATTTTTCACAATGTACCAAGTTGTCATCCCCTAGCCTATTTTGGGTTTGATGGTTTTCTTGAGATGGGGATCAAGGTTTTACTTTATTAGAAATAAAATATTTTATTTTTGTTTGGTGGGATTAAGGAAGGGTCATTTGGTTGGGGATAATGCCTATGGTATTCCCCTTTTTTATCTGAACATGTTTGTTAGAGGAGACCTTTTTATAACTCATCGTACCTAGTTGGATGATAGAGGATTCCAACATAATTTTTAGTTAGTTAGCCTGATGTGATTTTCATTTTTGAGCCATGATCTAGTTTTAGGTACCATGAACCTAACACCAATGATTTGGGATTGTGTTCTCTTAGTTCATCACGAATAATTCTTGTTGATGCTTCTAAATGAACCACAAGTGCTTTTTAGTGTTTAAAGAACACGTATCATTTTATAATCTAAATATTCAAAGCATGAGTTTTAGGTATTTGGAAATTGAGATGCTTATGGTGGAAATAGTGGTAAAGCAACATGAACTATTCCATAATATTTATAAATTTTGATGGTAGGGGGCCATCTTAGTACCTTTCTTGAAAATTTTGGATAAACTGACCCAGATCCAAACTACTGACTAGAATAAAATGGTTATAAACAATGTTTTTAAGATAATATGTTTATTTTAAAAATAAGCAAAATGGAAGGTAGGGTAAGAAAGAAACAGTGATTATTGATTTGTATTATGAACATATTGACAAGGATTCAATCTTTTCCAAGCATGATCTTAACTAGAATGCAATGTAATGTAGTCTAATCTCATTTTCCACCGCAAACTAGGCCTAATTCAAAAGGAGGAATGACAATACAAGTAAAATTGAATTTCCTTTTAAGTTTTTACACTACACTTAGATAGTTAAAACACATCTCTGTTGCATAGTAAATGAAATGAAGTAAATTCAATTCTTTCAACTAACCTAACATACACAAGTTATCAACCTTGTAATTAATAATGTTACTCAGTATTTATTGATATCATTCATATTCAAAATAGAAAAAATAATTGAAAGACTTAGGAATTCAAACATGCCAAACTAGACAATTCTTATAGAATTCTTTGATCTCTTGTATTAATTACTTTAAATTGTACCATTATATTGAAGTCCCCCTTTTTAAAATGGTAATACATGCCATTTTATAGGAATCTAGGCATTATACTAGTCATTTTTACAATCATAGGTGTACAAAATATAGTTGTCTTTGTTACAACTATAATACAAGTATCTTTTACAATCTTACTGACCTATAGGCAATCACGCTAAAAAACTAGCATGTACATTTACAAAATGAATGGGTTGCCTTATTGGAAAGCCATAATTAATATTCTAGAGGTTGTTCCCTTCACTGATGTAGGATGTTCATGGCCTTTATATGTTTTTCATCCACTACACCTAAATCCATGATTGGCCTAGTGATGCATTCCTCTTCTTGGTTTGTCAGCTCATCAAAATCTTTATCATTCCTAGCCAAGGCTTTTTTGATGCTCCTAGCTTCATCGATTCTCTCCATTATATTGAATATCATGTTTAAAACTCTATTGTTATCCCTTATTGATTGTTCCAGACCCTTTCCTTTGATTTTTTAAGTCACCAAGGTGGCTCTATGATGGAATTCTTTATATTTTTTTATCCCTAGGGTAGTAATCTATATAGGATCTTTGAGAATGGTGCCTAGGAGATTTTCAAATATGCCAATGAGCTCCTTTTCTTATTCTATGAGATCTTCTAATTTGACATGCCAAGCATATAAAGCCTAAAGTTTGTCTCCAACAATACCCAATATGGCACTTAAATGCCCCATATTGATAGCCTTGAAGTTTGGGATTTGCTTCTTAATCTAGATATCAAGGAGCTAAGAAATTTTATCTTTAGAGGCTTTCCATTAAATAGATAGTTCCTTAACTAAGGTAGCTTGATCTTGAAGGGCCTTCTACCTTGAATTCATGGACTTCAATGCCCTAAACATGCCATAACATGACCCATCCATCATATTGATCATCTAGTTTGGGACTAAAAGAATAGATTTTGTCTGTAAACTCTCATTTTCTTCCTTCAAGTTCTTAATTATTTTCTCTAATCCTTGGACACTAGCTCTATCTTGTTGAGATTGAGACTTAATTAAACTTACCACATCCTCCTCATGGATGGGAGATTTTCCAAGTTGGTATCCTCCAATAGGGGTTAACCCTATGAATGGATCCACCTTCTAAAATGTGAACTCTTCTTGGCCCACTATGGCTACCCTAATTGTGGTCCTCTCCAAGGATGTTTTGTCTGGGTTAAATTGTACCTTAACATCTAGTTCCTTGAATTTTGGATTCTCAGGCACCTCCACACTTGTACTCCTAGAGGCTCCTAAGGTGTCAATTCTCTATTTCTCCTAAATATGTTAAATTTGAATTCTTCTCTCTTCTTATTTTTTCACTATATCCTTGATCCATGGCTTGATGTTGTAATATTCAATTAAGCCAATCTACATCAAGGCCTAGAAAGGGGAGAGGGATGGGATCTTTTGTAACTTTCCAAAGACAAACTAGTAAGGGATGATTGGTCCATGAATTGAATTTTCATCACTAAAAAGATTGACTTCACTAGTAAGATGAGTGATGGTTAACCTAGGCCTTTTCCTTGGAATCATAGGCACCAAGCCCAATTCTTCCTTCCTCTTCTCCCCATATAGTGCGATCAATTCTTTCCTTGCTTCACCAGAGGCATCATCCTCCTTATTAGAATTGTATGTAGATGCTATGTCAATAAAATCACCTTCCAATGTTTCTCCTTCTTTAGGGGCAATGATGCTAATGAATTCCACTAAGGAAAAAGGTATTTTTGGGAGTGCTAAAGGTGTAGGGCCTTCTATAGGTCTCTCCTCTATCTTTGTTTCTTCAACCATAGATTTGTATTTTCCTTTGATATCGTTAGGCTATTGAACTTAGACTTATCCTATTGGTTCCACTTATTGAGGCTCAGATGAATTTCCCTTAGTAGGTGGGTTTTAATGAGCAATCTTAGATGAATCAAGTAATAGGTGATAATTTAAATGGTGAAGTTTCCATATTTCTCTTGAAGGCTTGTTGTCCCTAGCAATCTTACTCTCTAATTGGATGTTGTGACCTCTAATTTTGGAAATTACTTCTTCAAAATTATTGGCTCTGATGTAGATGCTATCACCTATAATTAGTTGATGTCCATACTCAATCTTTTGGGATTTCCTATCCTATATGTGGTTTATTATATTTTTGTTAGAGTCCCACATTTTGAGGTCATCTAAATAAAACTTAAAGGAGTTCATATATACCACCATTGATCTGTAAACACCAGTAGGAATTTCACTACTTTTTATAAATGTTTAAATGGATCTTTTAAGTTCTCAATTCCAAAATTTAAAATGAATTGGAAGCATAAATTTCTCAACTTTATAATGTTGGAGTATTTATAAATTGATGAAAATCTAATCCAAATCAAGTTTCAAAACTGAAAAAAAGGTGAAATGAAAGTTCACATCCATTAAACATTGAAAACATCGGATTTTCCAAATTCCCAATTTTATCTAATTTCTCGTAAATGATCAAATGATAAAATTTTGCATTCTGATTTAAATATAAATTATAATCTAAAATTTAACTAAAATTTAAATGCAAAAATTAATCCAAATATCAAAACACAGAAATTGTTTACGAGGTTTGAAATTCCTACGTCCCCAGGTTCTTATCGAACCGATCCATTAATGTTGCTAAAATTTCAAAGATAAAATAATAATTGAAAACAAAAAAATATCATATATATCTGAAATAATAGTGATCATACCTTTGAAATACCTTGGCTAACTCAACACATCCTTCACCTTCTTGAATCACAAGCAAAGGCTTCTCCAAATCAAAATTAGAAACTTCCATAGCTTAAAATTACATCACCAATTCTCCAAAATGGGAAAATTAATATACTAAATAGAGCGTATCAGAATTATAAACAACTTTTTATTTTACTCTGAGCTCTGGTTTGGTCTCTAAGGGCTCCAAAATGACCAAATATAGCAAACTGGTCTATTCTGTTCCTTACACAGTCGGTTGAATGCTTACATTTAAATAGAAGTTTGTGGCTTTCATACCACTTATAAATTCATGGAATAAGCAGTCAAGGCTTATCCATTTTGTATGGGAGGTCCACTATTCAATTCTTTAGCCTCACTTTTTGGGCATTTGGGCTATCTCTTAGTCCCACATTGGTAAACAAAATTGGCTTTCATGTCTTTTAAAAAGTGATCGGCCACCTTTTACATTGACGATGCCCCTTTTTTTGGGCTCAAGGTGCCTAAATTATCTTAATTTTTTGTTTAGTGTACCATCTTGGCATATTTGCTAACTTTGAACAAATCCACCTAAGATGTAGCTCAGCCTTCAATCTTAGCATGATGCCTAACTTAGCTTGGATAAGCCTATACTTAGGCCGACATTGGAGGATTATGGGTGGTCTTTGCATGGTTTGTGTGTGGTGAAGGTGGATGACATGGTATATTTGGTTCAAGTTAAATTTAGCATTGGTTCATTGGTTTGGTTCATTGGTTCAAGCATTGGTTCATTGGTTCAAGTTCAACGTTTAGCAAATACGCCAACTTTGAACCGAAATTCAAGCTTAGCTTAAACTATACAATTTAAATACAATGCATTATCCTATCCATAAAAACATCACCCAAATTTGTGGACTTACATGGACTTCCACGTGTGGTGTGTCCACATTGCACCACGTCATCTTACGACACCACATTTTTCCCTATCGAACCAAGACTTCAATGACCTATAACTTTTGCATACTGTGTCCATTTTGTAAACCACGAAAAGTGTCAAAAATATCTCGATGAGCTCTACATTGTGAAATTTGTTTCATCACAATTTGGAAATTTTTTTGAACTGAATTCTAGATCACACCTCCCTACAAAAGAGGCTTTTGGTCTCCAAAATTTGCCTATCACCTAAAATCTTATAACTGATCTAATGCATCACATCACACAGAACCCAATCATATCAAAGAGATAAATATTGGAAAAATAAATTATTCACAACTCAAATTTAAATGCCTACACATGACATGAGTAAAGTAATTTGCAACTGCCAAAGTGATTACAACATATCAAACTACCTACCCAAATGTCACATCCTATAAGCGGTCAATTGCCAAAAATTGAAAAAATTCCCAATGTAACTACAAAATTTTTTTGTTAATGGTGACAACATACAATAAATGTTGTGGACATGTTTCAATACAATGCCCTGATATGGGACTTATATGCTAAGCAAATGCAAACAACACAAAGTGTATATTGTCTAACATCCAAACATACCCATAGGGTCTTAACAATGCATCTATACATCCATGTGCCAAAAATAGATACATTCAAAATAGTAGTCAAATAAGTGTTGTAAGGAATTAACTCAACCTACAACATGCATTCTGCTATTATCTCCAAATGATCAAATGAGTTCAAGTCCTCTAGACAATTCACACAACATAAATAGGAGATTCCAAAAAAAAACATAGAGCTATTAAACATGAGAATTGAAATACTTCGAATGATGAACCTATCTCAAAGTGTTCTCACAAAATCTAATAATGCATCTTCAAATCTTTTTCTTTCCCTTAACATAATTCTTAATAATGCTTTGAAAAACAAGTGCATTTTAAATCCACTTAATCAAATTTTCTACCTAGTTAACTTGATTTCCTTACAAGATTCCTTAAAATCATTATGGATTGAGTTAAGTTCATTGAAATTATTAATAGGTTGATAAATCATCTTAGTTTTACCATTTCTATAATGAGAATATGATTGAAGTTTAAAACAGTGATCAATCTGATGTCCACTCTTATTACAATGAGTGCATAAAACCTTCTTAGGTGAGGTCACCCTTTTACCTCTTCTCACTTTGCCATGATGAGAATGGTCTTTAACAGTTGAAATCTGCATAATCATAGAATGCCTCTTCCAACAAAATGCAACACTATGGTTATGCATCCCACAAAAATTACAAGGAAAAGATTGCATCATCTTCTCAAAGTTAAATCCAAATTTTTTAAACATACAAAGTGGATCAGAAGATTTAGTGCTAACTCTAGTGTAGGAACTAGGAGGTAGAATCTCAACACCTCTTTTACCTTCCTTTTTACACCATACATGCTCTACTAGTGTCCTTGGTCCTTTTCTATTAGAAGCTTGTCTTCCTTTAACCATGTAGGAAGTTTCTCCTTTATCCACCTGCTCACTAGTGTAACCCAAACCTACATGAAGAGATCTATGCTCTACCTGTATTGGGTTAGTAATTCCTTGGCCATATCAACCAAGACCTCTTCCATTAAATTCCATTTTCATCAAAAATTTGGATCCTATACCCTTAGTGTGTTGTTCAAAACTACTAAAAGCATCATTACTTGAATCTAAATCTGAATGGAAAGAAGTAGATGAATTACGTGGTGAATAACTTATAGTGCATTTAGTCATATTCTCTACATCTGACGTGGAAGGTAATGCCTTCTTTGGTTCACCACACTTCAATTTGATCAAAATCTCATCCTTAGATTCAAGATCTGATTTCAAATTTGCAATCTCCTCATCCAAGGAGTACAATCAAGCTCTTAGAAAAACATTCTCATCCTGAATCTGTGTATTGATGGCTTCAAGCTCTTCCATCTTGGCTTTATGTGACAACTTGCCCATGGTTTCCTTCAAACACACTGATTCCACAACTGCACACTGCAATCTAATCAAGTGATATTGAAAACCAATAAAATGAAAGCAACTCTCAAAACATAATAAGAAGCTAACCCAGCTTTCTAATTGCTCTGATACCAAAATTTGATTTGTAAACACTAGTAGGCATTTCACTACTTTTTATAAATATTTAAATGGATATTTTAAGTTCTCAATTACAAAATTTAAACTGAATTGGAAGTCAAAATTTCTCAACTTTATAATGTTGGATTATTTAGAAATTGATGAAAATTTGATCCAAATCAAGTTTTAAAACTAAGAAAAAGGTGAAATGAAAGTTCACATCCATTATCCATTGAAACCGTTAGATTTTCCAAATTCCCAATTTTATCCAATTTCCCATAAATGATAAAATGATTAAATTTTGCATTTTGATTTAAATCTGAATTATAATCTGTAATTTAACTAAAATTGAAATTCAAAAATGAATCCAAAGATCAAAACACATAAATTGTTTATGGGGTTCAGAATTCCTACATCCCTGGGTTCTTATCCAACTTATCCATTAATGTTTCTAAAATTTTTAAGCTAAAATAATACTTATTAACAAAAAAATATCATATCTCTCTATAATAATAGTGATCAGGACTTTGAAATACCTTTGTTGCCTCAACAGATCCTTTACCTTCCTGAATCACAAGCAAAGGCTTCTCCAAATCAAAATCGGCAACTTTTGTAGATTAAAATGACATCAAAAATTCTCCAAAATGGGGAAATTAATATAATTCATAGATCTTATCATAATTCTAAACAACTTTGTTGTTTACTCTGAGCTCTGGTTCGGCCTCTAAGGGCTCCAAAATGACCAAATACAGCAAATTGGTCTATTTTGTTCCTTACACAGTCGACTGAATGCTTACATTTAAATAGAAGTACTTGGCTTTCATACCACGTATAAATATGTGGCAAAATTAGTCAAGGCTTATCCATTTTGTATGGGAGGTCCATAGTTCAAGTCTTTAGCCTCCCTTTTTGGGTGCATGGGCTATCTCTTAGTCCCATATTGGTAAACAAAATCGGCTTTCATGTCTTTTAAAAAGTGAGCGGCCACCTTTTACATTGCTGACACCCATTTTGGTGGGATCAAGGCACCTAAATTAGCTTAATTCATTTTTTAGTGTACCAACTTGGCATATTTGCTAACTTTGAACAAATCCACCTAAGATGTAGCGTGGCCTTCAATCTTAGCATGATGCCTAACTTAGCTTGGATAAGCCTATACTTAGGCCGACATTGGAGGATTATGGGTGGTCTTTGCATGGTTTTTTTGTGGTGAAGGTGGATGATGTTGTATATTTGGTTCAAGTTCAATGTATCATTGGTTCATTGGTTTAGTTCATTAGTTCAAGCATTGGTTGATTGGTTCAAGTTCAACGTTTAGCAAATATGCCAACTTTGAAGCAAAGTTTGAGCTTAGCTTAAAACATACAATTTAAATACAATGCATTATCCAATCCATACAAACATCACCTAAATTTTTGGACTTCCATTGATTTCCATGTGTGGCGTGTCCACATTGTGCCATGTCATCTTACGACACCACATTTTTCCCTGTCGAACCAAAACGTCAATAGCCTATAACTTTTGCATACAATTTCCATTTTACAAATAGCAAAAAGCGTCAAAAATATATCGACAAGATCTACACTATGAAATTGGTTTCATCACAATTTGGAAACTTTTTTTAATTAAACTCTGTATCACACCTCCCTATAAAAGAGGCTTTTGGTCTCCAAAAGATGCCTATCACCTAAAATCTTATAACTGGTCTACTTCATCACATCACATAGAACCCAATCATAGTAAAGAGATGAATATTGTCAAAATAAATGATTCATAACTCAAATTTAAATGCCTACACATGGAATGAGTAAAGGAATCTACAACTGCCAAAGTGATTACAACATATCAAACTACCTGCCCAAATGTCACATCATGTAAGTAGTGAATTAACAAAAAATGAAATAATTCCCAATGTAATTGCAAAACAACTTTGTTAATTCCAAAAACATACAATAAATGTTGTGAACATGTTGTAATAAAATGCCCTGGTATGGGACTTATATGCTAAGCAAATGCAAACAACACAAATTGTATATTGACTAACATCCAAACATGCCCATAGGGTCTTAACAATGCATCTATACATCCATGTGCCAAAAATAGATACATTCAAAATAGCAGTCAAATAAGTGTTGAAAGGAATTAACTCAACCTACAACATGCATTTTTCTATAATCTCTAATTGATCAAATGAGTTCAAGTCCTCTAGACAACTCACACAACATAAATAGGAGATTCCAAAAAAAACATAGAGCTATTAAACATGAGAATTGAAATACTTCAAATGATGAACCTATCTCGAAGTGTTCTCACAAACTCTACTAATGAATCTTCAAATCTTATTCTTTCCCTTAATATAATTCTTAATAATGCTTTGAAAAATAAGTGCATTTTAAATCCACTTAATCAATTTTTTTGCCTAGTTAACATGATTTCCTTAGTGGATTCCTTAAAATCATTATGGATTGATTTAACTTCATTGACCTTATTAATAGGTTGATAAATCATCTTAGTTTTAAAATTTCTAGAATGAGAAGATGATTGAATTTTAAAACAGTGATCAATATGATGTCCACTCTTATTATAATGAGTGCATAAAACCTTCTTAGGTGAGGTCTCCCTTTTACCTCTTCTCACTTTGCCATGACAAGAATGGTCTTTAACACTTGAAATTTGCTTAATCATAGCATGCCCCTTCCAACAAAATGCAACACTATGGTTATGCATCCCACAAAAAGTGCAAAGAAAATATTGCATCATCTTTCAAAAGTTAAATCCAAATTTTTTAAACATACAAAGTGGATCAGAAGATTTAGTGCTAACTCTAGTGTAGGAACTAGGAGGTGGAATATCAATACCTCTTCTACCTTCCTTCTTACACCATACATTCTCTACTAGTGGCCTTGGTCCTTTTCTATTAGAAGCTTTTCTTCCTTTAGCCATGGAGGAAGTTTCTCCTTTATCCACCTGCTCACTAGTGTAACCCAAACCTGCATGAAGTGATCTATGCTCTACCTGTATTGGGTTAGTAATTCCTTGGCCATCTCGACGAAGACCTTTTCCATTAAATCCCATTTTCATCAACAATTTGGATCCTATACCCTTAGTGTGTTGTTCAAAACTAATAAAATCATCATTACTTGAATCTAAATTTGAATGGAAAGAAGAAGTAGATGAAGTACGTGGTGAATAACTTACAGTGCATTTAGTCATAGTCTCTGCATCTAAAGTGGAAGGTATTGCCTTTTTTGGTTTACCACACTACAATTTGATCAAAAGCTCATCCTTAGATTCAAGCTCTGATTTCAAACTTGTAATATCCTCATCTAAGGAATACAATCGAGCTCTTAGAAAAGCATTCTCATTCTGAATCTGTGTATTGATGGCTTCAAGCTCTTCCATCTTGGCTTTATGTGACAACTTGCCCATGGTTCCCTGCAAACACACTGATTCCACAACTGCACACTGCAATCTAATCAAGTGATATTGAAAAACAATAAAATGAAAGCAACTGTCAAAACACAATTAGAAGCTAACCTAGTTTTCTAATTGCTCTGATACCAAAATTTGATCTATAAACACCAGTAGGAATTTCACTACTTTTTATAAATGTTTAAATGGATCTTTTAAGTTCTCAATTCCAAAATTTAAACTGAATTGGAAGTGGAAATTTCTCAACTTTATAATGTTGGAGTATTTATAAATTGATGAAAATCTAATCCAAATTAAGTTTTAAAACTAAGAAAAAGGTGAAATGAAAGTTCACATCCATTATCCATTGAAACCGTTAGATTTTCCAAATTCCCAATTTTATCCAATATCTCGTAAATGATCAAATTATTAAATTTTGAATTCTAATTTAAATCTAAATTATAATATTCAATTTAACTAAAATTGAAATGGAAAAATGAATCCAAAGATCAAAACACAGAAATTATTTATGAGGTTCAGAATTCCTACGTCCCTGGGTTCTTATCGAATCGATCCATTAATGTTGATAAAATTTGAAAGCTAAAATAATACTTACAAACAAAAAAATATCATATCTCTCTGAAATAATAGTGATCAGACCTTTGAAAGACCTTGGCTAACTCTGCACATCCTTTACCTTCTTGAATCACAAGCAAAGGATTATCCAAATTGAAATTCAGAAATTCCATAGATTAAAATGACATCACCAATTGTCCAAAATGGGAAAATTAATATACTTCATAGATCATATTGGAATTATAAACAACTTTGTAGTTTACTCCAAGCTCTGGTTCAGCCTCTAAGGGCTCTAAAATGACCAAATACAACAAACTGGTCTATTCTATTTCTTACACAGTCGGTTGAATGCTTACATTTAAATAGAAGTTCATGGCTTTCATACCACTTATAAATCCATGGAATAAGCAGTCAAGTCTTATCCCTTTTTTATGGGAGGTCCATGGTTCAAGTCTTTAGCCTCCCTTTTTGGGGGCTTGGGTTATCTCTTAGTCCCACATTGGTAAACAAAATCGGCTTTCATGTCTTTTAAAAAGTGAGCGGCCACCTTTTACATTGATGATGCCCATTTTGGTGGGCTCAAGGTGCATAAATTAGCTGAATTCATTGGTTAGTGTACCAACTTGGCATATTTTCTAACTTTGAACAAATCCACCTAAGATGTAGCTCGGCCTTCAATCTTAGCATGATGCCTAACTTAGCTTGGATAAGCCTATACTTAGGCTGACATTGGAGGATTGTGGGTGGTATTTGCACATTTTGTGTGTGGTGAAGGTGGATGACGTGGTATATTTGGTTCAAGTTCAATGTAGCATTGGTTCAATGGTTTGGTTCATTGGTTCAAGTTCAACGTTTAGCAAATACACCAACTTTGAACCAAAATTCAAGCTTAGCTTAAAACATACAATTTAAATACAATGCATTATCCAATCCATACAAACATCACCCAAATTTTTGGACTTCCATTGACTTCCACGTGTGGCATGTACACATTGCACCACGTCATCTTACGACACCACATTTTCCCCTATCACACTAAAACTTCAGCGGCGTATAACTTTTGCATACGGTGTCTGTTTTGCAAACTGTAAAAAGTGTCAGAAAGCTCTCAATGATATCTACACTATGAAATTGGTTTCATCACAATTTGGAAACTTTTTCTAAATTGAACTCTGGATCAACCATAAGCTTTATCTACTTCTAATATTTGATTATGACTTTGCTAATGTCTAATGGGAAGGGATGGAATTTAGCTTTGTTCTTCTCTTTACATGTCCTATACACACCTTGAATAATCTAAGAGGTAATATCCTATTCTTCAAGCTTCTTGGTGATATGAATTGGTAATCTATAGGGTTGGGTTAGGATCCCCTCTATCCTTAGTATAGTATAATCTAGGTAGTACCACACATCCCCCATGGTTTCAATTTGTTTCTTCATGACAGGATGTATTATTGGTATAGGGATGCATGTGATTTCCTCATAAATGGTTAGGAAAACACCATCACAAATAAATTTCATGTGGTTCCTATGCTTGAATATATGTAATTTAGAGTAATGGTGGGGGTTTGTGGTCTTACCATCAGGGGACTAGTTTCTTATGCCAGGGAAGGTCACAGAGCCTAGGAGGGAATATAAGAGATAAGACATAATATAAAATTTCTTGTAGGTCCTTTTAATGGCTGTGAATTATTTAGCCAAGAAAAAGCTTATCAGGTCTCTCATAGAAGGGGTCAATTTCTATCCTAGCATAAAGTGGGCATAATATACCCAGACATTATTCACATAAGCAGTGGAAGGGACACTAAGGGCTCTATTTATCAAGGTCATTGATATCCTAATGCCCTCTATAAATTACAAAATAGGAATTTTTCCATCAGGGGGCTTGAAAACATGAGATACTTAGATTAACTAGGGTGTGAGGATTGAATCAAGGTCTTGGGTGTTAGTCCATTCTCTCATGGATGGGAGTTCAAGATGGGGTAAGGGAAGCTCTTAATAGGTATCAAAGGCCATGGGGAAAATACACAACCATTTTGGTGATTCCATTTTGAATAAACCACTCCCATCTATTCTACAATCCATAAAAATAGGATTAAGGACATTGATACAATGTATTACCTCTAGTTTTATTGTTGTATGGTGAAGGCTTGCCATCTAAATTACAACTATATTATTGTATCTTTGATGTGTAGTAGTGTTTCTCCTTTCTTCCTAAGAGATGGGCTATAATTATTCCATAAGGAAGAATAATTCTAACCAATTCCTGACTTCATGGACATTTAAGGCCACCAAGTCTAGCTTGGTATCATTGAAAACCCTTCATTCATTATCGAAGGTCAGATAGAGCTCATCTTTTATCTTTAATTATTGTCTTCCTATTGCCATTGATGATACAAAATTTTCTTCATAAGATTACCAAGATTTCACTAAGGCATTTATTTCTGAAAGCTTAGTTACGCTATCTTGACCAAGTGAAGTTAATTGAGTTAACTTGAATCCTCTTTATAGAGGGTTTAGGGTTTTGAGCTTTAATGGTAGATTTATTTAGACCTTAACTTCATACATGCCTTAGATTTGATGGGATATTTTTCTTCTAGCCCTTTGGGTTTTTAAGCTCAAAAGATCTTTGATTTTACCCTTTTATGCTTACATGGAGTCCATGTGATAGCATTCTAGACTTTTTGTTAATTTTCATAATTTCCCTTCAGATACTAGCCATTGGCTTTTAAAAGCCTCCTTTATTTTTCTCCATCAGATCAATATTTTAGGTTTAACATGACCTGTTGATTGAAATATGAGTTCATATGCTCCCATTGGCTCATCAATTTTTAGGCTCATGGTTATGATACTTGACACTCTCGCATATATTTTCATGCTATGTATCTTTATTATTTGCCATCTTGGTCACACATTGTCCATGCATTGAGCTCATGAAGCTTTGAAAAGTCATTACACTCCTCACACGATTGGATCAAATCTAATGAGTGAGTGATCAGCATTAATCTTTATGGGGCCCTTTGTTGAGTAGAGGTCCTCTCACACCATTGGATAAAATCTAGCAGGTGAGCGATCACCATTGATCTTCATGGTGAACCCAATCATTAATTAAACACCTTTATTAAGTGGGTCCCTTTGATTTTCTTCTTTTTATTAGCAAGTCACAATGCATCCACCTCTTGGGGCTTTATATACCTTTTGAATTTTCTCCCTATGTCTTGCAACATTGGATCAAATCCAGTGAGTGAGTGATTTTTGTTGATATTTTTATGATGCATGTTACTTAAGTAGGATATTTTTTGTTAATACACTTTGTTTGATCAGATTTGGTGAGTGAGAAATCACCATTGGATCTTAAAAAGAACATGATGAATATCCATTAGGCTCAAGGACATAAATACTTAGGATATATTATTAAGGCTAAAGTCAAGATTAAATATTGGGGCCATAATATTAATAACCTAGTCTAAGTTAGTTGATCTTTTCTAAAAATTAATACATAAAGCATGTTAATTTAGACCTAAGGTAAAAAAAATGGGGGAAATGAATGGATAAAGGCTTAGGTCATGTTAAAAACCATGACAAACCCTTTTGTTAACCAATTTATTCAATCATTCCTATCAACTTGGGTCCCACCAATATTTGAATTTAAACTAAAGGCTACCTAGGGTTTGTGAAAACCAAACCTTAGACCTTCAAAGGAACTTAAAATAACTTAATCAACTCTATTATCTAGTTTATCTCAGAACAAGAGGCTTGAAAAATACACAAATGTGTTTCATTCATGAGTGGATGATCTTTAGATTATTTCAAAAGGGACCTCAATGTTTAGATATTTCAAACTTGGATACACAAGTCTCTTAGGGGTCCCTAATTTTTAAAATGAGTGGGGTATGTTGGTCCCAACAAATGGTAACTTCTAGGGGAAATATAGAAATATGTTATAACTTTGAAACTTTGAGTTCAAATAAACATTGAGGTCACCATTATAATTGACCTAAGAAACTACAATCTATATCTAATTATGGTTGAAACAAACATTGCACTAACAGATTCAAGGTTAAACATCAAGACATACCTGAGCTCTATGTGTGTTTTGATTCCACTTAATGTTTGCCATAGGGCTCAATAAGTATTCCTTAGCTTTATTCCTTTAATCATTTATGCTGACTTGGGTGTATTGAACATTTTTTATTTTTGAATTATGGTTTGGCTTAGGGAAAGCTTGGGCATTGCTCTATTTCTAGCCAAGCATCCATATCCCTAATAGACATACCTTTGGTTCCACTCATGGTCTTGCTCCACTTCTAGCTAGGCATCCATAGCCCCAATGGAGGTTGATTGAATCACCTTATTATGAAATCTTTAGTTTTTATTTTTATTCTTATTATATTTTTTATTTTTAGGTCTTTATGATTTCAATAAGGTTGGGACCCAAGATACCTAGGTTTAGGATTCATTCAAATATTTAATTTTGGAAGGATCACGTAGGGATACAACCATTTCCCTATGCAAGGATGTTGATTAAGTGATAACTACTAGCATGCTCTTAATAATTTAGGTCTCAAATCTTAAGTACAAATATTTTGAAAACTAGTGTGGACCCAAGGTCACGACTTAAATCTTATGGAATGATTTCCCCTCTATCTATATGTACTCAAATTCTCAAATTTTTATCATGATGTTGGTTTTCAAGACCAGGGTTTCCTTTGTGTGGGATTCACACCTTCTCTTTAGGATTGGGGCCTATTTGGAGCATATTTCATAATTTCCAAGATTTAGGGGTGACTCCAAAATACTCTGAGATCAAGGGAAAACCAAAAGATAAGCAACACACAATAGAAAGCAAGATCAGAAAAAATAAAGGAACTAAACAAATATGAACAAACTTATGTAAAAACTAGGGACAAGAAAGAAAAGAAACATAAAGTAAACTAATTAGCCTATCTACTTTAATCTAATCCCATTACACCTTACTCCATAAAGACCCTAGGATGGGTGGCAAAAAAGTAATGCTTGATGTATTTCCCATTAGCAGGTAATGTGAACTCTTTCCCTTGTAAATATTTGAGTTTAAAGGTGTTTTTCCCCAAAGTTTCACTAATTTGGTATGGGCCAATCCATAGGGGTGTGAATTTGCCATGATTTCATTTAGGTTTAGATATGTTGTCCCAAAGTAGGACTAAGTCTCCCTACCTAAACACCTTGATCTTAGACCTTTTGTCAGATCATGTTTTTACTATGTCCTAGTGTCTGCTAAAATAAGAAAAAATAGTTTCTCTATCATCTTCTATTTGGATGAGGTCTAGTAGCCTGAAAGCTACATGTTCTTGACTATCCTCCATATATTCTTGCATAAACCTATATGTAGGTATTTTGAGGATGATGGGGAAGATGGGATCCATCCCATACACCAACATGAATGGTGAAGCTTTTAAATCTTTCTTAATTCTTGTTCTATCAGCCTAGAGTGCAAACTTGAGCAACTTGTGCCAAGTTCTAGGCTTATCTTCATCATACTTCTTGATTTCCTTCATCAGGTTCTTATTTGTGGACTCTAAAACACCATTTCCTTAAAGATAGTGATTGGAATCAAACTTAAGGTTTATCTCATTATCATAATCCCATTTAGTCATCTCAATTGAAATGAATACAGATTCATTATCACATACTAGAGAGATTGGGGTCCCAAATCTATCGCATATACTTTCTTTTAAGAAGCCAATCACCTCCTCCATTATGCATTTCTTGGTAGTTACTACTTATTTCCACCTAGTGAA
Organism: Torreya grandis; assembly: GCA_037957365.1. NCBI lineage: Eukaryota > Viridiplantae > Streptophyta > Pinopsida > Cupressales > Taxaceae > Torreya > Torreya grandis. The sequence continues at coordinate 695,816 of JARHVA010006296.1, forward strand.
ATAATTTATGGTGGTCAAGACATACTTGTGTCCTTTGAATGAGTTTGGTTTGATCACTCTAATGAATTCTAGACCCCACTATAAGAATGGTTTGTCAATCATGACTAGTTATAGAGACATGGTTGCTTTTGGCTCTTTGGTGCTAAAAATTTGGCAAGAGTGACATTATATTACATTCTTGTGGGCATCTTTGAAGATAGTGGGCCAATATTAAATATCCCTTAAGATATTATGGGTAGTAATCCTTCTAGATGGTTGTCTACTACCCAAATTTTCATGGAAGGTGGCCATAATTTGCGCTGCTTCTTGTGAGACACACCTTAGATAGATTCCTTCAAAGTTATTCTTATACAATACCCCATACTTGATCAAGTAGTAATTTATATTAAGCCTTCAGGCCCTCTTTTATTCCATGGATAATCCTGGAGGAAAAATATTGTTAAGTAGTAAATTTATGATTGAATCATACCATTCTCTGGTTTGAAAACTTTGCTACTCTACTTACATGATACTTAGACTAGGGCTAGCATTAGAAATAATTTAGATCAAACCTTGGCACCTTACCAGCTTTGATATCTTCATTTCCAAGTCATATTCTTTAAAAACTAACATCCACTTACCCCTACATTCTCCCAACTCATTTTGACTCAACATAAGTTTGGTAACAGGGTCAGGTAGGATGGCATGAACCTTATTTCTAAGGATGTAGTGTCTTAACTTCCTTACTACCTTTACTAGCACATATACCTACTTATCAATCATAGAATATTTTAGCTTAGTATTCTTGAAATTGGTACTCATAAAAGTTATTGGGTGATCACACTCATCAACTTTCTAATTTAATACAACCATAGTATTTTTAGATGTAAAAGAGTTAAGATAGAAATCCTTTGAGAAATTGGGATTTATAAGCACTAGGGATTAGCCAATGGATTCCTTGATGTCATTGAAATCCTTCTTGTATTCTTCTTTTGAAATCACCTTGGTGTCTTTCTTGAACATGTCATTTAGTGGCTTGATAATTTCTACAAAACTAGAAATAAATTTTCTTAAAAAAAATATTTTTCAAAAGAATGACTTTAGTTCCTTCCTACTATTTGGGAGCCCAATTCTAGAAATGTCCATCACTCTTTCAATGTCTATATAGATTCCATCTTTGGTTATAATATGCCCTAACTGGTTTCCTTCAATTACACAAAATATGCTTTTCTGAGTGTTCAAGTAAATGACATAACTTTTACATCTTTCAAAAACTTATTATAGGTGCATGAAGTGCTATGTTCTTTTATTAGAAAAAATTTTTAGATCATCCATTTAAATAATGATACACTTACCAATCAGGCCTTGGAAGGCATGATCCATGGCTCTTTGGAAGGTGACTCCTATGTTTATTAGTCTAAAAGGCATCCTTTTGTAAGCAAAGGTCCCCACTTTGTTGTAAATGTTGTCTTCATGCTATCTTCATTGTCAACCAGTACTTAGTTATAGCTTGAAAATCCATCAAAGAAGGACATCATAGCTAAACCTAAAATAGTTTGAATTACTTGATCAAGGGAAGGAAGGGTATAATTGTCCTTCTTTGATGCTTTGTTCAAATTTCTAAAGTCAATAAACAGCCTAATCTCACCATTCTTCTTCCTGATTGGCACTAAATTGGCCACCCAAGTTGAATGGCTGATGGGAAAAACTATCCTTGCATCTAGTAACCTTTTGACTTCTTTGAATATCATAGGTTATAGTGTGGGGATTATAGTTATTTTTTTCTATTTGAAAGGTTTACAACTCTCTTTGAGGGGTATGGTATGGGTAATGACCCATAGATCAAATATTTTTAGGTCATGATAGGACCAAGATATAATATCCTTATATTTGGTAAGGAGTTATTTGGCATTCTTATTATCAAAAGTTGTACAAGCCTCTCTAATGTTTAATAATTAGGGTTTCCCTTAGGAATCAAGATCCATAGTATTACAATATTTTCCAATTACCTTGGGATCTTTAGAAACCTCAACTAGTTTATCTTGATCAAACAATATTTATAGAGAAATCATTCCTTTAGGTATTTTGTTATCATTTAGTTGAATGAATTTTCTATGAAGCTTGTTCCCTCTAGTTGCATTTTCACTAGCTTCATCAATGATATGGGATTTAAATTCCCCAAAATTGGTCAATAAATCCAATATCTATTGGTCATCATTAAAGACTTGAAAATGGTTAACATTATTAGGCACTGATGGACATGGGGCCAATTTTATACTAAAATCATGAGAGTCTAGACTAGGCATGAGTTCACTGTAGCTAATTTCAGTTCATCGATAGCTTGGTTTTCATCTTGGGCAATGGAAGTGTTGTTGAAAGCATCAAAAATTGCAATCAAGTCCCAGAATTTAAAATTATACTTCTTAAGGTATGAGAGTTTATATTGATACTTACTCCTAACCTAGTTGACTACTAATTTTGAATCTCCAAAAACTAATAGTTTTTTAGCTTTATTCTTGATAGAAAATTACAAACCAAGCATGAGAGCTTTATACTCAACAAGGTTATTGGTGTAGGGGAATTAGATTATGTAAGAGGCATGATACCTTTTATCAATTGGATCAATTAAGACAATGCCAATTCCTGATCTATCCTTGCACCTAGCACCATCAAAGTGTAATTTCCATAGCCCAGGAGGAGTCTCCATGTCCCTAAGATCATGGAATTTATTATCTTCTATGGTGAAAACTCCCAAGTTTGATTTAATTATGTTGACATTTTCATTAATAGCATTGTACTCTATTATAATATGCTTCATCCTTGGTTCCCTCTCAACTCTGATTTGGTTTGGGACTCCCTTCCAAGGTAGCCATAAGTGGGAACAATTAGTAGACATATACCTTTTAAATCTTTTGTCCATTCTCTTCTCAATAGGATCCCACAGGCATTAGGCATGTCTACTACCTAAATATTAATGAATTATTATACCCTAGGCTTAGAGGATATCTACATGTGGATGTTCAAAACTTCTCCAACCACTTTAACCCTTGAATTGTCTAATTGGATGACAATCTTATCAGACCTGATGGGGTTAAGCCAAGTTGTTTACATATGCCAGCAGGCATGATGTTGGTGGAAGTAGCTGAGTCTAATAAGCAATTATGCAAGTTTTTACCAAATATTCTAACTGTTAGTAAGAAAGGGGGATATTTAGATTTGGAATTATGTAATGTTCCATTATCATGATTTATCTTAGGAGGTTTGTTAAAATTTAAGGAATCTATCAATAAATCCCTCTATTCTGTGATTTGTGTTAACTCATGCAAGGTGATTTTAGCCTTTATCTTATTCATATCCTCAACTATGTTATAAATAACTTTAGGAGGACTAAGGACTTTAAGGCTATGTTTGGGAATTCTCCCTTGAGGGGGATCAATGTTATTACCTAAATAAGGATCTAGAGGAGTTTTAAAGTTATTTGTGGGGTTTGAGGTAGTTAAGGGTTGACTTGTTCTTTGTTCCTCAATGGGTAAGTCTTTTTTAAGGACTATTAAAATGCATAGATTTATTTAGGGATCTCATCTAGTTCATTTTCTTCTTAAAAGGGGAAATCAAAGGTTTCTACCATTAAATCTTGGTCATAAGGCTTTGTGTTAGATGTATGTGCATTACTATCCTTATTGGGAACTACCTCAAATGTGTCCAACTCCTCTTGGAATGCTTTAAATGCCTTAAAGAATTCAATGTAATCAATATAAAAATGTTTATCTATTCAATACACCCTACAATATTTAGGTAATGTAATATCTATGAGGTTGATATCTTTGGTTTTCTTCTTTGAGGAAGGATCATGGTTTTTATTGTTGTGGAAACTATCATTCTAGAACCTATTGCCTAGCTTGTTATATCTTTGAAATAAAAAGTTCCTTCCTAAACTTTCAGTAGTATTCCCCACTTATTTTTGTAATTGAATTAAATCAATACCTAGCTTCTAGACCATTTTTAGGATAGATTCATTTTCACTTTTAGGTGTCTCAAAATTGTGTACTTGATTATTACTAACATTAGCAATTGGTACTAACACCATCTGATCTCTTGTTCTAAAGTCATTATTGGTGGGATAGATCATGAATCCTATGTTTTGATTAGGGGAAATATGATTCAAGGGAAACTAAGTGAGGTTTGGAAGTTGGTTCACAATAAGCATGTTTTGATTATTATTAGGAAACAAGTTCATCACTAGCATGTGGGGTTTAACATTTGGCACTGAATAAGCCATTTGTCCTTGGGGTTGCATTTGATCATTAATAGTTACTAATTTAGAATAATCCCTTAAAAATTAGGTTATGGTTGTTATGGATCTCTTTAATAACACTAAGTTCATAGGGTCTACTGCATCCTTATAGATATCTAAAGCTAGAATCTCATCTAGATTTTATGGATATATGGTTCTACTAAACATCTTTTGAAACCTAAAATTAAATGACTTGATATGTTCATTGAAATCTCTTTTAATAGTTTTAAATTGATGATAAATGATGTAAAGACTGATGATTTTTCCAAACTAATCTACAAAAACATTATTAAAATCTTCCTAACTAGTAATGTAGTTATTAGGCAAGTTTAAAAACCACTCATAGGTATAATCCTTAAAAGTGAAATGGAACAACCTACATGATACATCTTCATGCATAATGTTGAGTAATCTCAAGGCAACCTTGAAATACTCTATATGTTCTTCAGCAGTTACTATACCTATGGGACTAAATGCAGGTAACTATTTCTCTAGATTATGTGGGAGATCATGTACCACCCCAAGCACATTTGATGGAATAATCACCTAACTAAGCCATTATCATACGAGGGTCAAAAGTAAACATACCTTGAATAGGTGATGTTGGAAGGGATTTAGATTTTTTGCATCTACTTTTGTCATGTCTTTTTATCTTGTGTTCCTAAATTTTAAGCAAAGGTTCTCAAGTTTCTAAATGTGATATTTTCCTAATCCTAGGCAACTCTAGCATGATATTTGAAGATCATGTTTAAGATTCAATATATCACATTAAATTTCCATGAAAAGGGGTTTAAATTTGGATGCAAGCTAATCTTTGCAAAGAATGTAAATATTTGGTTAGATCCTACCATAGACACACTTAATCTCATGAATATGTCTTGTATTAAAGCATCCCTACTTAAATAACATCAATTATTGGCCTATAGTATCCTCAAATTCTTTGCAAAAGGTGAAGATAGGTGATCTTTCCAACTTTTAGTCAATTTTACCATAGATCAAGAATATAGATCAGGGCCTCCTTCTAGTGACAATAGAGCCCTCTTTTTGATGCTTCTAAATGAACCACAAGTGATTTCAAGTGTTTAAATAACACTTCTCATTTTAGAGTCTAAATATTTAAAGCATGAGTTGCAGGTATTTGGAAATTGAGATGCCTGTGGTGGAAATAGTGCCAAAGTAACATGAACTATTCCATAATATTTATAAACTCTTATGTTAGGGGGCATCTTAGTACCTTTCTTGAAAATTTTAGATAAACTAACCTAGATCCAGACTACTTACTAGACTAAAATGGTTATAAACAATGTAGTTAAGATAATATTATTGTTTAAAAAGAAGCAAAAGGTAAGGTAGGGTAAGAAAGAAATAGTGATTGTTGATCTATATTATGAACATATTGACAAGACTTCAATCTTTTCTGAGTATGATCTTAACCAAAATATAGTGTAATGTAGTCTAAGCTCATGTTTCACCACAAACTAGGACTAATTCAAAAGGAGGAATGATAATACAAGGAAAATTGAATATGCTTTTAAGGTTTTACACTACACTTAGCTAAAGAACATCTCTATTATAGAGTAAATGAAATGAAGTAAATTCAATTCTTTCAACTAACCTAGCATACAGAAGTTAGCAATCTTGTAATTAATAATTTTTGATCAGTAATTCCTCATATAATTCATATTCAAAACAAAAAAAAAATAAGAGACTTAGAAATTCAAACACACCAAACCAGATAATTCTTGTAGAATTTTTTGATCTCTTATATTAATTACTCAAAATTGTACTAATATCTTGAAGTGACCCCTTTTATAAAAGGTAATGCATACCCTTTTATAAGAAGCTAGGTAGTATATCAGTCAATTTTACAATCACATGAGTACAAAAGACAATTGTCTTTATTACAACTATAATACAAGTATCTTTTACAATCCTACTGACCTAGAGGCAATCACCTAACAAAATAGCATGTGCCTTTACAAAATGAATAGGTTGCCTTGTTGGCAAGAAATAATTAAGATGATTGAGGTGGGTCCCTTTGTTGATGTAGGATATTTATGACCTTTGTATTTTGTTCATCCACTAGGCATAAATCCATGGCTAGCCTAGTGTTGTATTCCTCTTATTTGTCTACTAGCTCATTGAAATCTTGATCATTCCTGGCCAAGGCTTCTTTGATACTCCTAGCTTCATTCATTCTCTCTCATGCATTGAAGATCATGTTAAAAATTCTATTTTTATCCCTTCTTGATTTTCCTTGACCATTGCCTTAGATTTATTGAGTGAGCAAGGTGGCTCTGTGATGGAATTATTTGTAAGTTATAATCCCTAGGGTAGTAGTCTATGTAGGATCTTTGAGCATGGTGCCTAGGAGCTTTTCAATTTTTCCAATGAGATAATTTTATTATTCTATGAGATCCTTAACTTTGACATGCTAAGCATTCAAAGCTTGAATTTTGTCTCCAATAATCCCCAATATTTCACTTAAATGACCCATATTAATAGCCTTGATGTTTGGGATTTGCTTCTTAATTAGGATATTAAAGAGCTGAGCAATTTTATCTTTAGAGGCTTGCCATTGAGTAGCTAGTCCCATAGCTAAGGTAGCTTGATCTTGAATGGAATTCTATCTTGAATTCATGGACGTTGATGCCTTGAACATGTCATAAAATGACCCATCCAACATATTAATCATGAAGTCTAGGACTGAGAGAACAACTTGAGTCTACAAATTCTCCATTTTTTCCTTTAAGTTCTTAATTATTTGCACTAATCCTTGGACACTAGCTCTATATTTTTGAGATTGAACCTCAATTAAACTTATCACATCCTCCTCGTGGATGGGATATTTTCCAAATTTCTATCCTCTAATAGGGGTTAACCTTGTGAATGGCTCCACCTTTTGAAATATGAACTCTTCCTAGCCCACTATGGCTACCCTCATTGTGGTCCTCTCCAAGGTTGTTGTGTCTGGGTTAAATTGCACGTTAACCTATGGTTCCTTGAATTTTAGAGGCTTAATAACCTCCACACTTGTACTCTTAGAGGCTCTTGAGGTTTCAATTCTCTATTTCTCTTGAATATGTTGAATTTTCATTCTTCTCTCTTCATTTTTTTCCTCTATATCTTTTGTACATGGTTTGATGTTATCATCTTCAGTCAGGTAATCTATGCAAAGTCCCAAGAAGGAGAGAGGGATGGAATATTTTGCACCTTTCCATAGACAAACCACTCAGGGATGACTGGTCCATGAATTAGATTTTCATCACTAAAAAGATTGACTTCACTAGTAGAATGAGTGATCATCAACCTAAGCCATTTTTTTGGAGCCACAAGCACTAAGGCCAATTCTACCTTCCTCTTCTCCCCATCTAGTGGGATCAAATATTTACCTACTTCAACAAAGGGATCCTCCTCCCTATCAAAACTATATGTAGTTATTATGTCAATGAGGGCACCTTCCAATGTTGTTAATTATTTAAGGGCAACCATGCCAATGAATTTCACTAGGGTAGAAGGTCTTTATGGGAGTGTTGAAGGTACATGGCCTTCTATAAGTCTCTCCTCTATCTTTGGTTCTTTAGCCATAGCTTTACCTTTTCCTTTGATATGACTAGGTTATTCAACCTGGGCTTGTCCTATTAGTTTTGCTTGTTGAGGTTTAAATGACTATCCCTCAGTAACTAGCATTTGATGAGTAGTCCCAGATGGACCAAGAAATAGGTGATAATGTAAAGAGTGAAGTTGTTATATTTCTCTTGAAGGCTTATTGTCCCTAACCAAACTTCACTCTAACTAGATGTTATGACCTCCAATTTTGGAAAATACTTCTTCAAAATTCTTGGCTCTGATGTAGATGTCATCACCTACACCTAGCTGATGTCCATATTCAATCTTTGGGACTTTCCTATCATGGATGTGGTTGATTAACCTATTCCTTAGGTCTGACATTTTGAGGTCACCTAACTAAAAATCATAGTAATTCCTATGTACCACCATGACCCTCAATTGCTTCTAATCTCTAATTCTAACTTTTCCAATGTCTAATGAGAAGGGATGGACTTGAGCTTTCTTCTTCTCTTTACGTGCCTTATCCACTCCTTAAATAATTTGAGAGGTAATCTCCTATTCTACAAGCTTGTTGGGGACATGAATTGGTGATTTGTAGGGCTAGGTTAGGATCCCCTCTATCCTTATCATGGTATAATATGGGTAGTACCACACATCCCCCATGGTTTCCATTTATTTCTTGATGAGAGGATGTATTCTTGGCATAGGTATGCCTGTGATTGCCTCATAAATGGATAGTAAAACACCATCACAAATAAATTTCATGTGGTTCTTGTGCTTGAATATAAGTAATTTAGTGTAATGGTGGGAGATTGTTGTCATGCCATCAAGGGACCAGTTTCTTATGCCAGGGAAGGTCACAGAGGCTAAGAGGGAATAAAAGAGATAGGACATCATATATAATTTCTTAGAGGTTCTTATTTTAATGCCCATGAATTTCTTGGATAGGAAAAAGCTTATCAGGTCTCCCCTAGGAGGGGTCAATTTCTCTCCTAGCATAATGTGGACATAAGATACCAACACTTTATTCACATAAGTAGTGGAAGGGGCATCAACAGATCTATTTATAAAGTTCATTTCTATATTAATACCCCCTCTAAATTATATAATATAAATTTTTCCATCAGGGGACCTAAAAACATGGGATCCTTAGATTAACCAGGGTGTGAGGATTGAATCAAGGTCCTTAGTGTTACTCTAATCTCTCATGGATGGGAGCTCAAGATAGTGTAAGGGAATCTCTTAATAGGTTTTAAAGGCCATGGGGGAGATACACACAAATCTTTTGGTGCTTCCCTCTCTAATAGTCCACTCCCCATCTATTCTATAATCCAAAAAAATAGGATCAAGGACATCGATACAATGTATTACCTATAGTTTTTCTATTTCATGGTGAAGGCCTACAATATAAATTGTAACTATATCATTATATCTTTGATGTGTAGTAGCATTTATCCTTTCCTCCTTAGAGATGGTTTGTAATTTTTCCACAAGGAAGAATAATTCTAACCAGTTCTTGACTCTATGGACATTTAGGGCCACCAAGTCTAGCTCAGTATCATAAAAAACCCTTCTTTCATTATCAAAGGATAGATAGAGCTCAACTTCCATCTTCAATTGTTATCTACCTAATGCCATTGATGATATAGAATTGTCTTCATAGGATTTCCAAAGATTTCACTAAGGTAATTTCTTCTCAAAGATTAGTTACGTTATCTTGACTAGGTGAAGTTAATTAAATCAACTTTAATCCTCTTTATAAAGAGTTTAGGGTTTTGAGATTTAATGGTAAATTTATTCAAGCCTTAACTTCATATGTTCCTTAGATTTGATGGGAACTTTTTATTCATGTCCTTTGTGTTTTTTAGCTTAGAAGATATTTGATTTTTCCCTTTGATGCTTATGTGGAGTCCATATGGCAGCATTCTAGACTTTCATGATAGTTTTCATAATTTCCCATTGGATACTAGTTGTTGGATTTTAAAATCCACCTTTATTTTTCTCTATCAAATCAAGATCTTGGTTTTAACATGATCTGTTGATGAAAATCAAAGTTCCTATACTCCCATTAGCTCATATATTTTTAGGCACATGGTTATGACACTTGGTACTCTCATAGATATTTTCATGCTATGTATCTTTATTAGTTACCATCTTGGTCATGTGTTGGCCATGTGTCAAGATTATGAAGATTTGAAAAGTCATCTGGCTCCTCACACTGTTGGATCAAATCTAGTAAGCAAGTGATCATCATTGATCTTTGTGGGGCCATTTTTTAAGTAGAGGTCCTCTCATACCATTGATCAAATCTAGTGGGTGAGCGATCACCATTGATCTTCATAGTGAACCCATTCATTAATTGAACACCTATATTAAGTGGGTGACTTTAATTTTCTTCTTTTGATTAGAAAGTCACCATGCATCCACCTCTCAAGGCTTTATGTAGATTTTGATTTTTCTCCCTACATCTCGTGCCATTAGATCAAATCCAGTGAGTGAGTGATTGTCATTAATATTTTTATGATGTATGCTAATTAAGTAAGAGATTTTTAGTTAATACACTCTATTTTATCAGATCTAGTGAGCAAATGATCATCATTGGATCCTACAAAGGACATGAGGAATAACCATTAGGCTATAAGACATAAATACTTATGATAGATTATTAAGACTAAGGTTGAGATTAAATATCAGGGCCTTAATATTATTAACCTAGTCTAAGCTAGGTGAACTTTTTTTAAAAGGACTACATAAAGCACATTAATTTAGACCCAAATTAAAATAAAGGGTACAGGAATAGATAAAGGCTCAAGTAATGTTAAAAAACTCAATTAAACCTTTTGTTAACCAATTTATTCAATCATTCTCACTAACTTAGCTCCTACCAATATTTTAATTTAAACTAAAGGCTATCTAGGGTTTGTGAAAACCAAACCCTATACCTTCCAAGGAACCTTCAACAACTTAAACAACTTTATTAGCTAAGTTATCTCAAAACAAGAGGCTCGAAAAATACATAAATGTGTTTCATTCACAAGTGGATGATCTTCAAATTCTTTCCAAAGGGACCTCAATGTTTAGATATTTTAGACTTGGATACATAATTCTCTCAAGGGTCCCCAATTTTAAAAATGAGTGGGGTATGTTGGTCCCAACAAGTCCTTCACAAGATTGGTAGAAGATCCACTATGATGATATATGTTATTTTCATGTCCAATATGGATGTTATAGGAATCCATGGTAGTATTACTATGAATCTTTCAGATGAGTGTCTAGAGGATAGAGGAATCTTAACCTATTTCATCATGGTTTATGTGATTACTATAGTAATCCATAATATATATATATATATATATATATATATATATATATATATATATATATATATATATATATATATATATATATATATATATATTTGTGATCCATGGTGGAATCCATTTGACACTCTTGATTTGTTGTGCCATAACCATTGCCTTGACATTTGGATTGGATTGCCATATTTATTATGGTTGTGTTTTATGTATGCATAGAGGTTGTGCAGATGATTCAAGAAGTTATAGTATTAGTAGAAGACTATTTTCTATAGGTGGGATTTTATTCTTCAACATAAGTTTTTGGGAAGTATTTCCAAAGTGTGATAATTATGGCTTGTATTCAAATTGACTGTATCATGATGTTACTACATTACTGAAGATGATTTGTCTATCACCTTCATATTAATTAGATGATATTTGGATCATTAGGTTTACAGGATCACTTTTTATTTTACAATTGTATGAAGGTTGTGCATATGTATTAAGGAGACAAAATATTAGTCGAAGAAAGGTTGTTTCTAACTAGATTTTTTTGAGTAGTGGTATTTTTAGGGAAACTATATCATAGGGGGATAGTTATTTTTGGTATTTATTGTTTTTCAAGGAGTTATATTAATTTAATTACTAAGGTTGTGGGATCCTTGAAATCGTCTCATCATGGTTATGGTACCCATCAAACCCTCTCATTATTTGAATTGATACAGTTGTGGGATCTTTCAAACCCTCTTATTATGTCTAAATTGGTTGTGGGGCCCTTAAAACCCTCTTATTTTAAATTTTCTTAGTTTTTATTATCATAGTTGTGGGATACTTAAACCCTCTTGGTTATGGGACCATTTTTCAAAACCCTCATTTTTGGTTGTGGGTTCATCTATCAAAACCCTCACTTGTCTAGTTCATAGCTCCAGTTTTACAAGATTTTATCCTATCTAATAAAAAAACTAAAAATAGAAATAGATAAGAAAAGATATATGATATATATATATATATGAAATATAACAATAAGATTATGACATTCACATTGTATACATTTATATTAAAAGTAAATAGAGATAAACACATAAATGATATATAAAAGTAACAATAAGTTTATGATATTCAATCTATATACATGTGGTCTTTTAACAACTCAAGTCTTTGTTATTCCTCTTTTCTTTTCTATACTCATTTTTAATTATTCAATCTCTCACACTGATCATATGTAAAAGGTGGTGTGATCCTCAATCCATGTAATGACTTGAGACATGATATAGTAATAAATGATAGACCTTGTCTTTTTATAAGTACTATATAAATTATGGCTTTGTCAAGTGTTAATCCTTATGATTTGTGGATTATCAATCCTCATAATAATTTAAAAGGTTTTTGAAACACTACCCCTTTTTATAGGGGTGATTGGAATTATAGTTGGAGTTGCATCAAGAAAAGGAATCCTTTTGTATTTATTAAATTGAATAATTACATATTTTGGTGGTTCAATGGTTTCCATCCCTAATTTATATAAATTATTTTAACATATTCAAGTGCACCATTAATAAGACCTGATTTTTTCCATATGTTTGTAGTGACCATCACATTTTCACCAATAGCAATCAATAATTCAACTTCTAACTATTCATCATCCAATCCTACAACATTATTTCTTTGTCCTCTAGTTGTAATACTTTGAGAAATAAGTTGATTCAATGTATGAAATTTTCTCTTATTATGTTGATGCATAGTCTCATTTATTAAAAATAAATGTATATGTTCATTAAAATCTTCATTTTCAACTATTTCAAGAGAAGCATCCATTCTAGCCATCAAAAATGACCAATCTTTAATGCTTGGATTGACATATCTTATATTTTTTATAAATTCGCAAAACTATTGTTGTTATTCAGTTTGACCTTATTATCTAAAAAATTTATTCATCTTGTAATTCTATATGTAGGTATATCCATTACTTCAGGGAATTGTCCCAAATCCTCAACAAGAATTATAGACCTTCTACCAAAGAATAAATTAGGATTTTTCGAAAATGCTTAACTAGTTGAATATCTATGTTTTTAAGCATATTTTGATCTATAAGTTTCATCTCATTAATCAAAATATACCTAACATGTCTAATTTTTTCTTGAAATCTTGTGAACTTTTTCGTTCTAACTTTTCAAAATATGAAATATTCATTTGCAAGGTCGTATGTATTTTTGATGTACCAATGTTAAATGTTGTAACTCTAGTTAAATGAAGTAGTAAAAGGGGATAACTTCATTTTAACATTAACAAGTAATTATTTCTAATTTAATTATAGATATTTTTGACATAATAAATATATAATAATAAATTATACTTATCATAATGTGTAAAAGACCCTATACTATATAATATTATATATTAGATACCAAAAAATAAATAATAATCATATGAATAATGATAAAGTGAGAATGAAAAATCATATTCAACATTATTTCCATAACAAACCATAAAAAACTCTGATAAAACCTAAGTATGAAATGGTAAACAATTTTACCTTTTTTAATCCTCTTGTGTTTTTTTCTTTCTAAAGAAATTTCAAATAGACAGAAATATGGAGGTATGTAGGTATAACTAATCATATATAATGACCTAATATAAGAGTATTACATGATTCATAGTAAAGGTAAATATTTATGATACATACATATATATTATGGTTAGTCTTTTATTATTATTATTATTATTATTATTATTATTATTATTATTATTATGATTATTTTTATTATTATATATATATATATAACTTTTATTAATAGTATAAATTTAAAAATATACAAAATAAATAATTTATTATGCAGTGAAAATTATATATATTAGATATCTATGTAAATTTATAACCATATGTCATAAATATCAAGATATTTTATTCATAATGTTAAAAATTATAAAAAAATCCTAAGTAAGAAATGGTTTACAAATTTACCTTTTTAAATTTCAAATAAGTACAAATACTTAGATATGTAGGTATAAATAATATTAAATAAATATCTAATATAAGAGTATTAAATTATTTATGGTAAACATAAATATTTATGATATATACATATTTACCATGGTTAATATTATATATTATGGATAACCTATATATATATCTATATTTCTAGTAAATCTATAATTATTACGCATATTATTATATTTAATATACATATCAAAATATATTAGTTATGATAATTTTATTAATGGTATCAATATAAATATGTACATATGTAAATTTATATGTATTCTAGATATGTATTATATATCTATGTAAATTTACATCTATCATAAATATCAAGACATACTATGAATGATAAATGATAGATGTATAATAATGTCTATATAGATAAATATAATACAGACCATAGATAATATGCTAGTACATATTATTTAAAATATGCTACTATATGAAATAATCTACAAGAAATTTTATTTAAAATTTAAGAAATTATAATAAAAACTCTAATAAAAGTTAATAAGAAATGATAAACAATTTTACCTTTTTTAAATATCGTGTATTTCTCTTTCTAATCCATAATCATATAAAAATCATAAAAACTCTTGTAAAAACTAAGTAGGGGATGGTACACAATTTTACCTTTATAAATGCTATTGTATCTTTTCTTTCCAAGCTATAATCACATAAAAATCATATAAAACTCTGATGAAAGCTAAGTAAGAAATGGTAAATAATTTACTTTTTTAATTCTCTTTTATTTTTTATTTCCTTCATTGTCCTTCACTTACTTTTTATTTTATAATATCAGCTGTAAAATAATTAAAAGCTAACACACTCATTCCATTGTAGAAATGCCTTATCAACATAAAAAATATTATAAATATGGTAAATTAGGATAAGATAGTAGGAAAAATGGTGGTCTTACACAAATTTTAGGTGTCTATGTAATGCCCTCAATTTGACATGGGTTCAAGAGGATGAGTGAATGCATATACATTGTAGAGTATAAACTTGAATAATTTAAATCACATACCTTCACCTAGTTAGGGAAGATTTAATGTATTCTTATATATTTTATAAAGTTAAGCATTCAGTCATATGGGTTTTTTATATTCTCTAAACAAGTGCCAATCATTATAAATATTCAATGTGCATGAAAATTATTTGTATTTTGAATTTGATTTTATGAAGATTTAAATTTTTAATATTTTAACTCTAAAAATATAGTTTAGAAATGAATATGAATAGTTTAAATTTTTAAATACTCTAGATTGGTTAGCATAGAGTGGATATTTTAATAAGGAATAGCAATCCATGGGTTTATTATTAGTATATTTATTGATTACATCTACTAAATTTGTATTAGTATATTTAGCTACCCCATTCCCTTATATGTGATAATTGGATAAAAAATTTAATGTGGTGTTCTTATCATAGGCCCATTCCATAACTTCTATTGATTGGAGAGCTTATCCATTATCTCAAACCAATGAAACTAACATATTAAACCTAGTGACTAAATTTTCTTTTAGAAACTTGATTTCTTCATTTTCAATAATATTCTTTGTGGCAAAACCTTCAGTACACCTTGTAAAATAATTTTTTATAGTAAATATGAATTCATGTCCTATTAAAGATTTGGGTTTGGTCACTCTAATGAAATCTAATCCATATTAAGCAAAGGGATATCCTTCAATTATGGTTTGAAGTGGCATTACAACATAAAACTCCCTTTCGGTAAATGTTTGGAATTTATGAAAAGCTTTAACATCATTATGTTCATCTCTAAATATGGTAGACCAATAAAATCCTCCTTACAATATCATATGTGTTATTATATTCCTAGAGGGATGACCACTACCTAAAGTAGATTCCTTCATAGTTTTTTTGATATAGAACCCTTTTTTATCAAATAATGAGCTGCCTTCAACTTGAGAGATCTTATATGTTATGTTTTTAATTCTAGGGGCACCTTCCACACAACAAGTGGGAAATTATTTTTCCATACAATCATGACCCATTATTTATGCCTAATCCACTTATATGATAGTGATCATGGGGTTGAATTTTATCATTATTTATGTGAGGCCTTATCCTCTTAATATTTTGGTTGGTTTTATATCTAGATCATTTTATTGGAGTTTCCCCATCCATTTCCATCCTCAATCTCCCAATTCATCATGTCCCATCATGATTTACACTATTGGGTTAGGAAAAATAGCATGAACCTTATTACATAGGATGTAATATATAAATTTATTTACTGCTTTGACTAAGGCATATGCCATATCATCCAAAAATGAATATTTAAGCTTAGATTCATTTAAATTAATACACATAAATGTTATATGGTGTTCTTCATCATCAAATTTTTGTGTGAGTATATAAATAAGAATGTGGTATAATTTACTGATGTGATGTGGGTGAGTTCGTAAAGTGACTTTGTGACTTTGAGCACCACATAGGTTCAAATACCAATATGGTATTAGAGGTTGGTTGTGGTCAATAATTGGTATTATAGGGCTAGTTATGGCCATTGATGGTATTCTTGGGCTGGTTTTGGCCATTAATTGGTATTCTTGGGCCAATTATGGCCATTGTTAGTAATCCATGTACTTGTGATAGATGATCACTTAGGGATCTTGGCTCCCGATTGTGTCCCAAACTAGTTGGATCCCTAATTAAAATAATATAGGGTAAATATCCCAAAAAATCCAATAATAATCTAAAAATAATGTGGTATAATGAAAATTAATAAAGGTAAAAGTCCTAGGTGAAATCGAAATTAACCAATACTGATGCCTATGTAATGGCATTTTTAATGTCCTGAAGTGACTTATTAACCTCTAACATCAATTGCACCTTTGTATCATATTTCATTATAAAATTTAATGGTCTAATAATATCAAAAAATTATTAAAAAAACTTTATTACAAAATTTATCTTACCAACAAATGATTTATAATTTTTGCTTACTATTAGGAAATGGAATCTCTGATATGGCACTAGCTCTTTTTGGTTCTATGGAAATACCTTCATTAGTAATGGAATGCCTAGTAACTTATATTTTATAACACTAAATATAATATTTTTAAGATTCAATGAGAAACCACACCTTTTTCATTGTCAAATAAATTCCATAAGTGATGCACATGTTCTAACCTATTTTTAATGAAAATATTAAATCCTCCATATAGATAATAATATAGCTACCAAGCAAACCTTGAAATTTGGAGTCCATGGCACACTTTAAGGATGTAAATTCATTTATTAATATAAATTTCATCCTTTTATAATCAAATATTCTCTTTTTAGTTAAGTCCATTTTTATTATATTTTCTTTAACAACCAATACTTGGTTGTACCCCAAAAAACCATCCAAGAATGACATCATCTCAAAACCACTAACCATATGAATAATGTTTTTTAGAGATATAGGATAATTACCCATATTAAATTCCTTGTTTATATTTATAAAATAAATACACAACCTAATCTCTCCATTATTTTTATATAAAGGTACCAAATTAGTTAGCCAAGTTGAATGTCTAGTTAGGAATATAATCCTTGCTTCCCACAACATTTTCACCTCCTTGTGTATTATGGTTGAATCCTTTTTCATTTAAAATAAAGTTTTTTTAAATTATTTAAGTGGTAAATTATGATTAATTACCCTTAGATAAAATATATTTAAGTCATTATATGGCTAATAAATCATGTCCTTGTATTGTTGGAGCAAGGACCTAAATTATTCCTTTTCATGTTCACTACAGGTTAGGCCTATGTTTACTTACTAAGCATGTTTTAGTGAAACCAAATTAATAGAGGTTAAATATTTTATATTGTATTTTAACTACTCTAAATGTCCAATATTTTTATATAGATTGAATACCCTTTCTAGTGACATCATTTTTTTTGGATCCTATTTTATTCAAGTGTGATATCTCATCATTTCCAAATTAATTTTATTGAAATTCACCACTATATTTTTAATTTATAAATTTTGAGTGAAAAACACATAAATTACTAAAAAAATAAATCTATTTCTCATCATAAAATAGCTAAAAGTTATCAATATTATCAGGGATAGGACAGAGGATTGATTCAATTAAAAAAATTATAATTCTAACTTATTCAAAGGGAATATTTTTTGTTTTATAAGTTTCTAAATAATAATATATTTTATTTTAAACTCTATGAATAAGTATTATATTAAAATCATAAAATTCAACAATCATATCCTAAGCCCCATGTTTTCACTTCCTCATATATGATAATTTACAATGGAATCTAGTCCTTACATGATTAACTACCAACTCATAATATCCATACATTTGAAATTAATTTACACCATGGTTCATTTAAAATTAAATTTATTATTTAAAATCTTCATATTTTATGATTTTATTATTTCAATATAATTTCACACTATATGCCTCAAGATACTATGTCCCATCGGGATCTACAAACATTGGGTTTGTGCTTGATCTTTTATTAGAATGATCCCCATAAAAATGTAGTATCCACACGTATTATGAATTAAATCAAGTATATATTTTATCTTTATAAATCATGGTATTAACCTTATAGATTCCTACATCATTAGAAACAAAGTTTACCTTTTCATTTTGTGTGTTATATTTGATGATCATATATTTATTCTTAGTTTCTCTATCAACCCAAATTTTATTAGTCATGCCTCTCTAGGGCAACCACATATGTGAAAAATATATTTAAATATATCAATTAAGTGTTTTTTATCAATACATACCTAATAAAATATCATAGGATTCAAGGATTTACACCACTTGGATGCCCATGAACTATTTGTTTATAAGTTTTGAGGCTAGTTGTATGTAGACATTTTGCAGTTCCCCAACTACTTTGACTTTATATTTTTCTAATTAAATAATAATTCTATCAAAATTCATATTAATAAATCCTAATTTTTTGAAAATAACTGTAATCATGACATTCATTGATGCTCCTGAATCAACCAAATAATTATGAAAATTCTT
This sequence comes from Torreya grandis, assembly GCA_037957365.1. Lineage (NCBI taxonomy): Eukaryota > Viridiplantae > Streptophyta > Pinopsida > Cupressales > Taxaceae > Torreya > Torreya grandis. The sequence continues at coordinate 714,947 of JARHVA010006296.1, forward strand.
CCCAAACATTCTCATAGTGAGAAGGAATTAAGGAACTTCAATTTTTATTTTATGTATATCCACATTTGTATGCATTATTTTCTATTTGTTTAGGATGGGTTTATAAATGAGATGTTTTAGAATTCATTTTTTAAATGATTTATCCAATTTATGTCAATTTATGTTTGCTTAAATTTTTTTCATGTCGTCCACTATAACATAGCTACTTTATTAAGAACATGATAACCATCTATAATAAGGCACTTATCGTTACCTTTTAGGGATGGGGGATCATTGTCTATTCTTGGATATAGAGGTATAGTGTCATGTTTTGGTGTATTGGATGTTGTAAGGTATTTTTGTTATCTAGTTGGTAGTGCATAGTTACATCATTGATATTACTAAAAAACTTACACTTTTTCAGTATTTTATTTAGGATTATTATCTTCTTGACTAGGGAAGAAAAATGTTTTAAACATAATAAATATACATATGTGGGTAGGAAATTAATTTTAAGGGTTATATGCACCTTAATTTTTGTTCTAAGTATGGAACACTTCATAACCTCCATTTATTTCTAAAAAAATAGAATGGATTACAAGATTCAATGCAATTGATCTCACTATGTTGAGAGATATTATGCACCTTATACCATTTTGGTGTGTACAACACATCCATATTAATTTCATAGATTATATTTGGTTATGGATCCACATTATTTTTTGAACAATTAAAAGGCATGTTTTATCTTTAATATATGAAGTTTTTGTTCATGTTTTCAAGCATTGTCTATAGGCTAAGGATATTGTTACTATGTTTTTGAACCATGAATTATATTATGTCCACCTCCCATTTTATGCAATGATATGTTGGATTTTCTACATTATTAATGGTAGAATCAAATACTTGGTATTGATTCACATTTGTGTTTTGGATAGAGTGTTCACCTAGGAAACCTAGATATTAATATGGGATAACATGCCTTTAGGGTAAAACATTATTAATTAGAACTAGACTATGAAAAGGATCATTTTGATTAATATTTGGAAGAGGGTTTAGGGTTTGAATGTTTTGTTTGACATTAGTAATTATTATAAGCATAAGACCCTATGGGTTCAATTGCATGTCTACCTTAATGGCTATAGTGTATACCAACATCATGATTATCACATTGTCATCCATATGATTAAATAATGTTTGATATATAAGTCATTCTTATACATTGCCAATGTTAATATAATTTTAGGCCTATATAATGTTTTAACCCAATTATACATTTTTTGAAACCTCATATTAAGGGCTATGATGGATTTATTGGGTTCTCTTTTCATGCTAAAAAAAATTTGGTACAAGATAATGGGACCAGTCATTTTTCCAGACAAAGCTACAAAACTATCTTGAAAATCAGCCCATCCATTAATAAAATCCTCAATTAAGTTTAAGAACCAATCATACACTATGTCTTCAAATGTAAAGGAAAAATTTTTACATTACATGTCTTCATGTTGCACATTTAAAAGTATAATGGTGGACTTAATTGAGGTTATTGTTGACTAATTTGACACCTTAGTCAAATTAATTTAACCCCCTTGTAATTTTAAAATTATATAGGACCCCTTAGGTTAAAACATGTCTACCATGGTCATAAAATATGTCTTTATATTAGTCATATTTGTCTAAGTTGTCTTTATGTCATACTAGGCCTTCATTTGGGTCACTTTAATGAAATTGTATATTTTATATGAAAGAACAAGTAAAATTACTTTTAAATTTCCCATGTGTCATGTGAGAGTCACATAACTATTCCATAACTAAAAACTTGTAGGGTTCCATTTTAAAAACAAGAATACAATTGAAAAGGTGAGAGTTTTTAAAGTTATACTAACTGTACAATAGTTTGGCACATGTGAGAAGCCTTAGGAGTGACTCTTCAAATCCTTAAAATCCATATCAATGTTAATTTTGCTTTGAACATCTCCAAATTGAGAAAAACCAGTTCATATATTCCATCTCTCTCTATACAAGGTCAAATAGGTCATCATGTTTTTTGCTAGTATGGAGAGGTCAAGCAGAGTTAAACAGAGTGATTTTTGTGGATGTTAACACTCCTAATGAGATAAAATTCCATTTAATTAGTTTTTATATTAGTGTATTTTACTTAATGATCCATCTATAATAGTGATAGTGACTCAAAACTACCTTCACATTCCAAACTCCTATAGGTTTTCTCATCTTTTACATTGATATTGTGTTTCAAATTGTTTAAGTTCTTACAGAGATTTTTTACCCTCTCCATGTTGGTTTCATATTTTTTTTCACATGTGAAACATATTTTGATGGGAAAATCATTTTCCTTATGTTGGGAGTGCATATAGTGGTCTACAATGTATATCTCCATAGTTACAGAGTTTTCTTTATGTAGATATCTTCATATCAAAGGTATTATACCCATAAGTTTCTCTTATTAAAACATGGAAGTTCAGTTCTCCATGAGGACTTTTCATTTGAGGAAATTTATAGTTGATTGAGAGAGGATTGTAAATACTATGAACAAATAATAAGTAGATCTTAAATATATACAATCATGTATGAACATGTATGGAATAAGGAAGAACCATTCAAAACCTAAGAAATAGGTTTTTCTTATTCCCATGACTTGAATGGAAGTTCTCAAGTCTATTCAGGGTTCATTTTAAAGACCTTGTAGTCAATTCAAACTTGTAGACAACTAAAGTTGATGAAATTTTTAAACAAGGCTATGTTACCTTAAAATTTCTGAATAAGGTATTTGATCATACAAAATAAATTTGTTTGTGAATATTCTTGAGGTTAGAAAAGGTCTAATTATTCATGCTAGTAGCTTGAGCCTAGGAGTAACTTCTTAGCATAAAGGGAACTAGTCATATTAAGAAGAAATGAAGATTGAGTGACTTCCAAGTTAGGCAAGTATTCACTGTAGGTTTTTAGTGATACATAATGCCAAAAGGCCATTAAACTTGTAATATGTAGCATGAACCTATAATGCATTTTTGGTAGGTGAGTAAGAGCTTGGTTCTAGGACATAAATGAGTTCATGAAGGTGTGGAATTATCATCAATGATCTCAAGAGAAGATATAAGTCTGACATAATTTTCAATGCATGAAACAAACACCTACAAGATCCTATTAAACTATTCATAATTGTAACCTATATGTGACACAGTTAAACAACATTTAGTAGACCAACCTGAGTAAGAGATTACAAGTTATGGGCATACATAGGTATGGATATGACCAAATCACACTTACAGTTGATTTTATCACATTCTCATGTGGTTTTTATAAATAAATAAATAGAGCATAAGTTGATCATATAGGGTTCTACCCTCATATGCAGCTAAACTGAGTGTCACTTGTAGTCATCAGTCCTAGAACTAGTCTTGGGGAATTTGAATATTTGATACTTATGGGTGTGATCAAGATTGTATTATTGATATAGAGGGTAAACATGACCTAGCCAATCTCCCTACACTTTTATTTCATCTGTACAAATATTAGAGATGCCCTTTGTTCTAACTCAGATAGAGGGCACTCTAATTACAAGCTAATTTATAGACCTTTACATCCATGATGGAAGGATGAGATTAAGATTGAATGATTATGGTGAGATTATTTCTAATGTTGATATAAGGATTAATAAATTTTTAAGAGGCCTATGTAACCCTTATAAACCTATAGGTGGGTGATAAACTTGGTTACACATAGTTAGGCCTCTTAGGCCTAGACTAGGCCTAAATCCTATGAGGGCTTAGAATAGTCTAGAACACTATATGAACTTATTAACCACTTTTATAACATTTAAGGTAAATCTTAATACATTTTATACCTATTAGTCTATAGATAACAACCCTAGGTTGGTCATTTTGACCCAAACCTCTCTTAAGGGTACTCAAATTGCATAGAAAATCTTATGAGGCTAACTTATTATGCTCACATATATACAAAAGGACTGAATGAGACTCCAAGTATTTTATCATATTCTAATGTGTTCTCAGTCTCAAACTTAGTGGAATTGTTTTGAATTTTTAATGTCAAGATTTTATGAACAATCCTTAACAGTCATGGGCACTTGAAACCCTCTCAAAACCCTATTTCAAACTCAATTTGAAATAAAAAAATTTAAATTAATTACAAAGGATTAAAATTCTCAATAACTTTTTTTGAAATAGTTTGGGACTCTTCTAGGTTTCCTACTAACCTATTATTCTATATTGTCCCTTGTATGGATAGCCCTAACATGGTGTTTCTTATAGAATTTGATTGGTTTTATAGCTGTAGAAGGGACTTGTTGAATGAGAGTCATGGAAAGAGGTATTTAGATAATTATTTAAACTCTAAATACTCATTTTTAATTACATTAAATAATTAAAACATCTCTACTAATACATTCATTGCAAGCAGTCTGAGTGAGATGGTGAGAAGGCAGGGTGACCATGTAAGATTAGAAGTGAGAAGTAGGTTTTGAGTTTCATGAAGGTATATTTGATATATAAAAAAAAATATGTATTCAATATGTGTCCTAAAACCTATCCAATTCATTTCCATGAGCAACTATAGGTCACTCAGATAACTGTGAAGATAAACTGAGGAAGGCTAATGAGTGACTATTAGTGAGTAAGCACAAGTGTTAAGAAAGATACCACCAATTATGGAGGAATATGAGGATTTTTACCATTATAATTCCATATTATCATTATATTGTATGTGTGTCAAATACTCTTATATTAGTTTCAAATATTCAAATGAATCTACCATCACCAAGGTAATTTCAAACAAGAAGATGTAGAGTTTTTATACCAGATTGAAGGAAGATGTCATATTTGTGATGGACACTTGTCCAATAATAATTCCTAACCTATTTTTCACATAAATAAATTTATTTTTAAATATTTTATATATTTTTACACCTATATTTGTGACCCTTACAAATATTTTCTTCTCTCTACTTTCTTGTGCTCTATAAATGCAAGCAATTTTGGCAATTTTATTTAGTACACACCTAATATGGTGAATCCCTACTAGTTTGACACCTTATTTTTTACTTATAATAAATTTATGAAGTTTATTTACTCTCTACATATCTTTCCTAAGCATCTCAAATGGTGTATTTGAATGACAAGTGATGAACATTGTTTCTCCTTGCTTTCTTTCTACCCTTGTATGTATTATGTGAGTGGCATCTCTTCTATTAGGTCTCATAAAGTGTATTGTTTGTTGATGTGTACTTAAATTTTGAGATGGTATATTATTATCTTATATCATACCTTATTTTCATCCACCTTTAGTTATTCATAACATTCTACTTATATGAGAAACTCTTATGCTAGAAGGTTATAGAGTTGAGGTAAGTTTTAGTAGCTTTCTCTCTTCGTGTATATGTAAGTGTGTTTGTGGACTAATATTTTGGTGTGTCACCTCACTATTATATTTTTACATTATATTTCCTTATTCCCTTTTCACCACTAATTTATTGGCCTAGTTTAGTGTGTAATATTAAGAGAGAAATTCAAGGAGCTAGCCCTTTAACCTAGAGGTTTACCTTTGCTATAGGTAACTCATTAGCCTAGAGATAATCTAATGTTGTAAAAATATGGGAGAGCCTTGAACACCCTCTCCTAGGGTGAAATATTTGGCTACAATAGTTATATGTTCCTCTGTAGTGCATCCTACCTCAAGTGTAAACCTATGGAGGCACCATTTAGAGTTTCTAGGTAACTCATGGACATCTCCAATAACATTTATAGTTGATGTTGCCAACTAAACCATAGGTCTAAATTGGTGAAAATTTAAGTTCAATGGGAAATTTATTTAAGTTATTTAATTTATAGGTGTCCCTTTTTCATATCTAGGCCCTCAATGATTTTTCAATGGTTTAAGTAACCTTAGCCCTGATTTAGAGTTAGACCTAGTGATTATTCATGATATATCTAGGTTATTTGGGTCTATAGTTAAATGGTCCTCATTATAGATAAAATTTATGTATTAATGTGAGTTAAAATCACCAAATAGGATGATGGTATAAATCCTTATCCATTTAATATTGGTGTTTAATAATGCCAAGGTATGAGTTTATATTTAACCCTTTTTGGAAATAATGGTAAAGGGGAATAGCCTTATCAAATAATGGCTAAGATATTATATAATTAGTCCAATTAAATAGTTCAAATTCATAATATATTCTAATATAATGTTGAATTGTGGAAATAAGAAAAATATATAAAGTATAATGTTAAATGATACTTTGATTGCTAAAACATGTAGAAGGAACAATACTTAGCTTATTTAATGATGTGAAACCAAATATAGGTAGTGTAGGTGTAGAAACAGTCGGGATGATACTCAATTATGATCTGTTAGATTCTATAAATTAGATCCTTGTCATCTTAGACACTAATTTTGAAATAGAGACACTAGTGTTGATGTTTCTATCCTATACATAATACAACTTATTTTCTACTAATTATACATACACCTATTAGGGTTCAGTGTCACCTTCTAAATTATGTGTTTGGATCATGCTTATAGGTTCTATATATTTATATGTAGTTCAAAACCCTATATCCTCTAGATAACACATGCCACCTTGAAAAATAGGAGTTAACAAGCTCAATTAAATTTAATCTAACCTTAAATACCCCTTTGTCAGTAAGCACTTCTTACATAGCCAACACTCCAAAGAGGGCCTCAAGATAATGTAGTTCTCCCCCTTATGTGGGCTTGTGTTTGAACCATTTTTCAATGTGTTATATGTGAGTGCATGTAGTGATATAAATTTTAAATTGAAAAATATTATTCATGGGTTTTTATTTGAATGATTTAGACCTTTAAGAATATTGATCCTATGAGTGATTTAGAAATAGGGAATAATAAGGTAGTTTTGTAAGCTTGAGAGGTGATTTTTTTTTGTATAAGATATATGTTTATTATATTTATACTTGATGAAAATTAATTGTCTTTGACTTGTGTTTATACAACACCTTTTGAAAATATATCATGGGAGGGTTAATTAAGACAAATAAGATAACTCATACATATTGAAGTATTTACAAATTTGATTATTTTTAAGGTTCAGACACTAGGATAAGACTTGGGGAAATAACATCAACACTTATGGAATTTCCTTAGAATTTTGGAACTATTATTAATTTATATAATATCCTCCTTCCTTGAGAGGAACAAAATATGATGTATAAATAGGCCAAAATGGATAAGTCACAACAACCTAAGACATATTTAATGTAAAAAAAAGAGATGCTAGAACAATAACTAAATTCATACACTTAAAGAAATATTTTTTAGATTTCTAACGCTGATTAGGATCATATGAAATTAATAGAGCTTATTTCGTACATGGTGCTAATTAATTACTAGGAGTTGAAGAGATGATTGGTATTGTAGTCCTTTTTTGACCTATTTTTTGACTCCTTATATCAAGTGACACTATAGTGAAATATTTTTCAACTCTAATTATTTCCATTATGGTTGGCCTAAATAACACCTTCACCTTCCTTAACAACACTTCATGATTGAAAAGCGTCATGTGGAAAACTTTTATAATTTTAGTCATGATTTCAACCTTTTATTTTACATAAAAAACCAATTTGATCACATCAATACTATTCCCTTCACTTTATTGTGAGATCTTTAGTTTGAAGCTTGTCATGAAAGGGGTAAGTTGAAAATTGAAGTGCGTTTATGGGATTAATTATCCATTAGGCATTAAAAATTACATTTATCTTTGCTTCATTGAATAATTCCAAAACTCATCCTATAGTGTTATCAATAACTCTTAAGTATGTAATACATCTCATCATCCCATTCATATAAATACACCTTCATACTAATAGCCCAAGTCTACACTAAATTTATATCTACCAAAGGAGTTATCTCAAGGTGAGGTATTCAACCTTGATTGGCTAATTTGACTAAGGTATCTAATATAAATTATGATTTTACAAGCTTATCCTAATATAATTTAACATTTTTCTTCAAATTCATGGACTTATCTATGGCATAAAATTAGCGACTAAGAAGATATATAGTGACTCTAGAGAGTTTTCAACATCAAAAATAATATTTTTAGGGACTATATCCCTAGTTTGAGCTTCTATCCAGTACATTTTCTGATTCATCCCTTTAACTAGAGGCTCTCCCACTTTTATCATGGCATGATTAATCACACATGGTCCTCTTTAAAATCTAAGACTTCACATATGCCTATTTTCCTTATTTTAATTAAAGATAACATATTATCTTATTTATCATAGTGTAAGAGTATCCCCTTTTGTTACTTTCCTATTTTTACCTCTCTTGAAAATACCCATTATTTATTCAAATTTCAACTTGATATTTTGTTCATCAATTATCATTAATTCACGTCTCCTATACTTGGCTAATTGCAAATTTAGTATTATTCTTCATGTGGTAATGTTATGGTGAAACATATGGGAGGGGTGATAGAAATGGTTGACATAGACAAATTATGATCGACCAAGGAATTAGTAGAGGTAGGTTCCATGAGGATTGATTAATTATAAGTGGGTGGTGGGGTGGAAGAGGCAATAATATGATATGCATTGGATGTGGAGGTGATTGGTGATGATGGTATGGAAGGACGAGCTATCATGTCATCTAATGATATAGTTTTTTTTTATATATATACCAAAAAGTCTTGGAATATATCCTCATCCATTTTCCCTTTTACAATAGGATCTTTGGGTTTATAAATAGCTCTTCTAATGATATTTTGTATCCCTGCCATGATGGTGACCTTAGAGGAGGTTATATTTAAGGGATCCATTATAATTATTGTGTTTTTTGGTAATGATAATTAGAAATTAAAAGACTTATATTTCCCTTTAAGATGTATATTCTTATTTAATGCCTCTATAGTGACAATTATAGAAGAAGAAACTAGTGTGCTATTAGGCATAATAGAAAATTTTATGGTAAAAGTCTTAGGGAATTGCTCTGAAGCTTGAGTATTTGAAATATAATGACTAGAAGAGGCAAATTTTGTTAGTGTGGGATATTTATTATTCCATTTACTTATTAAATGGTTACTCCCTACACATGTATTTTTAGCTTACTTAGGTGTGATACAAGGTTAAGAGGGTGATAGGGTGAGTTCCACCTAGAGTTCAATTGAGTACCACTATGAGTTATCCTATGAGTTCAAAAATGAGTTAAACTTAGTCCCACAGTGAGTTCTCATATGAGTTAAATCCCCGTACTCATTCTTTATATTCCTCTTCACCAATCTATTATATTAGATCAGAAAATGGATAAACAAGATAGTTTAATACATCATGCATTTATTACACATCCTCTTCTTGTATATTTATGAATACAAATAGGGTCATTATTATTTCAGAATTCTTGTGCTCTTCCTCTACCATAAGATCACCTATTGGCATATTTGACATGATCTGATACCATATTGGATTTGTGCCAAGAAAATGATAAACATGAGGCAATGAATAGTTGTATAAATTCTAAGGAGAGAAAAAAAGTATAATTCAAAAAGAAATAAATCACAATAACATAATAATGTGACTTGTATTCATCTAAATTACTAAATATATTTATAATAGGTGTATTATATAGGAGAAATAACATGAAAATTCCACTTACGATCATGGAGTTAACTGAGAGTAGACTAGTGGAGAATAAATGTGTAACAACCACTTAACTAAGACAAATGGAAGATAACTATCATAGATTAAATAATCACCTAATCAAGTTGAAGCTACATGTGTAGATATTATCCATTAAATAAATGTAATAATATATATCCTACACCAACAAATTTTAAGCATACCCTATTTTAAACCTTCATCACTTAAATAAATTTCTTGGGAATAGTGGGAGTTGATATTCCAATTTCAAATGTAGCATGTGGCGTCTCAAATGGAACATCATATAAAGGTGACATATAAGGTGAAATGAAGGAAGACAAAAATTGAAGGACTATGGGTCCTATGTGTGAAGCTACTAAATGATACCCTTAAGAGATAATGTGCCCAATAGTATATGTATCAACAAAGGATTAACTATCAATAGAAAGAGAGGAATGAGTTACCTATGCTAAAATCATCCTTTGAAAATATAAGGGAGGTGTAACTAATTGAATCACATGCCTCCTAAGTTAAGAATGTGTTTGCTTTGAGTCATCCCTTGACATTACTTCCCTTATTCTTTCCTATAATTTTTTTACTCATTGTTTCATAGGACAAGAATAGGTCATCCCTACTCCATAAATATTTTAGGATACACATTCATCATTAAAATAATTCACATAAACCCAATCCTATGGGTTTGGGTGATTGTCATAAGATTGTGTAACTTTTCCATTTAATGAGCATAGATATGCTTTCACCTTCCCCTTGGTATCCTATCTCCTAATATCATGATCTTTAGAACTAAATGAGCATATATGAACTTTTGTTTTCAATAATGCAAGCCAATCCTTAAAATAAAATTTTCCAATTTTAAATAGGAGAAGAGGACAAGGAGACTATCTATTCTCTTTATAACCCCTCATATACTATTAACAATTTGATATGCAATCTCTTGTTCAAAATAAGTTTTAGGAACAAAGAGGGGAAGACCTAGAGTAGAAACCATGATGACCTAAACTTTGATTATGGTAAACTTAGGGTTGTAAAAATAAGCTCTTATATCAACAAGTGGACTTATGATTTCTCATAAGGGTGTATGCCATGAGATTTAATTGATAACCATATAAATTTGTGGATAAAACAACTTTCAAATCTCCTCAATGAACATTTTGAACCTATGTAGATATAATTTGGATAAAATCCTATGAACTAACATACCTAAAGCAAGATTCTAAATTTTATAAGAGTGAAAAGTGATGGTTGGTGCATCAACCAAGTAGGACATCATATAAAAAAATTTCTTTGATGCACTCCTCTTATCTATTTTTTATGTTCAAAGTGATAATTTATCTAAATGTAGGTGTTTTCCATTCATTTATTACCATTAAATACAAGAGAAACAAAGTTTTTACTACATAAATAATGTCTAGAGCACTAAAAAACCTACTCATTAGTGTCATCCTGATTCTTACATCTGGTTTGAATGCTCTAATGGAATTTTTTATTGATATCATCTTTATCTACCCAATGATCAAGATTTTTTTCCCAATCTTGAGGAAATTATCTTACATTATGGTTGTTTATCCATTCCAATTAGACTTACTCATTATAAACCATGGTAAGTGATGATAGCCTAGAGTATCCTTCTATTGAAAACCTACAAATGAGTAGAATATGATTATGATTCCTTGTGGAAAAAATAATATTAGTTTAGTTCATTATTCTATTAAAATAATTATAGAACAAGTCAAGACATACGAATACCTCATGTTTTCCTATGGTGTGATGTAGACTTGCATTATTTAGAGCCAATAAGTTTTTTTTATATGTTTCACCTATGCAAGTGGGGTTTTCTTATTTTGGTACAAGTTTTATCACTTCAACATTTTTCTAAGACTACATTTTAATGATTTAGACCTAGTGCCAATTCATTTTGGTTTATATTTTATCAATGAACACCTAAGGATTATAGATGAAAACATATATGATTGTATTTTAATTTAATATTTGAGATCGATAAAATCCAAAAAGTTATGTATTTTATGTAGGAAATAAATATTGTGTTAGAGCTCCTTTGTGTTCTCTTTTAAAAAAATTGTGGCTAATAATTTCTCTCAGATGTATCTCTTGGAAATGAATTTTATCCTAATTAAATGATGAATTTTTAGTTCATGTTCATGTATATTAATTGTTATTAATTTGTCTTGTCAAGGCCAAATTCCAACCCCTGTAATTCAATTTTTTTATAAACCATCAATAGCCTCTATAAGCTAATCAAATAGGTATATTTTGATCTAAAAAGTCACTTTTGGCCTTTAAAATATAAAATTTATCTCAAAATATAATTAAATTATTCCAAATGCATTTAGTTATATTTAAAACTATAAATTTAGCCTTATCCCAAAATTTCATGGCTTACAAAGGTAATGTTGACCATTTTGGCCCTACAGGGCAAAATCGGTCTCCTTCTTCCCTTGTTGTTCTAAGCCAGTTTAATTTATGGTTTACACAAGTCTTTCATTAAGAGGATGAACCAGTTTAACAACATGAAATTTGAAATTAAACTTTGAACCATCGCTTGGTTCAATTGTTTGGTTCAATTGCTTGGTTTAATCACTTGGTTCAATCGCTTGGTTCAATTGCTTTGAACTTGGAAATGTTAAACCATTGAACTATTAAACCATTATTGGTTCAAGTGGTTGGTTCAAGCAGTCGGTTCAAGTAGTTGGTTCAAACGGTTGGTTCAAGTAGTTGGTTCAAGAAGTCAGTTCAATTAGTTGGTTCAAACAAATGGTTCAATCAGTTGGTTCAAATAAATGGTTCAATCACATGGTTCAATCGGTTCGTTCAATCAAAGGTTTCAATCAATTGGTTCAAAGTGGTTGGATCAAGCAGTCAAATGAATGAGTAGAACACAATATTAAACCATTGAACCAATTGTTGGTTCAATCAGTCAGTTCAATCAGAAGGTTCAAGGGAGTCTCCCAAAGCCTAAAGGATAAGTGCCCTTGTGGAGGGCAGGGAACACTTGCAAAGGGATCAAAGAAAAGGCTGAAGGAATCGAACAAATGGAAGTGAGCGCATGAACATCAAATTTATGGCAATAAAATTGCTATTGATCTTTAAATAAAAGGTGTGAACCTAAAGGAATTTGAAGGCTTAAAGATAGAAGGAATAAATCATCGAGGAGGGAGTCCAAAGAGTTGAAGAATTAGTAGAATATAGCCCCCAAAGGATGAAGGAGCTAGAAAAGATAAATCCAAGAAGAGGCAAAAGAGCCAAGTGCAGAAATAGACAAAATAGTCCAAGTGGAAAAGGAAGGTGTCAACTCAAGGAGTTACTCTAGTGGTTGACACGGTATCTGCCAATTGGTCATCAAGAGGCCTGAATAGTGAATGGTGTAACCTATTTTTATTCACTTTGCATTGATGAGTAGACAAACCACATGAATGCCTTGAAGGAGTAATATTGTTTACTGACAAATGGTGCATCCCATAATATCACATATGATGTTTAATATATATTAAACACCTAAAATCAAAACAAGAGCCTACACAACATTATCTATCAAGCGGCTTCCTCTTCCCAATGCTCAGAATGCACATGGGACATTAGTAGAAGGGTGCCAAATGGCCTCTTTCTTCCTCTATTTATTGAAAAATTCTCATTTTGAGAAAGGGATCTCTCATGTTGTAAGGTGAAGCCTTGCTAATTTTCACTTGGAATTAATAAAATACACATTTTTTACCTCTATTCTAGTTAGATATATCTCTGAGTGTTAAACTCATGTTCAATCATTTATTTCTTAATGATTTCATAGGCTTGATACCAACACACCAGGTATATACAAAGCACCATTCCTATAGGTGATAAGAAGAGTTGTATCTAGAGCGCAGAGGTAGAAAGAAGTTACTAAACAGTGTGCTTTTCCTACAGTGCCTATGGTAAGTTATTTTTTTGTGTCTCCATTAAAGCCAAACTGTCAATCTCCCTACAGCCTGGTCCTTTTACCAGTTAAAGTATATGTATGTGTTCTTATGGTTTAGAGTGTGAGTATGAGTAGATCAAACTTGTTTGGTGCATCACCCTCTTAGGTTAGGTTCTATTTTTCAGTAATCCTTCTCTCTTTTCACCCCCCCCCATTATGTGTGTGTGTGTGTGTGTGTGTGTGTGTGTGTGTGTGTGTGTGTGTGTGTGTGTGTGTGTGTGTGTGTGTGTGTGTGTGTGTATTAGTAATTTACTAGAATAACTTAAATGCATCAAAAGGAGCTAGCCCTTATCTAGAGACTCTCCTATTAGTTTTTACAGACCCATAGGCAAGAGAGGAGTTTCAATTATGATGTGTGAAAGACAAGAGCTCAGCCTCCTATCAAGGGTGCAGTCCACTATGTCAACAATTTTTGGCACACCTGGTGGGATCACATTTTAACACTCAAAAAAGTTCCAGGATTAGTGCTAGTCATATTACATTAGAATGAACCATTAATATAGCATCTAACCTTTAATCAAATGATTGTGGAACAAGTTTTGTCCAAAAAAGTTGAAGAATTTTGGTGTGTTCTTCAACCAACCAGCCTTTGGAGGCTTTTTCATCAACACCAATGGTGACTCTGAGTTAAATCAGCTGGTTAAGCAGTCCTAGTGCCATCAAGAAATTGTATTTTGGTCCAATATGACTAGTCTCAGCCTTATAATCAGTTATATCAGTATTATGCCTAGTCTTCTCAATGTGTCACTTCTCCTTCTCAACCTGATCTCTTTGTCAATCAACCCATTTCCACCTTCAAACAAGCACTGTTGGGCTATGAAAAGTATGTAGTAGAGCTTGACACCAGAAGGGGATGTGGCCAAGAAATCCCTGATCATGTTGTCCATCAAGTGAGAAATGCACTAGATCTGGTTAAGAGTGAATGGACTCCCATTGAAAGAGCCAATTGGCAAAGGCTTACAAATGAGATGTTGGATGTGAGTGGTTTGATTGCATCTTTGGAAGGGAGGTTGAGTATTTATGAGAGGCAGCCTTACCAAGTCTATCAACCTACATACCCACTGCCTTAAGTTTCATATTAGGCATACACAGCCCTTACTCATGAGCCAAGTCAAGCATGTCAAAGTCATTTCCCCAATCATGTTGAGGAGAGTCCCAAAATAGTAAATCTTGTTTTTAAGTCCAATCTTGATAAGCAGATTGAATTGGTAAATATTCAAATGCAGTATTCTATTTTGGTAGCAAGGGAAGTGGAATCCAAACCATCACTACCCTCTCACATTGTAGCCCCGTCACCCTAAAATGAGATGTCCAATCGTAATATCATGAGCTGGAATAAAGTAGTTAAGTCATGGAATAACAAGGAGGAGAAAGACATTGTCTAAGAGTGTGAGGTAAAAAATGAGGCTATTCCTTTTCAAGTCCCTCCCACCCTTCCTCAGGGAGATTCTTGTATTCCATGGAAGCCTTCATGCACTCCCCATTTCCATGATGATTCCTATGAGCTCTAAGAAAGACTCTTTGATGAAAATCTAGCTAAGCAAATTGAGGAATTAGAAGCAAAGGTGAGATTGCTTAGTGAAGGAGAGATGGAGGTTTTAGACCTTAGAGAGGAGCATATGCCAAAAGACACCCCTTCTACCAATCTCAAGTCTCTCAATAGGATGTCTAGATTCCAAGTTGGAGGAGTGCCTATCATGAATCAGCTCAGGACCTTAAAGAAGATAAAGCTGCTCCTACTCATCATGATGATGCTTATGACCTCCAAAAAAGACTCTTTCAAGAAAATATAGCCAGGAAAATTGTAGAGTTGGAATCCAGAGTGAGGTTCCTTAGCTAAAGTGTGATGGATGGTTCAGATCAAGCAAAATATCCTACATTTGAACACACCCCATCTACACCCCTCCAAGAGAGATATCAAGCCACATCTGATATAGATGAAGTACTATCCAAATGGAAGGAGGATAATCATTTGATTCTAAATCAAGGTTACCTCCACTTCCACCTAAGTTTAACCTTCAGCTTTCCACTTCATCCCTTCTCAAGGAGGAACCTATTTTTAAAGAGGCAAGTGAAGAAGAAAGGATCCAATTTGTAGTTGATCAAGAAGCTCTCATGGATGTCAATGAGGAAGAAATCATCATGGATTCTCCTTTTGAAGACATCATCAATAATGGAGAAGACACAGGTCATGCATACATGTGGATGTTTTAGCAATATGAAGAGGAAAATAAGCATGGTGAGCTCTCTCCTCCCTTGTTTGATGAACTTCCTTGTTTCTTTGATGAGGAGGATGACCATGCCATGGAGATTGAGTTGGAGGGGGATCAGGAGGATGTCTTTGAATAGCTAGAGACTCTAGTTTTTGAGAAATAAAAGGAGAGGCCTATTCATCTTGAGAAAATCTTTAAAAAAGAGAGCCTTGAACAAGAAGGTGATGTTTTGTGGGATGAGCAACCAGTCTGTGATCTCATTTTAGACATCATAATAGTCACCCTTCTTCAAGAAAGCCATGACCAAGTTGAAGATGAATTTGATATCATCTTCAATAAGTCAGAAGGAGACAAAACAATCCATGATGCATATCAAAGGGCTTATGGTGATGACCCAATAGCCATTGATTTCTTGATGAAACACACCAGCATGAAGAACAAGTAGGAGGTAAGATTCCAAGAACAAGATGAATATGTATATGTTGGAAGCATGTTTTCCCTCAATTCACTTAGATACGAGCCAATCAAGGTGGTAGGCAATAAGAGCAAGTCACCAAGTCTCCATTCCATTCAGCCACTAGTCTGGCACCATAAGTTTCCTTGCCATGAAGGAGACTTAAGAAATTTTCCCTTTGATCTAGGAGGGAGGCAAATATACCTGGTTAGCTATACATATTAGTTTACTTTCAGTTTTATTTTCCTATTTTCCCCAAGTGTTGTTTGCACAAGTAGTGTTTTTAGCCTTGTGTGTGTTTTCGTTTGTGTTCGGGGTAAAACCTTTGTGATTGTTTCTTGGATATCACAAGGCTGTTGCTGACTCTTTCAAAGTTGCATCTCGACTCTATGCCTAATGGACTTTAAGGCTACTAGTCTCTAAGCATAGTAGGCATGCTTCCCCTAAGAATCACCATTTTGTTGACCATTTTGGCCCTGTAAGGTAAAATCGGTTTCCTTCTTCCCCTACTATTCTGAGCCAATTTAATTTCTAGTTTACACAAGTCTTTTAGCAAGAGGATGAACCAATTAAACAACATAAACTTTGAACTTGAACTTTGAATCATCACTTGGTTCGATCACTTGGTTCAATAGCTTGGTTTAATCACTTTGAACTTGGAAATGTTGAAATGTTAAACTGTTGAACCATTATTGGTTTAAGTGGTTGGTTCAAGCAGTTGGTTTAAGCAGTTAGTTCAATTGGTTGGTTCAAACAAATGGTTCAATCGAATAGTTCAATCAATTGCTTCAAATAAATGGTTTAATCACATGGTTCAATTGGTTGGTTCAATCAAAGGTTTCAATCAGTTGGTTCAAAGTGGTTGGTTCAAGTGGTCAAATGAATGAGCAGAACACAGTACTGAACCATTGAACCATTGAACCAATTGTTGGTTCAATTGGTTAGTTCAATCAAAATCTTCAAGGGAGTCTCTCAAATCTTGAAGGACAAGTTCCCTTGTGGAGGGTAGGGAATACTTGCAAAGGGATCAAAGAAAAGGCTGAAGGAATCGACCAAATGGTGACGGGCATGCGAATGTCAACTTTATGGCAATGACATAGCTGTTGATCTTTAAAAAAGGCATGAACCCAAAGGAATTTGAAGGCTTAAAGACAGAAAGAAGAAATCATTGAGGAGGGAGTCCAAAGAGTCGAATAATTAGTAGAAGATAGCCCCCAAAGGATGAAGGATCCAGAAAAGATAAAGCCAAGAAGAGGCAAAAGACCCAAGTGCATAAATGGACAAAATAGTCCAAGTGGCAAAGGAAGGTGTCGACTCAAGGAGTTACTCCAATTATTGACACAATATCTACCAATTGGTCATCAAGAGGCATGAATAGTGAATGGTGTAACCCATTTTTCTTCACTTTGCATTGATGAGTACACAAACTGCATGAATGCCTTGAAGGAGTGGTCTTGTTTGCAGACAAATGGCACGGCCCATAATTTCACATATGAAGTTTAATATATCTTAAATGCCTAAAATCAAAATAGGAGCTGACACATCATTATCTATCAAGTGGCTTCCTCTTCCCAATGCTCAGAACGCACATGAGCCATTAGTAGAAGGGTGCCAAAAGGCCTTTTTCTTCCTCTATAGAAAGGGATCTCTCATGTTGTAAGGCGAAAACCTGCTTATTTTCACTTGGAATCAATAAAATACACATTTTTTACCTCTATTCTATTTGGATATATCTCTAAGTGTGTCTGAGTGTTAAACTTGTGTGCATTCATTTCTTTCTTAATGCTTTCACAGGCTTGATACCAACACACCTGATATATACAAAGCACCATTCTTGCATGTGACAAGAAGAGTTGTATCTGTAACATAGAATTAGAAAGAGGTTATTAGATAGTGTGCTTTTCCTATAGTGCCTATGGTAAGTTCTTTTTCTGTGTGTCTCCATTAAATCCTCCCTGTCAAGCTCCCTGTAGCCTGGTCCTTTTACCAGTTAAAGTGTATGTATGTGTTCTTATGGTTCAGAGTGTGAGTATGAGTAGATCAAACTTGTTTGGTGCATCACCCTCTTAGGTTAGGTTCTATTTTTTAGTAATCCTTCTCTCTTTTCACCCCCCCATTATATATATATATATATATATATATATATATATATATATATATATATATATATATATATATATATATATATATATATATATATATATATATATATATTCGGTCTCCTTCTTCCCCTACTATTATGAGCCAATTTAATTTCTAGTTTGCACAAGTCTTTTAGCAAGAGGATGAACCAATTCAACAACATGAAATTTGAACT
This sequence comes from Torreya grandis, assembly GCA_037957365.1. Lineage (NCBI taxonomy): Eukaryota > Viridiplantae > Streptophyta > Pinopsida > Cupressales > Taxaceae > Torreya > Torreya grandis. Next base: position 733,557 of record JARHVA010006296.1, read on the forward strand.
TGAACTTTGAATCATCACTTGGTTCAATAGCTTGGTTTAATCGCTTGGTTTAATCACTTTGAACTTGGAAATGTTGAACTGTTAAACTGTTGAACTATTATTGGTTTAAGTGGTTGGTTCAAGCAGTTGGTTCAAGTAGTTGGTTTAAGTAGTCAATTAAATTGGTTGGTTCAAACAAATGGTTCAATAAATTGGTTTAAATAAATGGTTCAATCACATGGTTCAACTGGTTGGTTCAATCAAAGGTTTCAATCAGTTGGTTCAAAGTGGTTGGTTCAAGTGGTCAAATGAATGAGCAAAACACAGTACTGAACCATTGAACCAATTGTTGGTTCAATTGGTTAGTTCAATCAGAAGGTTCAAGGGAGTCTCCTAAAGCTTTAAGGACAAGTGCCCTTGTGGAGGGTAGGGAATACTTGCAAAGGGATCAAAGAAAAGGCTAAAGGAATCGACCAAATGGTGACAGGCACGTGAATGTCAACTTTATGGCAATGAAATAGCTATTGATCTTTAAATAAAAGGCATGAACCCAAAGGAATTTGAAGGCTTAAATCTAGAAGGAAGAAATCATTGAGGAGGGAGTCCAAAGAGTCAAATAATTAGTAGAAGATAGCCCCCAAAGGATAAGGAGCCAGAAAAGATAAAGCCAAGAAGAGGCAAAAGAGGCAAGTGCAAAAATGGACAAAAAAGTCCAAGTGGTAAAGGAAGGTGTTGACTCAAAGAGTTACTCCAACAATTAACACAATATCTACCAATTGGTCATCAAGAGGCATGAATAGTGAATGGTGCAACCCATTTTTCTTCACTTTGCATTGATGAGCAGACAAACTGCATGAATGCCTTGAAGGAGTGGTCTTGTTTGAAAACAAATGGCATGGCACATAATTTCACATATGAAGTTTAATATATCTTAAATGCCTAAAATAAGAATAGGAGCTGACACATCAATATCTATCAAGCAGCTTCCTCTTCCCAATGCTCAGAACGCACATGGGCCATTAGTAGAAGGGTGCCAGAAGGCCTTTTTCTTCCTTTATAGAAAGGGATCTCTCATGTTGTAAGGTGAAAACCTGCTAATTTTCACTTGGAATCAATAAATTACACATTTTTTACCTCTATTCTAGTTGGATATATCTCTAAGTGTGTCTGAGTGTTAAACTTGTATGCAGTCATTTCTTTCTTAATGCTTTCACAGGCTTGATACCAACACACCTGGTATATACAAAGCACCATTCCTGCATGTGCTAAGAAGAGTTGTATCTAGAAAATATAATTAGAAAGATGTTATTAGATAGTGTGCTTTTCCTATAGTGCCTATGGTAAGTTCTTTTTCTGTGTGTCTCCATTAAAGCCTCCCTGTCAAGCTCCGTGTAGCCTAGTCTTTTTCCCAGTTAAAGTGTATGTATGTGTTCTTATGGTTCAGAGTGTGAGTATGAGTAGATCA
>JARHVA010006296.1:737500-950235 GCA_037957365.1 Torreya grandis
AATTAAAGACTTTGTTTAATATTATAAAATGAATTTATTATTGAGGAATGGCATGGATTTTCCTAAATTATTACTTGAGTTTACATCAATATTGGCCCACCACTTTTCCAACTCCAAAAATAAGGTTTCTTGCAAGATAAAGAAAGAAGGAGATATTTAAAGAATATTGTAATTAGTTTGAACTCAAAAATTGACTAGAGTTCACATCTAGTTAATCTCCTCTTCTTTTTTCAACTCCAATCTTGGATATTTCTTATATTTTTTTATATATTTAGGATTTTTAGCCATTTTTTGGGGATCCCTCTTTTGGCAAGCCCAGACTCTACCAAAATTTTAGTTTTGTAACCTTTTTAGAGAAATAAAAGATTGTTTCAAATTTCCATTAATCTGGTATAGTGTGTTAATGTCAATTTGATTTGCATATGTGGTATAAATATCTCCCTTATCAAGTATTGATGTCACCTAGATACTGGTATGATATTATGCATGTTATGTTTAGTTTTTAATGTCAGTTATTTAAGCTGACAATGGATAAATATTGGTTGGTCAGTGCCTTAAATTAGGCCTATTCCACCATTTCCCTCAAGCTTATATTAACTGATAAAACCTCTTCATGAAATATTGATGCATAGGATTCAATTGGAGTTATAGATTCAATTTTTTCTTATCTAATCAGTGTTTTAGAAGTTCAAATAGAGTGGATGAACCAACAATATAGGTGTATCACCAATAAAAGATTAGGATTTCCCTTTCAGTTTTATTCTCTCCCTTTTCATTCCAACAGTCAGTGGTTTAGTAAGTAATGCAGAGTGATACATCATATGAGCTAGCCTCACCAAAATTTGGAGGTCTGATCTAAGTTTAGGTGTCCCACATCTTAGATAATTCCAATGTTAGTCCAAGTGTGAAGGTTTTAGATCCAAATATATCAAGCCTTCAAGTAGGGTGATATCTGGATAACTAAAATTCATTACAAAATATGTCTTAAACCTATGCTTTTTCCATTTGGTGTTTCCATTTTAGCACTTCACTCATATTTTTTATTGATACAAAGTGGCCATCTAAGTGTTTTAATTTCATTCTATATTATGAATTGAGAATGAAACCATGTCACTTTCACATGTCACACAGTTGCTTCCAATTAATATAGGTTTATGCTCTACATTTTATCCATCAAAATTTTATTAATTTGCCTTGACTATGAAAACCCCTTAACATATTTGGCCTATTATGATTACCTTTCACCTTCACACTATAAAACCTATGTGGTGTACCATTTATCTTAATGAGGTATATAATTAATGATTATGTGACATGTGGCTTATTTTTATTGATTCATGTCTTACACTTAAAAATCTACTTTGATATTTGTGAAGTGTTTGTTTGTGAATGAGTGTGATTGTGACACATGGATTCATCACTTTATCTTTTAGTCACACACTTCCAAATTATTTTATTTTTAATATGAAATGAGTGAAAAGATGTGAGTGAGTGGGATCGTGACACAAGGTATCATCTCAATACCTCACAATTCTCATACTTTTATGTTGAAATAAATAATGTTATAAAGAGGTTTGAATAAGTGTGAGTGTCCAAAAGAGTGATTAATTTGAAAATTTAAAAGTTTTGATGCATTTGCAACATGTGAATAAGTGAAAATGGGACTTAAGGAGTGTGTCTAGGTTCACATGTGTTTTATCAAAATTGTGGTTAATATAAACTAATTACCTAATTAGACAAACTATTTAGTAAAATAAAAATGATATAGATATGAAATAAATGACATAAACTGATTTGGAATTTACTAAATTTATAACTATGTTAAAATGGAATATTTTATAAGGTAACAACTTAGCTATAAAAAAAGTAATGCATTACTATGAGTACAACTATGAAATCCATTGTATGATTGTGTAATGACACTATGAATCAAGCACAATGTCTCACTTATATTTAGGATAAGGATACTAGAATTTGATAAGGTTGGCCAATACTGATGTCCTTAGGTCATGTTAACATCTTGTGCGGGTTTAATCTTTATAACTGATATGATAGTTTCACTTCACCTATATGTTATGTTTCACTGTGAAGGATCTCTTGAATCATTTTGAAAAGTAGTATGTACCTTATTTTTCACTTTTAACCATAGCTCAATAGACAATGAATGATGAATGGAATAAGACAAAAAAGGGTTAGTAGTTTAATTTTTGATACACCTCAGAACCCATTAGATTGAGTGTTACATACATACCAATACTTTAAAGAGGGATCAAATTCTATGTATTGCTCCCATGTTACAGTGGTGTGCGTGAAATATTAGTGAAAAATACTAAATGTTGGTGAAATCCCAGTGTGATTAAGTTCTTCAAAAATAACATGCAACCTTATTGGTGTATGCATACTTAGCTTATAGGTAATATTGTTGTGTGGACTTTGCATTAGGAAAAATATGTACTTTTCTCTCAATGTCTAGTTAGATGTTTAGGTGATTTTCAATCATATGAGATCTAAGTGGATAATATCCTAAGAAAAATAGATTTATAGTGATAAATTTTTAATTCCTTTTGATGGGACTTAAAAAAATCAAGATGACCCATTGGGTGATTTTGAATTTGAGTAAAGAGTCATTATTTGGTGAGATGATGTGGCTGTTAGAATTAGATAGAACTGAGGAGTGGGATAGTCCAAATAGAGTGGATTTTTCTAGAGAGTAAATAAAGATAAATTAGAAGTGTGGATCAATCTAAAAGTGAGTTAATCTATTTGGAATATTGAATAGGAACATCTGATCATAATTTTCTTAAGAGTTAAGGGTCGTAGATAAAAAATGAAAGGCAGTCAAGGACCATGGATTTAGGCATGAACTAAGTGTGTATAAAGAGTGGTCATAAGTACATTGTTTTATAAATATTGTTAATCTATGTGTCTACATCCTACATCCTTTTGAATTAATACCAATTATATACTCCATACTATAAATTCCTACAAATAAAATAAGATAAACACAAGAGTTAGAAACTTAGACCCATACAACAAACATGAAACATTAAGTAAAGTCTATAAAGAGTGAAATATTAAAATTTTAGACTATTTATTAATAATTTGTGAACCCTTTAGTTAAGTATTAATACCTAAGAACAAGTTCTAAAAAAGTGTGAGGAAAACATTAAATGATTCAACAATGTGAATAAAAAATCCACAAATTTTAATGTTAAAAAAGTTTAACATTCATACTTGTGTTTGAATTACAAAATGTAAATCATATAAGACTAATTATTCACCTATTATATTAATTTAGGACCAAGGGATCACTATTGTAAGTTAAATGGGGGTGTGTTGTTAATAGTTATTATTTGTTACTATAGTGTGCATATTATACTATGCAATCAATCATATAATAGAAAAAAAATGTGTCTATGTTTGTTTTGGAACACAATAATTTGTCAATAATTTTATTTTATAATGTAAATTAAATATTGGTTGTGGTGAGTCCTAAATGACCCTATGATTTAAAGGGAACTAAATCACTTATCATCTTATAAAATAAACTACTTTACTCTAAACTATCTATGTAAAATTAACCTTGGTTTTATAACTAGCTACATAGAATGATATTGAATAGATTAATTAATTTAGTGTGTAGAATGATCAAAATAGGTGTAACAACTAACTCTATAACATGATCTGAATTAGGTGTAGCAACCAATTATAGTGGTGGTAGGTGTGGAGGATGTAATACCTATGGCTAAAGAGGGTTTCATATGGAATACCTAGAACTATGACCACCCAAATAAGATGTATATATTTGATATATATACACTAAATATGTTATTACATAGAGCTTGTGTTTCCAAGGGTATCTCAACAAATTATATAATAACTCTATGCTCTGTAATACTATAAAGGTGTATCAAATTATATGGCCTACCTTAAGATGTAGCATAATGTGTCTTGAGGGTTTTCATATTCATTCTTAGAATCTGTTAACTATCTTGGTTGTTAAATCATCATGTGTGTATCCTAATGTCTGTATAAGTGTCATTGTACAAAAAAATTCACTTAAACCATCTTCTACCATGACACGATGAATAGTATAGAAATTAATATAATCTCATAAAATAATGAACTAAAATTAGAGTCATCATCCACTATCTCACTATCATCAAATGTAAATGCAGGTCATTGTATTGATATTCATATTAACGTACTAATAATACTATCCAATGGGTGACCATATGTTAAAGTGGGAGGATATGCATCATTTGTGATATGCACCTCATTACTATCCTTAGTTTTTATTGTTGCATGGTTTGAAAGAAGATTATAAAAAATTTGAAATTTCGCATTCCCTTTAAGTTAACATCATAAATCCTTTGTAGGTTTCTAATATCATTAATGTTTTAATCATTGATATCATGTATCTCATGCCTTATCTTTTGGAATTTATTTTTAGAATGACCAACACATCAATAATAATAGCAACATACATTATTTAAATAACCTCTTGGTTTAAGCCTACTCATATCAACCTATTGTGGTGGAGGGAAAGATATAAGGTTTCACTTTAGTAACTTTGGTTGTAGAATATGAGGAAGTTCAAGTAATCATAAAAACTAAATATATTGTGGAGTAGATAAGATAGATAAATTAGTAAGGTGCAATATTTTATTAGATGTTGTTATTTCTTTATTATTAGTATCATTTGATTTAAAATTGTAATTTCATTTTATTTGAAACTTTTTAATTGATGTAACTATAAAATTAGGGGCATATTTTAATTCATTAAAATCAATATAATTAGATTCTCAGTCTCTAAATTTATGGCATAACTCATCAAATGATTTGATTTTATTGAATATAATCAACTAATTGAGAGGATCAAGCAAACATTTCTTGAATATATCTTGTAACTCATTATTGTCCATATAATTTGTAATCTTAGAAAAAAATGTCTTATACCAAAGAACATAATCAATTACTTGTTCATTGTGTAAATACTAAAACTAATTATTTATATCATCTCATTCTTGTACATTTGAAAAATATTAATCAAGGTTCTATTTTTTAGTTCTAGACCACATTGTTGTCAAAAGGCTCACATTTTCCATATCATCATGCCTAAATGATTATATATTAGTTTTATCCATATCATTATGATGACTTGGGTCTCTTACATTGCACATAAATCTTAAAATTTGATAAATATCTGTCACTATCAGTTTTAGATCCATCCTTGTCTTCTAGCCTTTTTGACACTATTGACCACATCAGGGCACTACCATCGATGGTGGTTTCTAGAACCTTTGTAATACCCTACATGAGGGACCTCTTTACCTTACCAATTTTGACTCTCACCAATGCAATCTTATGGTCACAAATACCTTATATTATAGTTTCATCATTATGTATTATTAGATTAATCATTATCAAAGGGTTAAGTAATTCTAGATTTAAATTTAAACTCCAAATATTTACCATATGAATTTTTAATTATTAAAATGGACTTTATTATTATATAAGGGTCTTAGGATTCTTATAGAGGTTATAAGACCTATCCCATAGACCTTCTATAAAACCTACACATTAGAGTCCTACCCTAGTTGGTAGGCATGACGGAGTGTAGTAGGAGTACTGTAATTTAAAATTGATTAGTTTTAAGGAGCCCATGTGGTCATGTAAGAGAATTTATTATGTTTAATTTCTTGCTTGAAATAAAGTTATTAATGTATAAGAATGATATGGGTCCTTTATGATATGAAAGGACCCATGTAAGAGACGGTACTCTCTTCATTTATGGGTTGGTGTCTACCTTTGGAAAAATTATTTCAACTCTCTTTCATCAAAAATCCTTGGTGTATGAAAAGGAGACTCATCATAATTATTACATTAAGTCTTTTTTGGGGTTGTTGATTGGAGAGACTCGAGGAGATTTGGGGAAGCAAAAATATTTGTTTTTTTAGAAGGATGAGGAGAATCTTGATGGAGTTTTGAAGCTTGGGAGCTTGTTATAATCTTGATTATATGTTCATGGAGCCATGTGATTATGAATTATTTTCAAATAAAATGAAGGAAGAAAGGTATCCCTTTTCTTAATGCTTATTATGTAATATAAAGGTTAGTTTGGTTAATTAAATATTGATAAAGGAGAATTTAGATTTGTAAATGCTTTTATACCTATAAAAAATCTTTTTCTCTCCTAGTCATGAAAATTAAACTTTGAAGAGTGAAATTTTTTTATCTTAAATTCATATATATGTTGTAAAGTAAAATTTAATGGTATTCATTTTTAGAAATGTTTATATAATTATCATGTCAAGTATGATGTTCAAATGTAAATAATAGAGGGTGAAAATTACTATTTTAAATTCATATTTTTAAAAAAATGGGAAATAGAAATCTCTCTCTATCTCTCTCTCATTAAAAATGGTAATTATTGTCCTTGCAAAGCAAATCAACTCCTGGCTTGATTTCATTTTATAAATATTTAATTAGTTTTGCCTTAATTATACTTGGGTTTTGATATCATAGTTTGGATCAAATGATGTTTTTGAATATGATATTGAATAAAAATATAGTGTGTTCAATTATAAAATGCTTGAAGAAAAAACATTAGTTTTTCTCTATATGAGTTGCCTTTTGAAAATAAATGATCTTTCTTATTTTTCATGAATCTTAAATGAGATCATTACTATAGATGAAAATAGTATTTTTAGGGTTGTGTGATTTTTGTGTATATAAAGGTCTTCTCTCTCAATATATTTCTTTTTGGATGGTCAAATTTGTGATAATTTGATGGAGGTGTTTGGAGCTATGTAATGGAGAAGTGAAGATTAATCCTCCATTGATGGCATCCCAAGATATTTTTCTCACTCACCTTGGCTTCCTTTGCTCACTTTGTTTTAATGTGTTTTTTTTTTGGTCTCGTTGGTAACTTTGGATGGTGTAATGTTTGTGTTTGATTTTATTTTTTGTTAAATTTTTATGATGTTTATTTTATTTTGCCTAGTTGTCCCACATTTGCCTTCATCCCTCCACATGAATATCCATGCCTATGGCCCTTGGAGATAAGAGAGGTTATTATATTAATTTCATTTAAATATATTTAGTTATGGAAAAGATGGTCTTGAGCATGTGAATAGTGAACAAGATGGTAGTTTTAATGAAACAGTCTTTCCTCTTGATTCTACTAAATATTGTAATCTCAAGGGTAGTGTGACATTTTTGGTTGAGGAAGGTGTAGAAAAGATTGGATCTTTGAATAAATTATTCAAATAGATTCTATGGAAAAAAAAATTGGAATAAATTCATTTAAAAAATTAAAATTCATTTAAAAAACTCATTTAAAAATTGTGGAGTTTTTTCATATATTTGAATAAAAATTCTCATCCATCCTAGAATGTTTTTGATAATTAGATTAATTTAGTGTGGGGAAAGAAAATGGGGATTTATAGTAGTTTTTTTATAATGGTTCAAAATGGAGTATTTTTCAATTTATTTAAAAAATCCAATATGCATGTTTGTTTTATTAGTAAACCCCTTTGGAATGTTGGTCAATCTTTTTTTAAGGTGGTCCCATAGAACCCTGACATGGACCATAATGACTTAGTCTTCAAAACCACCCCCAGATGGGTAGACATTGACAATGTTCTTATTCAACCATGGAATTTTTTACCTTGATATCTAAAGCCTCTTGGGGAGGTTATTCTAATTGAAGACATAATAAGGTACTTGGCCCATATAAATGTTAGGGTTTTGATCTCCTTGGAATCTCTTGATGTTTTCTTTGAATCCCTTAATTTTAAAGTCAAAGGTGTTTCTAATGTGTGATTTCAAAGGTTTGGGAGGTTTAAATGCCTATTTTTGATATAAAAAAATGGGTATGTGAAATACTACATATTATTGTTTAACAAAGAGGCTAGTCTTAATAAATAAAAAGACCAGGTGTCACATAAGGATGAATGTGTGATGGGACCATTTATAATAGGAGACCTTAAATTATTTGAAAACCCCATCTTTAGTGATTAAGCCCTTAAAGGATGTGCCTCCCCTAAGGATTCTTTGTGAAAACTTCCTTCAATGAATTTTGATGAGAAAGGCAAGGATTTGCCTATGTGCTCTCTCCATCTCTATAGCTCCTTCTCACCCCCTGTTGATATGGAGACTTGCATGTTTGATATGAATAATTTATTGCCTAATGATTTATAAGAGGATCTCCTTGATTAGAGGGTTTTAATAAAATCTTATAACTCACTTATTAAGGATTTTCTCTCTAATGAATATGTTATCATCTTAGTAGATCCCCCTAATGTTAAAAGATATACTCCTGGTAGTTTTTCACCAATTAGTTTGATTGAAAAAGGATATGAATCTCCTCCTTTGTTGGTTTTACCTATGTTGAAGTAGTTGATTAACAAATTATTTGCTCCTACTCTTGAGGATGTTGCTCCTTTGTCCATGGAACCTAATGTGTCTAAAAATTGGAAATCTAAAGGAGCTAGAAAAAGGCTTAAGACTAAAAATTATTTTCCTCTTCATGGGTTAGATCCCATAATTAATATTAATAAATCTAAATATCTCCCTTGGGAGTAGTGATGTGGCCAATAAGAAAAAACCAAAAGAGATTAAGTTCCTCAAGTTTTTCACAAGGATTACAAAAGTAGGGGTAATCCCCAAGGACAAGCTAAGTGACCCTTCCCCATATCATATCTATGCATATTATTAATTGGAATATTAGGGGATTAGATACCCCAATAGGAAACCTATTATGAGGTAGTTCAAACTCTCCATAGAGAAGTTGGACTTATTCTTGTTTTAATAGGTCAAAACAACCAGATCCCATCTTTCTATGGTCCTCAATTTTATTTAGCCAAATATTTTTTAGTTCTCTACCAATAATTAGAGAGGAAAATGAGGAGCCTCCATCTTTATTAATCCTAACTAGCCCAAGAGTGCATTATTGATCACCATTTTAGTTTTTGTAATATTTATGCTCCCAATGACTATAGAGAGAGATCTGAGCTACGGAATTGGCTTACATCTAACATCAAGAATCTCCCCTAGTTTTTTAGAGGTGATTTCAACATGGTGGAGGAAAATGAAGACAAAGTTGGGGGAGGGGGGGTATCCTTGGAAAGGTAATAAACTACTCTTTTGGTCTAAATTTAAGAGAATACATAGATGATTTAATAATTTTGGGAATATTGGTGCATTATTCCTAATTTAGTTAAAGGGTATAAGTAGTAAAATAAATAAATAAATAAATATGAAATATTTAAGTTACTGATTTGTGTAAATTATATTGCAATTTTGTCCTTTCCAAAATAGTAATAAGAGATAGAAAAGAAGACTTAGCTTGAAACTGATTGATCTGACTGAGACAAAAGTTGGAATTTACTATGTAGGACTAATAAATTGTCACAAACTAAGATTTGACCTTCATTTTATGATTTTATAGGAGTGCCAAAACTAGGAGTGGCATTGGTGTTGTAGTCCACCTTTTCCACTATTTTCCTAAGGATCTAAGCCTTCTATGTTTTGTTCGTTATGTTTGTGTGAACCTATCTCTAAAGTTTTGGTTCCTATAAGTCTGTAGAGATCCATGTAAAGTAGATTTAGTCTTCAAACCCTATACTCCATTTTGATTTGACCAATTTTGAGAAAGAGGATGGGTTAGTGCGTGTAATATTCACTAAACATGGATGCACACCCCGTATGTGGGCATGCTTCCTACGTAACAATACTCCAAAGAGGGATCAAGCCATATGCAGTTCTCCCACTTTATTTGACTTGTGAAATTAAGTGTATGAATATGAAAAATGCTAAATTGGATGTACTTGAGGTGTCTAGGGACTGGTGTAAGTATTTTAATAAGCTTGTAAGTATATTGGCTATTTGTATGCAAAGAATAGGGAAGATTACTTGAGTAGTATTGCTTGTATTCTTGTTTGTTACTGATATTTGACAACCCTTTCCAAATGATCTTTAAATGGGATTTTATATGGATTTATTATTCATGGGTTGAATGTGCTTATATTAGGCCGATAAGGATAAGGATGGGGAACTAGAAGGAATTGACAATTGGGGCCAAAATTACACTTGGAAAAGAGAAATAAAAGTGGATAGAAGTGGCACCAATGCTATAGTCCAAGTTTGGCACTATTTTCCTAAGCTAACAGAACCTAGGGGATGGATTAGTCATGGAAAAAGGGTTTTGGCTCAATTAATATCATGTTTAAAAGGCTATAGATGACTAGGAATCAATGAAAATATGCCTATGAGGGTCATGAGATCAAGTAATATGGACCTATGGATTGGTTGTCTTTAAACACACTCACGTTACCATTTTTCACATTTTATATGACTAAATTTACCCCCCCCCCACCTTTAATCTAGTGATGACTCAAAGAAAAATACTAGGATAAAGTAAAAATAGAAAGCGTACTAGAACTTACCTACAAGGGTGAAGCTCATGAAGTTGTGTGATGTTGGATGTGCATAGAGAGAGCATGTTTTGAAGTGTAAATCTACAAAAGAAAAAAAAAGTATATCAGTTATTACTAAATACATTATATCTAAAATAAGAATGTACAAAGCTAGGTAAGAGAGAGAGGAAGAGAAAGGAATGCATACACCTCACTGGGTACGTGAACTAATACACAACCTATTGTGATGCTAAGTAATGTTGGATGATGTTCTACCAAGATTAATATCACAAAAATATTTCAGTGCTCAATTTATCAAAAGTGGATTAAGAATGCAAAGTCTCACCTTTTGTCTCCATCATCTCCTATCAAGTAAATCTAGGTGATCATGTGTGTGTTAACTGATGTCTGAACTATGTGTCCAATCCATCTAAATAGGTGGATCAAGAATACAAAGGCTAGCTAGTCCTTTGGCTCCCTCGTTTCCCTATGAATTGAAGCTATGAAATGATATTAGTATGAAATGTATGTTGTATGAGATGGATCTTGAAGTCCATAAATGTATTGTGATTTAACAATGTTAGCATGGATAGCTGAGTGTATGGTAGAAATTAGGCCACTCTTGTCCACTTTAAAAGATGGAGATTAGGCTTGTATAAAATCCAATCCAAAACTAGTGCACTAGGCTTATATGAAATACACTCCAAAATGTGAAATTTAGGCTTTTATGAAAGCCAATTTAAAACTATGCCAACCACCTATAGATGGAATAAGGCATCCAACTGCTGAGAATGCATGGGTAATTCTAAGCTTGGAAAGAAAATAAAATAAATGTGCCACACACATTTCCCCCAATCATTGGTGTCAAGAACATGGATTTTGATCTAAAAGTTATACCAACTATTATATTTGAAACTAGAAGTGAGAAACATCATGCCATGCATAATGCCCCCTATATCTGGATTCTCTAAGGAAAAGTGTACTAAAATCTATTGATTCTAAACTAGTCTGATTGTGTAAAACTATAGATGAACCTAATTTTATACTTAATTCTAAAAGATCTAGCTTTTTATTATTTAGAGAGGATAACAAAAAATGGATAGTAGTGGCATTGGCACTTTAGTCCAATCCTAGTGCTATTGTCCTTTGCCAAATATAGTAATTGTTTTGACATTTTCACTATTTTCTTGGTCTATTTTGACTGGTTTGATGTCTATTTGTTGTTTTAGGTGTTCTAAATTCTAGATTTTATTTTTAGGAGCTTTTATCTCTATGAAAAACCTCTATTTGTTTCCCCCTCTTCTAATGGTAGGAAAGAATACCCTACAATGACTGACCTTAGATGAAAAATCTAGTCAAGTGTGTTATGCTTGAAAGATACATGATATAACAATGATACAAATATCTCAATATATAGCATGATTTGTAATGAGAGATTATTAGATCAATAGGGGTATGCCTGGATAGATATAATAATGTAATAGCATGTGCAATGTATTGAATTAGAAGAAGAAGTGGTAGTCATTAGTTGTTAATTATTAGTTGTTACTTGTTAGTTGTTATGGAGGGATGGAGCATGATGTCCATCATGGTATCCAAAAAAATGAGATAATGTATGTTGTGGATCATGGCATTTCAAACAATCAAAAATAAAAAAAGAACCAAGCACACAAGTTAATAATCAAGAAGCGTAAAAGGGGCCAAACAAACAAGGGACACAGGCACATGTCACTCAAAGTAGAATAAAAGCATACATGGCATGTTTAAATACCACATACATATACAATTGAAACAAGTAGGGTTGGCGTGAGGACCACAATCACATAGAAGAGTATAGGCAAAGGACATTGGAAAATGTCCTATGGAACACACATGAATAGAAGCAAAAGACATTGGAAAATGTCCTAAGTCACACATAAGACATAGAAGCAAAGGACATTGGAAAATATCTTAAGGCACATACAAGAGACAAATAGGAATCAAAAAAAATTAATCACATCTAGCAATGCATAAGAAATAAAATAAAGCATTTGAAATATATAAATACAATCACATCTAACTAATCAAATTAATAAATGATAATATACAAGACATAAATTACAATACTAGGTAAACACTAAGAAATACACAAGTACTATATACTAGTGAATGTTGATAAAGTAATCTGTGTAAGCTAATAAATAATGTACATTATCATAATAACTAGAGTTTGTGGTGTAAGAATGGCATAACCTGGATGGTGTAGTCATGTATAATATGCCACCAGTGGGTATGTATATTGATGTATGTCTCTATATAGAAGTAGGATGCCCCCTCAATGGGTAGAGTGAAGCAATAAAAGAGTTGGATGTCACTACACACACTAAAAGAATATCAAGTGAAGCATGGTAATGTAGATAAATTTGAAAAATAATAACATATAATATCAAATGTAAGTATAGTATGATAGTAGAAATTTAAAGCATGGATGATGCATACAGTCAAAATTTTTTTGGTGTTTTTTAATTATTTGCATGCTTTTTATATTTTAAAGTATTTAAATGTTTTTGAGTTTTTGATATTTAAGATATGTAAAATCAAGCATAAAAATTTATGTATAAGTAAAACTAATGAGAAATGATACTTACTAATGAGTCTCATAGGAGAGTCCCTATCATGGTGTTCTATATCAAGGAGAGGAATCATGCATGATCATGAAGCATGATGGAAATGCTAAGACTGTGGCTCTAAAATTTGTATATGTTATAAATGTTCTAAAATCTCTAAATTATAAATTGAGTGTGGGATCCCCTTATAACTCTGAGAAGTGGATGCAACTATAGGGCTCTTAGGGACCCATCTAGTAGTAGGAGAAGCTCTCTGAACATGTGATTTATGAGTATATCCATGAGATATCTATGATACTACCCTAAATGTGAACATAATAGTTGAAAGCTATCTATAATCTTGAATCTATGTAGATGTATGAATTCTCTATGCTAGCGATGGATGCCTCAACTATGTCTAAAGTAGAACTAGAGGAGGAACTATAACTGGTGGTAAAAATAAAACTAGTGACTACATAATATTAGATGGCTCTGAGGTGGGGAGTGGTAACTCATATAGAACTCCACCAACTATAATAACCTAATTATCATGAATGAATTTCATGCATTTGTGAACTATATAAGATACTTGTCAAAGGTTTTAAATCCAAGGTCAACCAAGTTGCACATCAAAAACTCCTTCACTAAGAACTATAGTGAATGGTGTGGCCATGTGTGTTGTACTAACCTATAAAGGAAGTACTATCTCACCCAATGAACTCTATATTTTCTCACTAAATCTTTTGATAACTATATATATTAGGGTAATATCCTACTCTAAATATTCTAAATTCTACAATAATGTCATAGTGCACATGTTCACACTAGATCCATTATCTATGAGAATGTTATGAATAGGATGACTATGAATTTAAGCTATGATAAAGAGTGCATGATAATCCAAATCATCCTTAATGATCTCCTACTCTAACAGGGAGATGGAAAGCCTAGCTAGAACTTAAGAATTATATACACCAATCATGTTACTCAAAGGATGTGTCTCAACTAAAGCTATCACGTATGTATCTTGTGGTGAATATGCATGATATGAATGGTGAACCCCTAATGTGTCCCCTAAATCTTATTTATAATTCTATGGAAAGGGATATAAGAATATTTTCAAAGATTTATCCTATGTTTGCTTTATCTGAGGAGGATCAACTAAAATACCAAATCAATATGATTCCCATCTATCAAATCTTGTATCATGTGTCTCAAACTGATGCATATATTTTTTGTATGGCCTGGTGCCCTATGAAATTTTACAAATGCATGATAATCATGTCCCCATGTAAGAGGCTTTTTTGGGTCTACTTCCTAAATTGGAGGGTGAGATATGATGTTACATTCTAAAAATTGTTGTAAAACTCTAGCTAGAGAAACTGGTAGATTCATGAAGGTTCATCAAGGAGGTGTTGATAAAACCACTCTCTAAGGGGACTAAAAATCCACATTAAATATAAATTGATTCTAACTCTTGTTATCAGTTACATTGACTTTGTATGGGACTTTGTTGTTACTCTTGTTTTTCTTATGAGATACTTGTGTACTTGAGTTTGCCCATTGAAATTAGTTTGACATATCTTTCCCTTAGTGTGTGATATAATTTAGAGAAGGAAGAAAATATTTTGAACATAATTGATTCATGTAAAACTGGTAGGAGACTTTGTTTTAAAATATCTTGTAACTCTTGATCAGCCATGGGGCTAGTCATCTTAGCCAAAATAGTCTTATATCAAAGAACATAATCTCTAAATTGTTCATTTGACCTTTGTATCTATTATGTAACTTGGGCATATGAAAACTTATCAAAAATTTTAATTCTGAAATGAGCTAAGAACATGTCAGCTAAAGGATGGAATGCATTGACTGACTAATTTAGTAGACTATAGAACCATTGTAAAGCATAATCTTGTAGGCTCCATGGAAATAGCTTGGTAAGTAGTTAGTCATTTGGTAAATATTCCAAGCATGCTATGTGAAATTATCTCAAATGTGTCTCTAGATCACCCTTTCCATCATATAGAGTAATCTTGGGTTGAACAAAACCTTGTTGCAAGGGTGTAGAAGCAATGTAATGTGTCAATGGTGTATGCAATAGAAAAAAAGAATCCAAAGCCTATGTTGGTCTAGAGGTACCTTGCTACAGATATAGTACCTTAGATTGAAGAGATATTATCTCTTAAAAAATGGCTAACACATTAGGAGACAAACATGTACTAGTTGTAGTTGGTAGCATAGAGGTAAGTTGGGCTACTATAAGGGGTGGTTGAGATAGTTGCCCCCATAGTGTCATTTCCAACTAGATGCACTATGGTTTGAGAAGATTGACCATTTTTCACTCTTTTTTGATCTTCTTGTAATATTTTAGGCATGTCACCTTGCATGGTTAGGTGTTTGATTAATAATTCTTGAAGTTCCCTTTTATCAGTTTTATCAAAACTGGTGTATTGGTCCATTGTTAAAGTAGGAAAATAATTTGAAATTTAATTGAATTTTTTGCAATAATTTGTAATAGATAAAATTTTGTAGAAGGAAATTAATAAATATAGGAAATGTAAATTCCTAAAAATAGTGAACTAGAAATTACATAAACAGGATACAAAGCTCACAAACATGTAAGGTGATACCTCAAAATCAATGAGATCTAGTATATTCAACTAGGGTTTTGAAAATAATTATTTTGAAATTTACTATGAAAGTTTTAAATTTAAAGTGAATTGTTGAGTTAGATATGCAATTAAAAATTATAAATTTATTGGAAAATAATTATTTAAAAAGACCTAGAAGATGCAACTAGGTTTTTGAAAAATAAATGTTTTTGAAAAGTACTATTGAATTTTGAAATTTGAAGTGAATTTCTGATTTTAATATTCTAGTAAAAAAATTTAAAATGATTGGAAAATTATTGGAAAAATACTAGGAATTAGTATGGGCAACTAGGGTTTGAAATAATATTATTTTAAAATTACTACAAAATTTTAATTTTTGATTTTATTATGCAAGTAAAAAAATCAAAAAACTATAAGAAAAATCAGTAGAAAATTTACCCTAGTGTGTCTAGGGTTTTTATGTGCAAACAAAGTAAGTTAGGTGTCTAGGGTTTTTATATTTTCCTATGGATCCTCCTTTATCATTGTGTAATGTAACTCATGTATGGAACTATTAAAAAACTTTGTAAGAACCTATAGATAGTTAACAGCTAGACAAAGAAGGAAAATTACTAGGATCTTTCAGGAAAAGTTAATTTTGACTAAAAGTGCCCTTTAAATTGATATTTTCAATGGAAGTATTTTGGATGAACTCAATTATATAAATCATAAAATTATACAATCCCAAATATACCTTGCTAGAGGTGCTCAAATTTGCTCCCATTTGACTTGGCTCAAACTAGGTGATACGGGATCCAAATTTTTGTTTCATTTTTTGAAAATAAAGATCTAGAAGATAAAAATTACTCGTGTTGACTTCTAGGGTAATCTATCTCATGATATTATTGATATAAAAAATTCTTTCTATGTTTTCTAATCTAATTTGTTCTTGTCAGATGTTACTGTTATGGCTCAAATTTTCACCCTTAGAGAGGGTTCTTTAGGCCCTTTCTAATTTAAGCTATACAATGGGAACAACCCTAGGGTATGGGTCACCTATGGTGGGTTTGAACCTTCAAATAAGGCTATATTCCTATTTTATGCTCACCTAAACTAATTTTATCACAGGTAAAAGGGTTAGAAAGAGGATAAGGGCTCTTAAAAAGGCTAAACGATGATGCACCAAATAAAAATAAGAAACTCCCATAAGCTTGAACCCACACTAGATCTGCAGAAGATAATGCTAACTCACACAATCTTAAGATCCAAATGGTTACATAAGTGTTTCATAAAAGGGTATTTAGGTATCAATGGATAAAGGCAAAGAGTAATTATATAGACTCACAATCAACATTTATCAATAGCAAAATAACATGAATCTAGACCTACAAACAGCTTGAAAACACCCTAAAAGAGGTCAAAAAGGAGGACCATGGATGAGGAAGATTCTCTTTCACATAATACCATAGTTCATAGTTCAATAGACACATATCTAAGGAAAGAGATAGGTAAATAAAGTCTTATTACATCAAGAGGTAGTTCTTACAAATGCTTGACAAGGTCAAGCCTAATCAAGATGAGAATATTTTACAATATCTCAAAGAGTATCTACATCTCCTAGAAAGATGAAATTTATAAAATATAAGAACACTTATAATGGATAATATAATGGGATAATATATGAGAATGGGATAATAGAGAAGAGGTAACATGTTTCAATAATAATTAATGATTTCATAGCTTTCAAGGGATGCTCCACCATCTTTTGGTCTAATCATGACTATTCCATCATCAATAGTTAATATCCATTAGCTCTAATTAGTATTTAAGTTCATTTTCATTGGTTGAGATATCCACTAGAAGATAATAATTAGTTTGACATGATGATTCATGATCTAACTATGAAGGAAAAGCTTTAGAAGCTCTATAAAAGAATTTAATGCTCAAACTACTTCTCTAGCTACGAAGTCCATTTTCTTTCATTTTCCATGCCATCTACCACTTGTAACTCATTATGATAACCATATCCTCATATCTAAAAAATGATATATCCATGCCATGCATGCTTGAAGTGGTAGTTTGTTGAGGTATGATTATGTTTAAGGATGAGAAGCCCCTACTAGATCTCATTTATCTACCCCTACATGGGAATCTGAACCTAGGTCCATTATAGATGAAAACTAATCCAAACTATTAGTTTTACTATAGTTTTTATTGACAAAATAAGTTCACCAAGTTTATGTTCTTGATTTGACAATAATATTCTACCCCCTTGGTCTATATTAGGTCTAAAAGACCTATTTTACCTCCATAGAGCTCTGTCGATAATGTTTAGTCTTGGTGTCCCCACTCTAGTTCAACCTAGATCCATCCTAGATTGAATTTGAGCTCTGTTAATTTATATTTACCTTGATTAGGTTGAACAATACCCTAACTACTTTCATCATAATGCCTAGGCTCAATCCTTTACTCATTATTTATGAAAAAATGACTCAGTTTATTGACCTATTGACTCTCTCTCACATCATTGATCCTAATTTGAATGATAAAATGTAGTTCATAAATATTTTATCATCTTGAACATGTTCATGCCACTTATCAACCATGCATCCATTCTTAGGATATATTAACTCTTTAAATTACTTGGATGATTTTAGATCTGAATTTTTGATTGAACACGACCCATTGATCTACCTAGGCTCACTTTCCTATCAATCATCATTAGCGTTTGGATATTCTATATAATTGAACACCACTCATTGATCCTAATTTTTAAATATAAATGGTTATTCCATGGGGATTAAAATTGATGTTTGCATGCCTATATTTGACATCTTTATGAATGTATTTGATGTTTATATGATCATCACTAAGATATTTGAAAACCAATGGTCATTTTTCATGACTCAAATTTTACATTTGTACACCAATCAATTGATGTCCATGAGAACATAAATTATGCCTCCATGACCCTCAATCTTTGGACCCCAATGGATGACTATTGAGCTTAAACTTTCACACTTGCATGAATGTCACACTTTTAATGGATCAATTTCTTTGAAATAAATAATTATGTTAGAGATTTTTCATCGATCATTTTGTCCTTGGGATATGTTATTTAGGCTTTTTTTTTTGACACTTTCCCTAAAGGAATTATGTCTACAAGATTTTTGTTTTGGATAGAATGTTTTAAATAATTTATACTTAGATTTTTCTATGGACAAAATGTCTGAAAGAATTTTATCTTCAGGAAAATTACTTGGATAATTTTCCTAAAATCATTTATAATTTAGGAACTTTGATGTAGGCATTTGTGTCGATACATTTGTTGTAGACATTTTTATGGAAAAATCTTTGGGATTTTGACAAAGACCTTTTGTTTCAGATATTTTGTCTAACTAAAATGTGTCTTAAGAAAGATTTTCTTAGAAATTTTTTCTAGAAGAATTCCACCTTCAGTATTTTTGATTGACATTTTTCCCAAAAAAATATGTATTTAGTCTTTTTCCTTTGGAGAAATTTTCCTAAAATAATTCCAACACTTAGCCAAAAAAACTTTAAAATATTTCCCAACTATAAACTAGGATTTTAAGCCTAAAGGATCTTCTAGACTTGTTCTTTAACCTTATTAGACACCATAAAAACCTATTTGAACCCTTCACCTTACAATGTAGACCTACTCCTAAAATATTAATCAATCTTCACATTAATCTAGCTTAAAGTGTTTCAAAAAAAAAATCAATATTTTTATCTTCTCCTTAAGTCATTTGGTCCTTATTTTGATAGAAACTATGTTCATTTATTCAAGGCTTTGTATGGATTTTTATACCATAGACCTCCTTAGGTTAAGCTTTGTATGTGGGCCAAAATTGGCCAATATTTTTTTCCACATCTTAGGGAAGCATGCCTGCTATGCTTAAGAACCCAAACCATTTTCCTTATCTAATCCATTGGGCATGGAGTCATTCTTTGATTGACAATGTTAACCCTTTCTAGAACTTCCTCTTGAAGAAACAAAGAGAAGAAGAAATAAATAAAAATAAAGTACCCAAGGCACTTTAGAAAAGGAAATAATAAAACAAGAAGGAAATGTGCATAAGGAACTTAGAAAAAAGCATAAAATCTACCTACCCTAAACTAACCAATCAGAATGGAACCTATACAAAACCATTGACTAGTTGCACAAAATATTTTTCCTATCTCTATAATCTTATATGTTTTACATGCTTGAGGTTAGTCAACCAAATATTGAGAAGGTGTGGATAATGAATGTATTGACAATACACTTCTCTAAGACAAAGAACAAAAATAAACTTACCTACCCAATCTAATATATTGAATATACAAAAATCTTGGAAAGGATAGGCAAGTTGATATTCCTCTCTTTGATGCTCAAATTTTTGCTTTGAATTAAACACAACCTATGATAGCTCCTCCTTGGCATCTTTCAACCAATCTAGGTATCTGATCTTCTTGTACATACAAACATTGAGCAATCATATTTTACCTCACTCTTACACTTTGTTGCTTCATCGTTATGACTCTCAAGCATAATCAAATCATAATATTCTTAAATCACATGCACATCTTGAGAGCTCTGTTCACCCTCAAGGTTATCCTCCATCACACAATGCGGTGGTTCATCAAGCTACATTTTTTGAGCACTCAAGATGTCCTCCTCATCAACCTCACTCAAGGTTTCATCTTGTTCCTCTAACTCCAATCCATTAGGGCTACCTTTACTTGATAACTCATCCTAAATTGAACCATCTTCTAGTTCCTGGTCTTGATCCTCTTCTTGATCTATGAAGAATATACCTTTAGTAGTATATTCAAGGTTTGGTCCATTTTTAACTTGAGGATTGTCCTCATTAAGATCTAGTTTATTATTGTCAAACTCATTCCAATAAGGTTTGTTCAAACTTGAATCTTCCCCTTGTTAATGAAGTGGTCTTCTTATTATGGTTTCCTCATCATAGACACTTGCATTATCCTCTTCAAGTTCACCTATGACTAAAAGCTCCTCATCTATCCTATGTAGAATAGGTTCTTTATCAAAGAGGGAAATGGTGAGAGGGTGAATAATTTATCCTTGATTATATATTTTGAGAGTATCCTTATAGCTAGGGACTTTGAATGGTCTCTTTGGTGGCTCTTGAGGGAAAGAAAGAGAGTCTCAGAACTCTTGTACACCTAGATCATTGAGCTAAGCTATGGTTGCTTGATATAATTTTATCACAACATGTTCTTCTTCCAAAATTTCCTATTGGACTACCTCAACTAGCACCTCATCTTTTTGAAAGCCTTTATAAATTGACTTCCATGAGGTAAAAGTGTAGAAAGTAGACTCTTTTCTTGAACCAGTTCTTGGACCTTCATAACTAATACCTCCTTCTTTTTCTGCATGACTTCTTTGATTTATTTCCATGAGTAGAATATGTATGAAACAACTACCTTTTATTGATTTTAACTCTCTTCCTCTTTCCTCATTTTTATCTCTAATTCCTTTATTTGTATATCTAAATTTTCTTGGAAAATACCCTCTTTAAGGAGCTCAGTGGCCTCATGAATATCAAAAACACAAGAGGGCTAGTATGAGATACACGAGGATTATTGAGCAAGATAAGTGGGATCATGGATATAAAAAATAGGTTATTCCACAATAACCTCCTTATTTCTTTGAAGTCTTGCTTGGATTGATTTCTAAGAAGGAAAATCATGAGGAACACGTGAAGAACTAGGAAAATTCAAAAGGTTACTTAGAGTGGCCTCCTAGAGAAGAATGAGATATATGAGGGCTGAGGTGGTGTATATGAAGATACATAAGGTCAATGGATTTGGAATTATTATTATTTAAGTATTATTATCTTATCCTCAATGTTTTTAATGTAACTAGTTACATCCATCATCTCACCCATGAAGGTCTTCCAATTTACTTTCTCAAAAGGTTACCATCTCTCCTTTATTTGTATAAATTCACCTCTTATGGCATGAATAATGTGATTAAGGATATTTTGACCATATCCATTCTATGTATTAAGGTCTATTATATACCTTTCATAGCTTGAGATCATTTACCTCTAACATCAAATGGATTGGTTTGACGAGTAACTAGGGACATTTTGATCCTGAGGAGGCTGCTAGAATGAATCTTGAGAACCACTTGGGTTTAAGCCATAAACATTACTAATCTGATATGACTGATTTTTACATAGGGAATAATAATTTTGATCAAAAGAGTGATGATACATACCAAATAATGATGACTAGTCACCTAGGCTACTTACAACCAAAATATTTGATTCAGAGTCATCATTGGTGCTAACTTTCTTGCTTCCAAAAGTTGATTATAAGAAAGACACACTAGCAATATTTTGACTCTCTAGGACTTGGTCCAACCAAGTGTTATATAAATTGTTATGACTTAAATTTTTATACTTAGAGAGTGTTCTTGAGGCCCTTTCCAATTTGAGCTATACAATGGGAATAATCCTAGGTTGTGGGTCACCTATGGTGGGGTTGAACCTCCAGAGAAGGCCAGATTCCTCTTTGATGCTCACCTAAACTAATTTTTTCATAGGTAAAAGGGTTAAAAAGAGGATAAGGGATCGTAAGAAGGTTAAAAGATGATGCACCAAATAAAAATTAGAAACTACCATAAGCTTGAACCCACACTAGATCTACAAAAGATAATTCTAGATCACATAATATCAAGATCTAGCTGGTTCCATAAGTGTTTCATAAAAGGGGTTCTTATATAAATGGACAAAGGTAAAGAGTAATTATTTAGACTCACATTCAAAATTTATCAATTGCAAAAAAACAAGAATCTAGACATACAAACATCCTAAAAAGGTCCCTAAAAGAGGTCAGAAAGGAGGACCATGGATGAGGAAGATTCTCATTCACATAATACCATAGTCCATAGCTCAATATACATAGATCTGAGGTAATACATAGGTAAATAAATTCTTATTTCATCAAGAGGTAGTTCTTATAAATTCTTGATAGGGTTGAGCCTAATCAAGATGAGAATACTTTACAATATTTTAGGGACTATCCACATCTCCCAAAAATATGAAAATTTTAAAATCTAAGAACCCTTAAAATGGAGAAGAGAATGGGATAATATAGCATAAGGGGATAAGATAGAATAGGTATCATGTTTTGAAAACAATTAATGAGTTGTTAGCTTTCAAGGGATGTTCCACCATATTTTGGTCCAATCATGACTAGTCCATGATCAGTAGTTAACATACATTAGCTCTAATTAGTCTTTAAGTTCATTCACATTTGATAATAGTTCCACTAGAGCATAAGAATCATATTCACATGATGATTCATGATCCAACTATGAAGGAAAACCTCTAGAAGTTTCATAAAAGAATTAAATGCTCAAACTGCTTCTCTAATCATCAAATCCATTTGATTTCATTTTACATGTTATGTATCACTTGTCACTCATTATGAGGACTAGATCCTCATATATAAATACTGACAAAGCCATGGCATGCATGATTTGAGTGGTGTTTTTTTAGGCTATGACTATGTTGAAGGATGAGAAGCCCCCACCATATCTCATTTATCTACTCTTACATGGGAATTTGAACCTAGGTCCAGTATAGATTAAAACCAATCCAAACTATTGGTTTTCCTATAGTTTTAATCAATAAAATAAGTTCACCAGGTTCATGCTCTTGATTTGAAAATAAGATACCACCCCCTTGGTCTATATTAGGTATAAAATACCTATTTTACCTCTATAGATCTCTATTATCAATGCTTGGTCTTGGTGTCCCCATTCTGGTTCAACCTAGATCCATCCTAGATCACATTTGAACTTGGTTCCTTTGTATTTACCTTACCTAGGTCAAATAATACCCTATTAATTTTCATCAAAATGTCTGCAGATCAATCCTTTACTCATTATTTTTTTTAAACTATCTCAACTCATTTACCTATTGACTCTCTTTCACATCATTGATCCTAATTTGGATGATAAAACATGGTCCATCAATCTTATACTATCTTGAATGTGTTCATGCCACTTGTCAACCACATATCTATTCTTTGGATCCACTGAATCTTTAACTTTCTCATGTACCATTAGATTTTAATCTATGATTGAACATGAGCCATTTATCTACCTCAACCCACTATCCTATCAGTCACCATTCACCATTGGATATTTTATATGATTGAATTTTGATTATTCATCTTGATTTTTGAATCCAAAAAACTATTTCATGGGACTTATAATTGACATCTACATGCCTGTATTTGACATCTGCATAAATGTATTTGATGTCTGTGTGACTATCACAGAGATATTTGA
This sequence comes from Torreya grandis, assembly GCA_037957365.1. NCBI lineage: Eukaryota > Viridiplantae > Streptophyta > Pinopsida > Cupressales > Taxaceae > Torreya > Torreya grandis. The sequence continues at coordinate 761,433 of JARHVA010006296.1, forward strand.
AAACTAATGGTCATTTTATGTGACTTAAATTTAATGTTTTCACACCCATCAATTGATATCCAAAAGAACACCAATGATGTCTATGTAACCATCAATCCTTGGATCCCAATGGATGATTATTGAGCTTTAACTTTGACACTTGTATGAATGTCACTCTTTTACTAGATCAATTTCTTCAAAACAAAAAAAAAATTTAGAGCTTTTGCATCGATCATTTAAACCTTGGGCTATTTTCATCAAGATTTTTATTTAAGACACTTTCTGTGAAATAATTATGTTTGTAGGCTTTTTGTTTCAGATAAAATGTTTGAAACAATTTGTACTTAGCTTTTTCTATGGACAAAATGTCTGAAAGAATTTTATTTTCAGGAAAATTGCTTGGATAATTTTCCTAAAATAATTTGTACTCTAGGAACTTTGATGTAGGCATTTGTGTCGATACATTTGTTGCAGAAATTTTATCCAGTGGAAATATATTTGGGATTTTGACGAGGAACTTTTGTTTCAGACTTTTTTTGATTGAAATATGTCTTTGAAGAGATTGTCTCAGACATTTTGTCTAGAATAATTCTACCTTCAGTTCTTTTGATTGACATTTTCCACAAAAATATGTACTTAGTCTTTTGCCTTCAGGACAATTTTCATGAAAGAATTCCAACACTTAGCCAAATAAACTTTGAAATATTTCCCAAGTATAAACTAGGCTTGTAAGCCTACAGGTTCTAGAATTATTCTTAAAACTACTCAAACACCATGAAAACCTATTTTAATTCTTCACCTTCCAATGTAGACCTGATCCTAAAAGATCAATCAATCTACACTTTAAACTACCTTAAAGTGTTTCAAAAGCTTTCCAATAGCATAATCTTCTCCTCAATTCATTTGGTCCTTCTTTCCACAAAAACTCCTCTCATTTCTTCAAGGTTTTATATGGATTTTTATACCACAAACCTCCTCAGGAAAAGTTATATATGTGGGCCAAAATTGGCCAATAGATACCATTTTCAAACTAAATATAATATGATTCTTTTTTATCATTATATCCCAAAGAAGTTTTCATGAGAGGAAGCTAGTTATTTGGATAAGTTTAATTCTCTAGATGAAGTTAGAGAGACTATTGATTATTTAAAAGATGATAAATCTTTAGGTATTAATGGCTTCTCTATTGAATTTTATAAGGCTAATAATGATTGGATCACCGATGATTGTCTTAAGGTTTACTATGAATCTATTTCCATTAGTTATTTAGGCCCAAGTGTTATCAAGATCATCCCTAATAATAAATACACCACTCAATTCAAAAATTGGGGACATATCACTCTAATAAATGTCTCCTATAAAATATTGGCAAAAATCCTAGCCAAACATCTCTCCTCCCTTCTTTCGTCAATTGTTTATTTAACTCAGATTGGTTTTGTTAAGGGTAGATATATTTTAGATAACATTATTACTAGCTGGAAGGGAATGTATTGGGACCAAGACTCTAAATAGGATGTGGGCATGATTTTGCTTGATTTTGAGAAAGTTTATGATAAAATTAAATGGATCTTCATTGATTGAATATTAAGATAATTTGGGTTTCAAGAAAGATTTTGTAGAATGATTAATGTTATATTTAAATATGTTTATGCAATTGTTGAAGTTACTGGTGAGCTTAATGAGATCCTTTATCTTCAAATATCAATAAGACAAGGCTATCCATTGGACCTGTCCTTATTTGTGCTTATGGCATAAGCACTACATTAGTTATTAATAAGTACCAAGATGGGTCCCCTAGTTAAAGGGATTACTTTTCTTAATATATCCAATTTAATTAAAAAAAATTAATGATTCTATCATTTTTTGAAACTTGAAAAAGATAATTTGGTTGAGATTGCCTTAAGGCTTGAATATATTTCTCTGCTTCTTGTTCTAAATTTACTATGCATAAGTACTTTATGTTGGGTTGGAAGGATAATCCTCCAAATTGGATTTTTCCTTTTAGTTTGGAGTGAAAAGGTCCTAAACAATTGATTAGATATCTTGGTATTTCCTTTGTTCTCATACCTTCTTTCAAAATTATATCAGAATGGGTCTTTGTCAAGATTAATAAAAATATTTATAAATTTCAAGTCCACCTACTCTCCTTGCCTAGTAGGATTTAGGTCTATCAAAAAGTCTTGGCTTCTTACAGTTTAGATTATGCTTCTTGTTAGCTATTTAATAAATATCATGTCAATATGCTTCATAGAGTTATTAGATATTTCCTTTGGTCAAATTACAAATGAAATAAAAAATACATGTTATTTCCTATAAATTCTATTGTAAGCCTAAAAACATTGGTGGTATTGGCTTAAAAGACCAAAAGATTCAAGGTATTACTCTTTTTGTTAAATGGATTATCAAATCATTCAAAGGATAAGATCCCTGGAAAAAATTAGTCATAAAAAATATTTTGAGAGGCTTCCCCAAAGGTAAACCAAACTATAAAGGTCTCAATATTGTTGATCATTGTATAGGGCCCTTTTAGTTAAAGTGGTTGATTCCCCATATTTTATTCTATTTTGTCTACTTAGGATTTAGTCAAGCCTTTTATCATTGAAAAACATGTTTTAAATTGGTTTGGAACATATTACCATGGGTATAGATCTTTATGGTGGAATCTCACTTTTATCAGGTGGCATCTTACACTCACCAAGGGTTATTCTACCTTAGAGGGGTTCACTAAAGGGTTGAGAAACTTTTAGTAATTTTATTATTAGTATGTTTGGTCCTCTTAGATGGGAATTTAAACTAGATTTAAAATTACCTCATCTCAATGTAGGACTTATGGATCATAATCCACATTTTGAATTTTTGAGGTACTTAGCATTTTCATTGTGGATGTGATTAGTGAGTTCGGTAGGTGATGAATCATCCCCATCTTTCTTAGGTTCCCCTTATTCATTTTTGGCTAATTTTTGGCTCCTTATGCTAGTGCCACAAGGTTTCCTAGTGTTCATTCTTCACAAAAATGTTCTTGGTTCACCTAAGAGTAGTGCTAGCTTGACACATGGTGTCATGATGTTATCCCAAGGTAAGTTTCATTTTGTCAAAAAATTAACAAGCATCATTAGCTAATGGAATAATAAACTAGACCAATTGTGTAGTTATGATAATGAGGAATTGATATTTCCACATATAACTCTTTCACTCATTATTTGTAAAGGAGTTCTTGACTTCCCAAGGAGCAACACTATCTTGCCACATGGTGGCTTCATGTGGTACCGGTTAAAACTTGATAAAAGTATTATGAGGGAGACATGCATTATCATAGTTCTCCTTGAAGAGAAATGTTTTTCCTATCATATATTTAAGTAGCACCATTGGTTGAGGGGAGTGTACCCCATCTCTAATAAGAATTCTAGAGGTAGTTTTAGAAAGAAACATGTATCACCACAATGTTTATTCTAAGCATCATGGGGATCATGATGCATCAATAGTTATGCCATATCTAGGATTTTGAATACCAACAACACTCATGATCTAAATCCCCCCATTTGGTTACAACAACCTCATCATGAGTGTGAGTGCTAAGTTTTAGGTGTCATTTCCTTATGAGGCCTTTATGCCTATATATTTAGAGATTTTTTCCTTTGTAAAGGAATGGACAAGAGATAATATGAATTATCTTTACAAAGTAGCCATTTTGTAATATTTTTAGTTTATAAATAGAAGTATTAGTTTTTTATTTTACATTTCATGATTTTAGCAAGTGCCCCTCGTAGGAAGGATTGAATATTATATATTGTGCCTTTGGGCCTCATGTATTTTATTGTCCACCTAAAAACAAAGAGGATGTAGTGTTTTATGTCAAATTGAGTGGAATTTATCATTGCCTATTGTTTCTTTTCATTATTTATATAGATTTGGATTTGATTTATATTATAGGATTTAAATCATGCATATGATCTTTTAATTATCTATGATGTTTAAAGGTTCAAGCTATTTTATGCATTTTTAGGAATAGATACTTTTATAATCTTAGTACATTGCCTTAGATAGTTTTATTTATACTTATTCTTCCCCTTTTCATCCCAAATTAATCTAAAGAGTCTACTTCTAAAATATTAGAGGTTGCTTTACAGACCACAAATTCAGTCCCACATCTGTAAAGCTTCCCATAAGAAATTGTTTATCAAAAGTAAACATTTTAGGCTTCCATATTTTTTTCTTTTCTAGCATGCATAGTGGGACTTGAACCTACTAGCCTAATTAAAAATTATATTTCATGAGTGATAGGCCTATTACAAGGTCACAAATAGACAATAATCCAAGCTTGTTACTACCACCTCTAGTAGCTACAACTCACCAAAGAGTTGCAGGGTCTAGCGTAACAAAACAACCATAGTAAATGGTGATCCTAAGACCACCAAGAAACTTTATAGCATGGAACAGTGGTAGCCCAGTCATTCCTCTAGTAGCCTTAGCTACATGGGATCCTATTCCTAATAATGTCTTAAATTTACTCTCAAAATTCACAGGGAAAGATTTTAAAAGTACATCAAAACATCTTCAGGATGTCACCAATGTTTTCATCATGTATTATGTCACATAATAAAACATGCCCTTAAGGCTACTAGCCACTTCCTTTAAAGGTAAAGATCTTGAATAGTAATGGTCCTTGCCACCCAACACCATCACCACCTAAGATTACTTGGGCAATATATTTTTTGATTGATTCAATTAGAAAACTAATCAGTCATCCCTCCTATAATATTCCATCACTATTAAGAAAGCCTAATAAGAGGCTATCACAATTTTAATACCAAGTTACATAAGACCCGGTAGAGAATCCCAATAGTGGATTACCTACCCATGGGTATTGCTATCATATTCTACTTAAGGTCTTCAACTCAAACATAATAGTTATGATTCAATCTATTGGAGGAGAAACACTACTAAATGCGTATGAAGTAGAAATTAGAGTAAAAATTTTTTGATAGATGCCAAGAAACTTCCCCCACAACCATTGATCCCCATGTTCCTATAAATATCCATGTCACTACAAGAGGAGGTCCCTAGCACCTCAAAATCATCTCCTTCCATATATGTATATTTTCCTACTCAAATGAATGCATCCTCTTCATCCTCACTATTTAAAGAGATGAATGACATGAAAATTATATTATAAAAATTATCAAATGAGATCATAAACCTAAAGAGGTAGCAGGTTATGCCCCCAAATACCCCTACAAAAATTACCAAAATGGAATAGCACCATATAATCATAACCAATAATAATAAAGGAAAAGGTGGAATCATTAGGCACTTAATCACCAAGTGTGACCAGTAAATCAAATTATCCTAGTTACTAATCCTTTTTAAATGGTCCCATTGAGTTCAAACAGATAATTGGTCATTGACCAAAAAAACTTGATGGATTATTCCAATTCATGGTTTTTCCCACGTAATGACATGCATATGCCCTAAAACTACCCAAGAGGTAATCTACAATAAAGGGTTATTGAATAGTTAAGACATAGGATCTCACCTGATTTGGCTCCTATTGATACCAATCCCCAAGGGTTAAAAATGTTATCCATATGGATCAAATGCAAGGAATGTCCTTGGATTAAGAAGAGGAGATAATATTAGAGTGTGTAATTTTCCTTGGGTAGAGGGTGAAGATGTGGTTTATGTGAGTGAGAACCCTTCATTGAAATATCTTTGAGTTCAATTGAACTACTGCAACCGATGCAAGAAGAGATTGGCTAAAAACTAAGAAACCTTCCCAAGGCATAAATTGACTTCCAATAAAAGTTTGGGACCCCAGCCATCACCCTTGACATATAAAAAATGAAGTGAAATAATGTAGAACAAGCTAAAGGACCCTAAATTCTAGCCTTAAGGGTCATTTAATGTGGTAGAGTAGCTGAAGAAGGATCCAACCAATGTTTCTTTTTGGGATCTCTTGTCTATCATAGAGAAAAAATATATATTATGAGAAGCATTAGAAGACAAGGAGAAATATACACAAGCTAACCTAGCTATGGAACCAACACAAAATAAACGAAAGGAATCCAACAAAAGTGCATGACCTCATGTACCATCTGCATTCATCAACTCTCAAGTTTGGGTAAGACAAAACCAACCATATTTTATTTAACTCTCATAGTGGGAAACAAGTTATTGCACAATTCTATTATTGATTTAGGTGTTAGTACAATGGTCATGCCAAAGAAGATTATAGACACTTTGGAAATTCAATATGAACCTTTGAATAAAGGGGTAATGCAATTGGATGGGAAGAAGGTCCAAACCATAGGTATTATCAAATCTCTTCCCCTAACTTTATATTCTTTTTATAATATCACAATCCCCCAAGAATTTATGATAATTGGCATCTCATGAGTCTTTGGGTTATGTCTATCAAGAGATTTCACCACCAAGATAGGCGGTTACCTATTTTTAGATTGGTCTCACTTAATCTTAAGGACCAAATATGGCTCGAAGTTAAAGGTTTTGTCTAAACCACTACATCTACAACACATAAAAAATGATGTTATGATGAATTTAGAAGCCACGCACACTTCTTTCTCTAAGAAAGAGATGTATTGTGTAGAAATGCTTGAGGAAGAAACAGTGGTAGATAACAGGAACCTAGAGGAAGTCCTCATAAATGAATTCATGTAAATGATTTGTTCACAAAATTTGATGCCTCTAACCTCAAAAATTATGTAATCTATGATGAATATTAGGCCATCCACAAGGTCATGAAGTAGAGGGAGGATCAAATCAAGGAACCTAAAAATGAGTTCAATTTTTGGAATCTACACTTTGAAGGTGTGAAATGTAAGATCGGCTTAGGAGTTGGTATGTGATTGATGTCTCCATCTATATAAGAGACCCTCAGGGCCTTCTACTTCTAGTATGACTATATAAAAAATTAAGATGAATATGAATCCCTAGTCTATAGCCTCAACCTTGTCAAGCGCATGGGCGTGAAGTGGCTAAAAGTGTTTGAGGATTCTAAACTGATTGTAAAATAAGTAAGAAAGGTTACAACTGAAATGATTTTCTATATGAGATCTTACCACCATCGAGTATGGGAGTTTATCAAATCATTTGAAGCATTCAATATTTAAATCATCCCTAAAACCATGAATGCCTAGGTGGATAGGATGGTAGTAATCAACTCCCAAAGTGGTGTGGGTAATTATTAGACATGTCATCCTAGACAATGATCAAAACTAGCAAGTGTTTGAGATAGATCCCCAAATTGTCATTTTTTTCATCAATCATGTGAGTTTGTGAGTAGCTATAGTCAAATATTGAATAATATTATGGGGATCAAATAAACTCCCAAAGGGGATGATCATACTAAAAAATATATTTGATTCTGATGATGCGAAGAATAATAAAAGAAGGTTTGTCACAGATAAAGGTGACTACTCCAAAGATGGACATAGGAGAAGGAAATAAACTAATTGTGGGGAAAGAAGTTTCCCAAAAGGATGAGTGATTTATATCTATTTATAACAAATATGAAAGGGTTATGGATTTGACTTATGATGATTTAAAAGGGTGTGACTGTGAGGTCATCCAACACACCATAGACTTAATTGAAAGATCCAAGCCTATCCAACAAAATCAAAGGATGAGAAAGGCAAAAATTGAGTCTTTCCTGGCTTAATATCTAAGTAAATTTATTGAATCAAGGATCATATAACCAATAAAAAATTTGATTTGGGTATCCAACCTAGTCTTGGTGAGGAAAAAGAATGGAGAAATTAGGCTATGCAATGACCTAAGGGACTTGAATAAAGCATCCCTGAAATATCATTACCCCTTCCTTCCATGAAATAGATCCTATAAATGGTAATAAGTGTGTAAATGTTCTCCCTATCAGAAGGGTTATTAGGATACAACCAGGTATGGGTTAATGAAAAGGATCAATACAAGACCACTTTTAAAACAAAGTGGGGAACCTTCACATATGCAAAGATGCCTTTCAACCTCTCTAACATAGGATCCACCTTCCAACGAGCCATAGACATAGCCTTTAAAGGGATAATAAAAAAAATTCATCCTCATTTACCTGGATGATTTGACTATATTCTCCAAAAAAGGGGAAGATCACTTTGATCACTTGGAGAAGGTTTTTTAAAAGTGTCAAGAGTTTGGGGTATCCTTTAACCCTAAAAAAGGCATCTTCAACATCTCATAAGGAAAGCTACTAGGATACGTGGTATCCAAAAAAGGTATATCTATTGACTCAGATAGAGTGAAGGATATTAGTACCTAACCTTTTTAGTTAATAAGAAAGGAGTCTAGTCTTTCCTAAGAAAGATAAATTTCATCAGTCGATTCATACCCAATTTCATAGCACTGGTAATACCAATCATGTTGATGATAAAAAAAGAATAATATTTTAAATGTGACATTTAAGGGAGGATAAACTTTAACAAGATCTAATAATTAGTATCCACCACTATCATGCTAGTTAATCCCAACTTATGTAGAGCATTTATTGTGTATGTTTATGCTAATGAACATAGCTTAGTGGTTATGTTAACTCAAAAGGAAGATGAAGGGAAGGGTGATCATCATATTGATTTATATGTAGTGACCCTATGTGGGTATGATATCAAGTATATTTTTGTTGAGAAGAAGGATTTTACCATCATCAAAGGCCTCAAAAAGTTTAGGCACCTAGTGGCAGGAAGCAAGATAATGACATATATGGTGCATCCCAGAGTTTAAGAATATACAATAGAGGGAGAGATCATATAAAATAAATCCAATTGGATCAAAAATATCTTAGAATATTATGTCGAGGTTAGACCAAACATGTGAACCAAGGTAAAAGGCTTTGTGAGTATCTAGCCCAATGCCTAGATGCCCTAATAGAATAATAAGATAAATTAGAGATGGTTTTAATGAATCAATATAAAATTGATGGGTCCTAAATATCTAATAGGAACAACTTTATTCAAACTATACAATATACATATGGTCTCCCCACACATAAAATAAAATTCTATATATTACAATGATCCAACTATATGCTAGTCCAAGGAGTGCTTTTCAAAAAGAACTTTGACGGGGAACTTTTCCCATGCATTGGCAACCACCAGGTAGGGAAGATATTATAAGTATGAACTCTACCCCTATGAGAAGACATTTATTACAAAATACAACCATGACTAGAATCATGCATGTTGAATACTACTATCTGACCATGTTTTCAGATTGCCATCAAATGGTAAAGAAATGACAGCAATTTTAGTTCTTCACAGGTAAGTAAAATAATTCAACCATACTGATGAATATAATTGTAACTAATGAACCTTTAACATAGTATCTCACATGGGCCATAAGTGGATACTTATGGTGATGTATTAATTCACAAGGTAGACCAAAGTAGTCCTACTGAAGGAGGTAACTAAAAATGCAATCCTTAATTTCTTAGAGGAATTAGTGGCAATATTTATCCCTCCTAAGAAAATTATATATGATAATTTGAAGGCCTTCTTCAGTTCAAATATTTTAGAATTTATGCTTAGGAGTGAACTTTTACTAAATACTTTGTCTAACGACTACCTGAAAGGGAATGGGCTGGCCGAATCGACCGACAAGAACCTCATAAGGTTAATCAAAAGGATGGGAGCTGACCAATAAAGGGAGTGGCATATTCTTCTCAAAATGGCTCTCTAGGTAGATTTAATTACTCCCAAGAAATTTTTTTAAGACATCCCTATATGAACTAGTATACAAGAAAGACGTGGTCATGCCCATTTTAACAAAAAATCCTTCTTTAAAACTTTTGAAAGCTATCAAAATAGTAGATACTAGAGTAATGGAGGTTAGGTTACTGGAATTGCTTAGCCTCCAATTGGAGAGAGAATAGTATAGTGACACTAAGGTCACCTAATAGTGGGTATTCAAGAGATAGTTCAATAAAAAGACATCTGATCTAGGCTTCAAGTCGAGAGACTTGGTTTTAAAATATGATGAAAGGGACACAAAGTTAGGCCAACATGTAAAATTTGATTCCCTATGTATAGGGCCTTTTCTCATCATTATCAATAGGTATATTAATGAATTTGACTTAGAGATGAAGAATTAATGCCTTAAATATTTTGATTAATAGATTCTACTTAAAACACTTCTACTAATTTACCAATTTTCCCTTGTACATAGTTAGCTAGTTTCCCTAATATTAGTCTGTTTCCTTTCTATATTATTTTTTCCCTCAAATATAAGTGTCATTGGCATAAGTTATTCATCCCATCACCAAGTATCAATTCCTTATCTACCATAATTTTGAATCATCCATTGATAGATGGTTATCTACCCCACTCCCCCTATAATTATTGTCTAGGCACTCCATATTGTGAAATCCCCCATAAGGATCATTATAAATCTCTTATGAGATGATCCTCAAGCATGTGTGCCACCCTTATCATTTATGGGATTAAAAAATTAAAAAATTTCATGATGATCATGCTAGAATGGGTGGCCTATAAATACCCACCTCCTAATAGAGCCAAACATTTAAATGCCTTAAGAGTACTGAGAGAACTAATCCAAACAAAAAACCTTTAGCAAAAAATTGTGTGAAAAATTAAGAGAAGCGGTTAATATCCAGTGTTTTCTTGGGAATAGAGAGAATATTATTTCAAAAGAGATATAAGATGGAATTTTTACATCCTCATTCATTGCTGAACATCCCAAGAAGCAAATAACTAGTAGGTTAGGTGGTCATGAGGACCTTCCCCCATAGTTTATAGGAATTAAATCATATACTTATGCCTTTGCACAACTAAATCCCATAGTTTTGAATGTCAAGAACATCATGAAAAAGCATTGCAGGGACCCTACACTGGTCCTAGACTTTACAGATGGGATCTTTGATCCCAAATTGACCAAGAACATGAGGAATCTAATGGAGGACACCCATGCCCACATGCTCAAAAAGGTAATAAAAAACAACTTCAAATCATTCAGCTATAAGATATAAAGTTGTACTATATCCCTATATGTGGTACCTCTCATGCACCCATTCTTAGAAATCATTGCTCTATGCATAGAGAGATATAACATCAACATTGGCATTATTGTAAGCAACCACCTAAAAGTGGACATCAATTTTGACATAGTGAGGGAGATGTTATGCCTCCCCAATGACCCCATCATAGACATCTATGATATGGAGAGCCTACAAAATGTACTGGACACTTGTGTCCATAAGATGAACTTACTTAAATTATCTCTCTATAGAAATTATGTGAAAGTGCCACCTCTATCTATTGCTCTCTCGAGCTTTATGACATAAGATATGAAAGATTCCCTTTCCATGTTGGAATTCATTTTTAGAATGGACTCAAACACCAACATCTATGAATTTTAATTGGTTGTAGTCTTCCATTTGAATATAGTAAGTAGGGAAAAATCTTATAAGATAGACTTCATGGAAACTATCACCAATGTCATCCATAATAAACTAGATAATTTATCAATGTAAAATAACTTCAAGTATTCCTCCTTCTTTCTTCACCTGATCATATACCAGAGCTCCAAGTTCTTCTCTCCTTATTTCACTATCAACATGATTGAGATAGGAACATATTCTTACATGATGATCCCCATCTCCACATGGACCCACATCTTATCAGCCACATAAGATTATTACAAGTTCTTAGAGTGTTTCTTATCTACAGTCTTGATTGACATCAATCAAGAGCCCATTACCTTTAAAGTGATGGAATAAAAAAAATTAGGGCTCACTGGATGAAAAATTCTAATCAACTAGTTCTTTAAAGCCCATTTCACATTCATCAAGGTCCATGATTTCAAGGAAGAGCCATTCTAGCTCTCGCACCTATTCATAGATAGAGCCTTAGCCCTAGAATTGGCTCACCAACCTGATGTATTCAACTCATTATATGGCATGGGTTGTAAGAAGAAGGCCATGTATGACATCTGCTTCTCAATATTGGGATTACAATTTTGAAGAGATCATAGGAGCACCTACTTACACTCAAACTAGTAGAGCTTGACCTAGACCTTATCAATGACCAATGGAACTATGACCCAACTAACCACATATCCACCCTTAATACCACCACCCCATTCATCCATGAGCCCTAGCCATACTTCAAGGATTGAATGTCACCAATGGAAGATGATATCAAGAATTATATGGATATATCTAAGATCCCTTTAGACACTTGTAAGCCATAAGAGTCTTTTTATAAGCCAATTCAAGATTTTTATCCCACAAAGAAAATGACAAAAGGATTGAGAGCATAGCTCATTTAGAGGGGATAGATCTAAGATAATATATAGGCTTATTGGAAATATAGGCAATAAATTGGCAAAAGGGAGCTCAATTTTAAGGCCTTAGACTCAAATAAGCAATTTGAGAACCTTTATGATCCAAAACTCAAAATTTTTGATTGAAATATATTTCAAAAACATGAAAATAAAATAATAACAATGAATTCTCTGAGAAGAGATGTTTTATTACTCAAGATTGCAATACTACTGTATGCTTATCTCTAGGAAGAGATGTTTGATTTCCATTTTAGGTTACATCTTCATTTATATACATTTTTAAAGTAGGAAGAGGATGTGAAAGGTCACCAATATCGAGGGAGATTAAGTGGTTTGACTTCCATGATTTAAAACAATATATAATTTGAGGAATTACTATTTTTAGAAACTTACTATTTTTAGACTATACTACTAAAATTGAAATTTTGATCACTTCCATTAGGTTTTTAAGGGCTAAACCATAGATAAAATATTGATGCCATCTTACCACATTATCCTCATTCTTATCCTTCCAATGATTCAAATGGGGAGTCAATTGGAGCTATGGTGAAAAAGTTATGGCTCCTAAAATTTTTGTCATCAATTGGGGTAGAACCATCGCCCAAAATGTCACCTGAAATATTGCCCGAATCACTCTAGGATGAGTAACATGAGGAAGAGGCTCAAGTAGAAGAAGAGGTTTTAGTTGAATAAGATGAAAAAGAAGAGGTTTTAGTTGAATAATAAGAGGATACTCCCTCTATAAAATAAGAGGAAGTTTTCATGATTCAAAGTCCCCTTTCTTAGCCCTCTCCTCTATACGCAACTCCCCAATAGCAGTTATAGGTCATTAAGAGGTAGCTTGAACTGCATTTATCTCAACCTAACACTAAATTACAAGCTTAAATTACTCCTCTTAAACCCAAATAAAAGAAGGTAAATTTCACTAAACCTCTCCTTTCTACTTCTACTTCCCTCTTCACTTCCTCCTTACCCTCCACCAAGTCTACCACACTTGTGTCATTCTCCTTCACCTAGCCAATCACCTTACTTGCACCACTTTTCACTCCTTCACCCTCATCCACCACATCAACATCTATCATGGATAAATCACCCATCACACCTACCCATATCCTCCTAAATTTCTCTCCTTTCACCCTAACCCTTCACCCACTCATCCCTAAGAAACAACATTCACTGCTTCACAGTAGCATGTCACCATTCCTTTCAACTTGCCACAAGACCCCCCTTTATAGGGGAATTAGTTTAATCTCATGAGTAGTTTCACCAATATTTGGATACTAAAATAAAATTTTGAGAGGCCTAAGAATAAAAGAGAAGATTAAATATGGCCAAGGCCCTAGCGACACCCCACATGAAGTCATTCTTTGACCCTGTGCAATAATCTTAGATGATTTCACATATGACACCTTAAGTAATCAAACCCAAATAATAGATGTAACTAGGGGATTAATTGATACACACCATCAACCTCAACCTCAACCAGGCTAGACCAACTGAAAAGGTCAAGTTGATGGAAGAAACCTAAAAGTCCATCACCATGGACTATCTCAAGGTAGGCTGCCAGCTAGAAAAGAATGAGCAAGAACTCATAAGATTCAAAATTATTGTCAACCATATAAATGCAGAGGCTAAAGACATGAATATCACCAAAATGAGGTTTGACCTTTAGAGTTTCGTTGCCACTGAGAGCTTCCATGTGGAAGCTAGAAAAAGAGCCCAGCTATGGGTCCAAGTTATAGAGTTGAAGGATAAAATAGAAGTCCTAAATAAGGAGAAGCAGACCATAAAAACTAAGATGCACAAAAAATAATTAGATATTGTGTTAACCCATAATGATATCTTATATTTTATAATCACACGAAAATAATTGTAATAGTAGATGTAGAAGGAGTCTTTAGCTAAGGACCAAGAAATCCAACAACTAAAGAAAGACCTCATCACCCACTCCTACACCATGGGTATCCTCACCATGTTTTAATAATTATATGTATCTTATTAGGATATAATAAATAATGTGGCCATAGAATTGAAGCCAAAATTTAGTTTTATTGCATACTTATAGTGGTTGAGCATATAGGTAGTGCTTATGTGGACTAAGTACTTACTTTTATGTCTCTAAAAGTTCAAGATTCATAGCTCCTAGTCCAAAAGCTATATAGCATGGTATATGTTACACTCCAAATGATAGGGGTGGCCAACTAAAGGTAGGTGGTGGTGAAGGTGAATGAGGTTTTGAGCTACAACAAGATAGTGTCAAAGTATAAGACATTTTTGGATGCCTTAGAAAATGTGGTTTAGTATATAAAGGGGAATATTGGTAGTTGGTCTAGTTGGGACTTCCTCCACCATTCCTCACAAACAACATAATCCTTTCAAAGGATAAAATAAAAGATATATTGATCAAGAAATAGAATGAATAGACTTTATTTGTGGCTCTTGGTCAAACACCAAGTGTCTCTAAGGTGGAGACCATTTTGCAGCCTCTCGCCCATCTAGAGTTTTATATGCTGGCAGTGGTACAAGATTTGAATAGAATATCCTTCAAGGAGATCATAGATATAGATAGAGATTTTGAGACTCTGAAAAGAAGACTCAGTCTAAGGAGGAAGAGTGGATGTCTTTGAAGTTAGCTCTTTAGAAGTTATAAATTTTGTGGGATTTCCTTTTTGTAGTTTTGTTTTGATCGGTCTACAAAAATAGAGTTTTGGGGTTCTTCCATCCTTAGGCAAATTCCCCTATAAGTTACTAGGAACTATGGATTGTAATCTAGATTTTAAAGTTTTGGGATAGTTAGCCCTTTCATCATGGACATGTTTAGTTAGTTTAATGGGAGATAAATCATCCACCTCTTTTTTGTCTTTCCTTTATTCATTTTTGGCTAAGGCTTAGATCCTTCTGTCAGTGCCACATGGTGTTCTAATGCTCATTATTCATGAAAAGGGTCTTAGCTCACCTAGGCTTAGTGTCAGCTTGACACATGGCATCACAGTGCTATCCAAAGATAGGTTTCTTTTTACTAGAACTTTAAACAGTTCCATTGACCAATGGAATAAAAGGTAAGACCCACTGTGTATTTATAACAATGAGGAAATGATGTTTTCACATGGTGTTCCCATGATCATTCCTTGCAAAGGAGTTCTCAACTTCCCTAAGATTAGTTCTAACTTTCCATGTGGTGGTTTTGCATGTTGCCAATTAAAAGGTGATAAAAGGATTTTGAGGGAGACACACATCATCACAACACTCCTTGAAGAGAAATGTTTTTCTTGTCAGAGATTCAAGTAGAACCATTGGTCAAGGGGAATGGGCCCCATCTCTAATAGGAATTAAAAGGGTAGTTTTGAAAAGAGACACGTTTCACCATGATGCTTCTTTTAATCATCATGGGGATCATGAGGCATCAATAGTTTCACCATATCCAAGATTTTGAAGACTAACTGCACTCGTGATTTGAAGCCCCCTATTTGGTTTTAATGGCCTCATCATGAGTACAAGTGCTAAGTTCCAAGTGTTATGTCTTCATGAGGCCTCTATATCTATACATTTAGGGATATTTTCCATTGTAAAGGGATGGACATTTTATCATATAAATTATCTTTACAAAGCATCAATTTTGTAATAGTTTTAGTTTATGAATACAAGTAGTAGTGGTTTTATCTTCCATTTCATGACCTTAGTAGGTGCCCCTCATGAAAAGGATTTAATATTACATATTATACCTTCAAGTCTCTTTTATTTTACTCTCCACTTAACAATGAAGAGGATGTGGTGTTTTGTGTTAAATTGAGTGGAATTTATCGCTATCTATTTTTTTTCACTAATTCTATAGTGTTGGATATGATTTATATTATAGGCTTTAAATCATGCATATGTTCTTTTAATTGTCAGTGATGTTTAAAGGTTCAAGTTATTTTATACAATTTTAAGAATAGATACTTCAAGAATCTTGATGCATCACCTTAGATAGTTTTCTTTTAGTTTTATTTACACTTCCTTCTTCCCCTTTTCATCCCCAACTAATTTAAAGAGATGGATTATAAAATATTTGAGGTTTCTTTATAGATCTCAAATTTAGTCCCACATTTGTAAAGCTTACCATAGGAAGTTGTTAGCTGAAAAACAAAGTTTAGGCCTCAACAAGACCTATACTTTACTTCTAAAAGCTTTATAAGGTATTATAAATATCTCAATTATGGATGATGAGGATGACTTTAGGGATAGTGTTAAATGGGTGAAGGGGCTACCCTCAGTGAAGTCTCCACTAAAATGTTGTATAATAAATTGTCTTTCTCCAAGGTGTCTTATCTTAACCTTAATCATATCTAGCATGATTTTTATCCTTTAAATTCTTGGTCCTTTAAATTCAAAGTAATTTGGGCCTCCTGTATTGATCCAAATAAATCTTGCTTTGGATGGTTACTAATATATAATAAACTTGGTGTGGGTGAGATTTTGGTTAAAAGTGGGTTTGGTTAGTCTTATTGTTCTTTTTACAGTGATATTAAATCCATTAAACATCTTTTTTCATGTCCATATGAAACTAAAATTTGGAATAGTTATATTAAAGGTTGGGCCTTGGTCTTTGATTGTGATATTGGTTGGCTTAATATTATGTTTGGTTATGTGTGTCCTAAAAAGAAAGTTCATCCTTTTTTCACAAATTTTGGCTTGTTTTTTCTACTAAAATCTTATGTTTTATATGGAGGCAAAATAACCTCAATGGTTTTCAAGTAAAGGATAGAGTGCTTATTGACTTCATTATTGAATTCATTATTAGCTTTATTTCCTTACAAATTTTTCTATAGCCAAAGGTGTCAAAACTACAACTAGAACAATTTCTAAGGAATGGTATGTTGAAAATCAATTATGATTTCTTGATTGACTCTGGAGGCTATCTTAAACTTATTCCTTATCTATACTAGGGATTATTTCATGGCTATATTTTTTAAGTCAAAGTTGTTGAATATGAGTGGGGGTACATGAAAGAGGCTTATTTTAATTAGGTAGATGATCATGTTCATGCCTAGGTTATTGGACCTGAGTCTAATAAGAATCATTTTGATAGTCATCTTTCTACCAATAATGATGTAGTTATGGATGGTCAAAACACTAATTCAATCACTCTTGTAAGTTTGAAAAATGATGTTGAGGATGAGGATGTTTCTATGAATCTCAAGGTTTACATGTGCTCTACTAGAAATGCCATGATTCAATCAGCTCCCCTTGCTACTATACCCCTCCTGTTGTAGAATTATGATGAGTAAAAGGATCCTCAGAAATTAATTGATGATAATGTGAATGTTCTTATTATAAAAAAAGAAAACGTTTTTGAAAGGGTTGTTGTTGTAGATGTTGAAAATGCTCTGAATTATGTTAAATCCAATAATACGAAGTACCTAGTTGGGAAGGTTGAATGATACATTCCTCCTCCTAGTAGTGTTTTGGATCAGATGGGACCTATTTTGGATTCAAGTCTTGTAGTGGGACATGTTCTTGTGGACATAGATCTAGATGATGGTTCTAATGTGGATAATGTCATTAATAGGAGGGTGACTAATAATTTGGTGATCTAATTGTTGGTTTGTGGTGCTTCCCTCTTCTTTGGGTGGCTAGTTGGGTGTTTATTTTTTGGTATTTTTTCAATTTCATATTTGTTGTCTATATGGGGCCATTTTTGTATTCTAATATTGATAATTTTACTCTAACTTATGGGGGTTTACCATCCTATAGTTCTAATTATTTTGGTTTTTTGTTGGTTATTTTTCATCGATGATCCATAGACTTTTGTTCTTGATATTTCAATATAAAAAAAATCCTTATGGTTGAATGTGCATATTTAGGTTAAAAAGTAAATTAATAAAAATTCTTAATTATCTATTTTCATATTATTATATATATAGATAAGAATATTTTTTTAAATATGTATATGCATACAAATTCGGGTGTAATTAAATAAATAATAAAGTTATATAGTTATGAAATCAACACATGTGTGTGTGTGTGTGTGTGTGTGTGTGTGTGTGTGTGTGTGTGTGTGTGTGTTCATTTTTAAATTTATAAAACATTTATATAAATAATAATATATAATAATAATAAAACCAAAAATAGATGTACTTAAATTTAAATTTCACTTGGTCAGTTTCAAATTTATTTTATATTATTGGGTGTGTGTGTGTGGGGGGGGGGGGGGGGGGGGGGGGCGGGGGGCGAGGGAGGGAAGGTATTTTGGCTATGTTAACCACTCACCCTCTTCCATTTGAATGAAAAAAGAGGGTTTGGTCCATTCAACCCACCCTTGTGTCTCATTTGATTATGTAGTATCTATAGTCTAGCCATGACATGTGCATCCTGATTGATGGCCCATAGTCATGGTCAAGAGCTTGCACAACATGGTTGAGCCTATAGGGTTGTGTGTGTGTGTGTGTGTGTGTGTGTGTGTGTGTGTGTGTGTGTGTGTGTGTGTGTGTGTGTGTGTGTGTGTGTGTAGACACACACACACACACACACACATGTAGATATTCTAGTTGATTTTGATTTTGAGAAAGATAAGGATAAATAAATTAAATTAAATAATTAAATTTTATCACTTAGAAGTTCACCCTTACAAGAACTTGTGCTTGTTCTTACTCCTATTGATACAATGGAAACTCTCTAAGGTGTGAGTGACCATATGTTGAAGAGAATAAACAGATGAATAGTTGATTACCTTTGGTAAATCCACTCAAAACTATCTAAAATCTCTCAAATATTTCTTTCTTGACTAGGAAAAGGGTAAAAGGAGTGATGCTAAAGATGAAAATGGAAATGAAAACTAAAAATTTAGGATTATGCACCAATGTGAAGGTCAATTATGTAGATAATTAGCACACTTTTTAATATAAATAACATGCACACATTCACTTAATTATAATACAATGAATCTTGCATCAATATTTCACATAGATGTCTTGAATAACACTCACACTAGTTTCGAAGGAATGAATAGCCATTGAATTCTCTTCTAGATTAAGTAGAAATCAGACTTAAACACTTGGTATGACTTGTAAGAGTTATTATTTTCTGCATAAATATGATTAATTTTTATATAAACATAGGAAAATTAGTCATTCACTAAGTTAAATCAATGAATATTAAGCACACACTTCATGAACAACCTAAAAATGGAGGAAATTTAGCTATTTATTGCTTTAAAGGTGAATGCAATATGAGAATTTAGAAAATTTATGTAATCCAAAATCATAATATGATTATATTATTTAAAATTATAACATAAATATATAATCGAATAAGAGAGAGAGGATATAATGTAGCTCCAAATCTAGAGATGAGTCCACATGCCAGTCATAGTTCACTCTTCATCAAATGAAACTTTAACTCAAACTTGAACTCCACCTTCAAATCCACATTTAATTCCACCAAATTCCAATGTATAATATTATATTCTAAACTTTATTTTCCTTTTAATATGTTTTGGAAGTGAGAGAGAATCTTTTTTGAACATTTTGGAAAATTCAAAGGTCAACTTGTATGTTTTGATTGTCTTCAATGCATGAAAATGCCTTGGTCATCTTTAGTTAACTCATTGTGAACTTGCATTGAAAGTTCTATATTAAATTAACTAATTTTTAATTTTAATTCATATTTAATTTTTACTTAAGTTTCATTTATTTCATCTTGTATTTTGACTTGACTTATCTTGACTTGTAACTGGGAGTTTGACTTGAGCTTCTTGACTTGCATCTTACATGCATGTTTGACTTCTTGACCTTTTCTATAATTAGCTAAAAGGGGAATATTATGAGACAATATTATTTCAAGTTTATGTATAATAATTAAAATCATTATTTCATATTGAAAACAAACACTTAACCCTTTTTTATCTCTAGTTATCAAAAATCATGTGTTTGACTAGACAAACTTCTTGAAAGCACAATGTATTGACATAACTTGTGAATTATCCTCTTCCCCAAGGATGTAATATAAGTGGGAGAGATTTAATATTTTATTTTATTATTTACCCATTAAATATATCTATTAATAATTCAGTTTATGATGACAATAACATCTCTCTATACAGGTTCTTCTTGGACATATTCATCTTATATGATTTTGGCAAGCTTCTTGAATACACCTTGAGAACCTGGAACTTGATGAATTTTAATTATTTGAATATATATAAATATTTTAAATGTGATTTCATCATAATCACAATGGTGTCATATAACTTCAAACAAATTTTTAAATCCAAATTCTACTTACAACTTCCAAAAATGCCATTTTGGGCTCTCTTGTACTCTCTAGGCCTCAAGAAACTTTGATTTAGATTAGGGGGTATAAAATGAGTTACAAGACTTAAAAAAACTAATAATATTATAATTTTATATTTATAAATGGTTAAGTTTTATTAAATTTTTAAAATCACAAAAAAAAAACTTCACAAAACTTTCAAACAAAAATTCACAAAAAAATGCTTGCTTGTTGCCCACAGGGTGACCTAAAAATGTTTTTCAATGATATGAGCCTATTTTTAATTTTATTATCAATTATTAATACATTTAAATTAAATATACACACTTTTAAACCATTTTGTGCCATTGAAATGACCTAAAACACTCATTTTCAGCTCTATTTGTGAGCAAAATAGTGAAATAACATTGATTTACTTCATAATCAAACTTGTGTTTTTCCATTTTATCTAACCTAATGTATATTAAAAATATTAAAAAACTTTTAAAAATTAAATTAAATTAAATTAAAATAGATTTACATATAAAATTTCAAGATATTTCATTCAATAAAAATCAAAATATGCATTTTTTGGTGTTTCCTGGCTTATTTTTTAAATTTCTAAATAATTGTAGGTTTGTGTTGTGTCATTTTGTTGATTTTTATAAGGAATAAATATATAATTATTTTTTAATTATTACCTATAATAACATATATTAATATTAAAACTATTTTATATTTTCAATCAATCTCTTAAACCTCTTAAAAGGTGCTTTTTTTACTGTCTCTCTTGCTTGCTTGAAACCCTGATACCTATACCTTTGTCTTTATCCATTATTTTATCAAAAAAATTATTTATTAAGGTTATTTATTACAAATAATATCTCACAAAACTATTTATTTTAATCATGTAACTCAATAATCCAAACATATTGCCTAAAATCAAGCCATTGCGGTTTAAGAAGGGTTGTAGAGCTCCTTTTATTCTTAACAATTATTCATAAAATTAAGTCACTATAAAAATAAATAAATTGATTTAATATTAATTTAATATTTTTAAATAACTCCCCATATTACCATTATAACCAACTCTTATCCTTCATGAAACAAACATTTGAAAGTTGCCTTTAGTAGCTTGCAACTAGCTAGTTAGAAGAATATAAGAAATCACTACCAAAATTTGAATCTGTGATTTGTCATCGAGCATGGTTTTGTCCTAATAAAGGTTGTATGATATTTTTTAAAACCTAATTATTCCTCACTCTATTAATGTATTATTATTTAAAAACTTCACATAAGCAACCTTGACCAATGGTGGCAAAAATTATCAACATTCTTGATGACTTTGTTAGGATGTTTGCCTGCTAAACACTCAAGACAAGTAGCTCTATCCATTGGGATGTGAAGTTATGAAAATATTTAAAAAAAAAAAAAGTTAAAAATCCCCTCAATCAAATAAAACACCTTTTTATAATCACTGATTGAATTGATAACTAAAACAACTACCAATTGAAAAATGTGCAAGAATGCACATAGAGGAAAGTGAACACTATAACTACTAACTTCTGACATGTGCATAACAAAATTTGGAGGAAAGATAAATTTAAACACTAATAAATACAACACTCAAAATCATATTGGATCAAAATAAAAACCTCTCAGGTCCTATCTATGTGGTTGATAACTATGATGAACAAACTACTATTTAAGTGCCATTCTGATTGGATCAAATCTTCTCCTTGTTATCAACCTCTTTGATTTGTCTCCAAATTAATCAATTGAAATAAGAATATATCCAATTTAAACAAAATCTTATGTGTTTCAATTCTCATTTCATTTTGATCATAAAAACTAATAAATCTTTCTAATGTAACCTCATTCTAATCCATAGGGATAGATGCAATTTCAGCCTTTACTGGCTCACTAGAACAATGTTCTTGGCTTTCTGTGACATCTTGAGATATTCCATATTGATTTTAAACTATTGAAAATCATTTAGTATATTCAAGCATCTCCAAATATTTATTTCTATCTTCATGAGGATCTTCTTGAAATATTTTTTGATCAACATCCTCTTGAGCATGTTTTCTAACATCATTAGTTGCAATCTCACTAGCTGATACCATATCATCTTGAACATATTCATGGTACACTTATTAAGTCTCACTTGAAGATAAAATTTTATTTTTTAATTTATCCTTGAGATATTCAAATTTTTTTTCTATATTCTAAATTTAAGCTCATTTGACCAACACAACTCTTGATAATCCTCTTTTGGTAAATTCTCCTCTTCGGTTGCATGTTCTTATTTTGCATTCCATACAACAGGTTCTCCTTTAAAAATGGGGATGGTGGGAGGTCAAGAGGTTATATTTGGTGGCATAATAATATAGGTCATTATTGGTTTCTATTAAATAGTTTTTAGGATTGAATATGTATTAATAAGTCTTTGATATTTTGAAGTAATAGTTTTAGTCAATATTTATTTGAAACAAGGGAAAGAAAATTATGTTAGGGATTCCTACTTCAATGCTTCATACTTATTTTTACATTCAATAATAAACCTCTCATATTATGATATGATTTTATCTTCATGTACAACATTAATTTAAGGGATAGGTAGAGGGATCAAAAAACTTGAAAACTCTCTTGATTTTGGATTGACATGGGAGGAGGCTCTTTCTCAAGAGTAAGCATGACATAATCAAGGGTATTTATCTAATAAGGTTTCTAATATGTAATGCTATTAGGATCTTGGGGAAGATTGAGTAAATATTTTATAATCATAGGCTCTTTTATAAGATTGATAGTCCTAAAACTTAAAATTTTGAAGCAATTAGACTATCTTGAAGGTTTAAGGGGTTCTAGTTCTTCTTATTTCCAACATGAGGTTTCAGACTCAATTATTTTCACTCTCATGAGAAGCTCATGTATTGGTTCTCATATAACCTCATTTTATCTCTTCAATGATTCTATCTCTTGATAATTTATATATGCGTGATAGGCAAGTTATTCTTGATGCCTATTATGTTCTTCTTTCCTATCACTCTCCAAACAAAGTCAAATCTAATTTATTCCACATTATTTTTAGGTTGATTGGAAATAATATGACTTTACCAAAGATGATTGGAAACATGATTAGGGGTGGTAATAGGTCAAATATTATGAGAATCCTGATATCTTATTGGTTCTGGGCTACTTGAGGTAAAGTCATAAATATTCTCATCTTATATGAAGGATATGAAGGTATAAAAGATGCATTTTCACAAAATGGAGGATTGAAATACATAACAACTTATACTTTTTATGAAATTAAAATACTTAAACCAACTATATATAAATTAGAGTCACTAGATATTGAGTACTTGTGCAATTTTTTTGCTGCAAATTACTAAATCAACACCAATGTTTAGTAATCTTTTATGTTATGATCCCACTGGGTGTGCCAGAAACGGTTATCACTTAGAAGTGTACCCTTAAAATAACATGTGCTTGTTCTCACTCATGTTGATACAATGTAAACTCTTCAATTTGTGGGTGACCTTATGTATTATATAATCTCTAGAAGAATGTTTGGTTCCCTTTGGTACACTCACAACTTTCTAAACTCTCTTAGATAGTGTTTTCTTAAATAGAAAAAGGGTAAAAGGAGAAATGCTAAAGTGTAAAATAGAAATGAAAACTAAAAAATTAGGGTGTTTCACTAATGTGAAGGTCAATTATGCAAATAATTAATATACTTTTTGTTACATCTTGATTCCTTGCCAGATAAATTTGCTAGATTATTCATGGATATCTATAGTTAATAAATTCAAATTTAGATATATTTTTGACTAAAGCTTGAGATTTATGTTATTTCAAGATAATAAAGTAGTTCTTAGTTAGATGTAAATACATGATTGTTTATTATGAATCAGTTTATGTGTGAATTTATATTCTAAGCATATTAATGTGTTATTTCAGTTATATTATTACTTATGTTAAATGATCTAATGACTTGCATGTTGTGAGGTGGACATAGGATAATTCTTCCCTCAAGCATACTAGAGGGAGAGAATTATTGGAGAGGATGTTATATGGAGATGTTGAAGCTCTACAAAGATATAATGAAACCCTACACACACACACAAAATAGTTAGTTATAGTAGAAATGCATTTAATTACTCATGGTATGTTTATTAATTGCTTTGGAGTGTTGTTTTCTTTGGTTTGTGAAATTGTCATTCATATGACCATAAATGTTTGAGATTTTCCTTATTGGATTAATTTAAATAATTAATCTATAACAAAAATTTGAAATAATAATTAATAAATTTACTAATAATGGTAAATTTGAGAAAAAGGAAATAAAACTTTACAAATCTGGAAATTTCCATAAAATGGAAAAGAGGAAAGATTTAGATTTTTAGGAAAGTTTTAATTAAATCCTATGATTTAAGAAATAAAAATAAATAAAATAAATAAATAAATAAAGCAAATAAATCATGCTTTAAAAAAATGGAAAGGAATAATTCTTAAAAATAAATAAAATAAAAACACATAAAAACAAAAGAAAAATATTTTAAAAAAAAAGGAAAACTCTATTTAAAAGAGTGTTACACCTATATTTTAGGAGAGGAGAAGGAATAGGAAGTAAAAGGAGATATAAAATATAAGGAAAGGAGAAAAGCCTAGGTAGCTAAAGAAAGGACTACAAAAGATGTAGCCAAGTAAGTAGTATGATTTAGATTCTATTCATGTTAGTTTCTATATATTAGAGCTTACTTATAAACATAAATCACTTGTGAATAGGCATAATTGACTTCTTTTCAAATTAGTATATATCTAGCTTATTTGTTTAAAGAATACATTTAATTAAGGATTTACATTATGATTAAGGTACCAAGACTATAATAATTATACAAGATAAATTTTACAAATAAATTTGGGTATGAATAAATTATGGTACTGGTCATTTTGAATTATAAACCATTATTTATATTAGGGATGTAATGTCTACCCTACTATTGGCGTCACTCTAATTTTATATTCTCATTATATTAACTATATGTGAGTTTTAAAACATAAATGATGCCATGCAATTGCATGTAGAGATTTGGTTGTAATATTAAATACAATGATTACATACTTTTTTACATTTTAATTGTATAACTAAAGCTTATATGGATGACATAGTAGCCATTTCATCCAATGGCATTAATATTGTTACCATATCAAGTTCTATTATTTTCTTTTATTTAACTCAGGCCAAGAGTAACACCACCACCATTCTGTGTATCTCATTTGTTTCAACTCAAGTGGAATTGCATTCTATTTCAGTCAAGGATTTCGATGGATTCAAAAAGTACCTATGCACTTTCAATAGACTACAAATATACATTTATCTCCTTTTATATATAAGACATATATATATATATATATATATATATATATATATATAATGTATATATACTATGGTCATATTTCCTTTGGGGAGTACGAGTCACTTCACTTCTGCTTCCTACATTTAACAATTATATCATGAAAGCAACTTTCCTCAATTCTACCATGACTTTCATAAATCATTGATCAGTGCATATTTGATTTTACATCATTGTGAATTGGTGGGAAGGGTAGAGAGAGAGCTACATTTATTTGGTTAGTAATTTATGATTGGTTGTCACTCCTTCCAGCTAAGATGAGTATTAAAATAGTTATTTATACTATTAAATAAACATGTAGCAACATTTGTTTTTGAAGTGGATGATATAAATACTTGGTATTAATATAATGTTTGACTTTCAACATTATTCACTCCATACCATAGATATAAGTATAGGCATGTACTCAGAATGAATCTAGGCATTCCATGTATAAATATATAAATATAAATTTTTAATGACTTGGTGATGGAATGTAACACCAACAATAGTATATTTTGGTAATATACGACCAAATTATTTATTAACAATTTGAGTAAAAGAAATCAATATATCTAATTTGGCATCCTAGATGTTTTTAAATAGAATATATATGTAACCAAAAATAATTCAATATATATTCAATACTTTGGTTAGCATTTGGTTATGCAATATTATAATATAGAATTGGATATTTAATATTGTACACAATATCAAAAATGGATTATATATAAATAATTAAGCTATCTTAATAGGTGGTGATAGTAGATGGATATAAATGTGGGCATATGTATTAATAAATTTATTAATATATGTGGTAATACGGGATATGTTATCAATATCTCGCTATGATATATCCTCTAAGAGTTTTACCATAGTAAATATTCACCTATAATTGAGAATTATTTTACCATTGGGATAGACCATAAATCTAGTACCTAACATGGTACACATGTTTAGACATATTTCTGTTAATATACATATATGTATTTTATTGATATTTAGCCTGATACATCTAACTAGATTATATGTCACTTGGGATATAAAATAATTATAGAACATTCTAATCCTTAGAATTTGATTACTTAAATATTTATTGGCAAAGGTATAGTGGATTAATCATACGAGTTGAATGGTTGAACTTAGCTACTCTCTATTATGAGTAAAACCTTATGGGTCCTTTAAATCTTTTATTATATAAAAAACCTTTACCTTGAGTTTGTTAATGTATTGATTTATGTGTTCATGACTACTTACATAATTAGAAATATGGGGTGGATTAATTATCTATTATTCTTGGGTGGAATATTAGCTATAAAATGGAAATGAATGATTTAGTTGTTTAGAAAATGATTGCTTATCAACCCCAAAATATAAACTAATTATGAACCTAGATATCTTATGTTTTTAGGAAAAATAATGTTCTGGGTTATTATTATAATGAGTGTGATCTCTGTGTTTAAAACTATTTCATAATTTTATTACTATGCCTAGTAGTTATGATTAGAACACTAAAACATGGTTTAGAAGTGGCATAGCATTATAATACCTTCATGTGGATCACATTAGGATGTGCAAGTGCTTATATATAGAGATTTTTATCGGTAGCTCTTTAGATGACAGGAACAAGTCATTAAATTATCTAAGAATTAGGAACCTATAACCCTTGAATTAGTCTCTTAAAAGCAAATCACTCAATAGGATAACAAGTTTATCTCAATCACTAATAATAATATGAATTATTGTTATTTATTTGTATTGATTAGGGGATACTTGTGTGCACTACATACTATGAGTGTGTTAATAAGTATACATGTCTTGTTATACTTAGTGCTTAAAGGTGCATCAAGATACATGTAGATATGGTGTGATACTTTGGTAAGCTTTATCAAGTGGTATAATTATTTATTGTATTATTTTTATTATAAATCAATTGAGTCTTGAAAATTAGATGTTTGGATTGTGTGTTTTAATGTAGTTAAGAACCTCTGATACGATGGGATATCATATGGTACTACAGTATATAGATATATTATACTCGGGTGATACTTACTATAATTTTTATACCTATCTTATATCTACATGTGTATATATATTATATACATACTAGTATTTACTATGGATAATGTGTTTTTTTATAATTGATAGACTTATGTATGAGTGCATGCAAAATTTGAGAATTTAACAAATGTTGTGTTGATATGTTATTATGTCCTATGGGAACTATGTTTGCTTATTTATTTATCTATTTATTTATAAATCTTGTGTTTTCATGTATTTGAGACTACTTTATATGATTGATTATGGATTATTAGTAGTCAAGTCTTAGAACATTGGACTGTGGTAATATGGGTTGTCATAGGCTGTAGATAACAGAAAACAAATTATATAGCTAAATTTTATGTTTACCCAGGTGGTATATTTGTAATCATTATTTCTAGTATGGGATAGAAAATAATGAAATATTCATGCATATGTTTGATGGACTAAATGTATGTTTTTATTACTCTTATGTATAGCATGTCATGTGATGCATTTGTTAGGAGGATGTAAATTGATGAATCTTGTAGTTGAATTTTTATTTGACCAATCTGTATTGATAATCTGGAGTATAGAGTGAGATGGAATTCACTTGCTTACTGGCATTGCAATGTTAGATGAAGGCAGTCTAATCAATTGTTGTGTATGAAATTAATTTATCTAGATCATTATCATTTATTATTTGTAAAGCTTTGGGCCAAAGTATGTTTAGTGAGACATTATCATTTCATGAGTGTGGTTCACATGTTAGTGTGATATCTTAAAATAGAATGGATTTATATGATACATTGAATGTTTAGTTTAGAATCATATAACACATAGGTACTTGCTAGTCTCTCTAGATTCTCGCATCGTCACTATCTACTCATTCATGAAGAGAGTGACATATCTTGATGGAATTAGTGCAAGGGATCATTGGTTCGTGGTTGGTATGGAAAATAACTTGGATGATGATTTCCCTCCCCACAATAATACTACTATTAGATGACACTTGAGATTTCCATAGATACTAGAGAGTCCAGGGAACTTATGATTTAGGGAGCCATGTATCTATATATACATTAGATTGTATTGTATTTGATTTATCATTGACTTATAACTACTTATAGTAAATCAAAAGTCTTGGGTATAGAATTGTTTCAGTTGTAGATGATTTAAGGGAATTACTTTTTGTATTCATGATATGACATGTACTCTCATGATATTAGAGATCAGTTTTATGTGATGTCTAATACTTGTTTTTATTGTCACTTTGTGTAATTATTCTAGTCTCTATAGATTCTTGAGGTGTAATCTATATTCTTCTAGTCTCTAGAGTTGATAATATCTTATTCTCTTTTGACATTGTTGTGATGTTGCTAAAAGGAGTCTTTTGCATGATGTTGATTTAGTATTCTCTTAAATTGGAATTGTTTATGAATGTTGTTTGACTATACTCCCTTAGAATTTATGGGAGAATATTTTCTACTCTTGGTGAGAGACACTTTTTAAGATTAGATGGATGGACACATATTTATGATGGCATATATCTCTTCTGATTATGAAAGTAGATTGAGATACCATACTTATAAGATTGGGTAAGTAGGTAGTGTTTGGGTAAAATTAAGTTTTGGTATTTCCTTTTTACCTTGTGGGGGTAAATAGGAGTTTTTAAGATGATAGTTTTCTACTTTTCACTTATGACTCTTTAGAGTCACTACTTTATATAAGTTGTGTTTTTTAGACCACATAAGGTGGCAAACCTTTTTACATATATATTAAATTATATACTAAGAATTATAAGTTTATTATAATTAGTATAATATTATTCACCCTTACATATATTGATACTAATCTCTTTTTCTTAATGCATGTTGTTTTAAAGAGATATTTTATACTTTTTGTCAGAAGCGAGTAGAGTATAGGAGGTGTGAAACATATTTTCAATCTAGAGGTTGGAATAAACTTTTAACTTGTTGTGTGGTAGGTGAGAATGTAAGGGATATCATTTTTTTTAATTCCCTAGAAATTTTAATGAATGGTGTGATTCTCAACCTATGTTTGTTATGTTAATTTTAACATTAATTTATCTCAACTATGAATATAACTCTATAAGTTAAGGATATGAATTATGATACTAGTTATGTGTGACTAGTAGTAGCTTGATACAATTATGGATTTATTCTATGAGTTCTTTCTAGATTCATTTAGCATATAACTTTGCTTCATTGATCTGATAGCATAAAATTGTGATTCTTTAAAAACATTATGCACATTTTAAGATCATTAGGTCATGGAGACCTAAGGGAAGAGTAGTGAATTGGTAACATAGATTATAAGTGATAGGAAAGTATCCTACTTAGCCTCAAATTAACTTATATTATTTATAATGAGTTATATCGATAGACAAACTTATCGAATCTCAGATTTTATAGGTATAACTTATCAAATTCAGTCGTATGGCCATACATATGTATACAGTGGATAGAGATTCCATATGAATGAGTACTCCATGATTTTTGTATGATTTATATTTACCATTCCTTTTCATCATCATACTTATCAGGAGATATATAGAGTAGTGACAATATTTACATGTTATACTTTTCTAAAGCTATGTGGAATAGAAATAATATTAACATATACATATAATTCTTACTAGATTTCCTAATTACTTTTCTTTAAGATGAGTAAAACACTCTCTATAATAGAGAGATATGTTGAGGTCTTGAATATTTTGTGAAACACTTCCTGGTCATTTATTTTGTCTTTCATAATGATCTTATGTGCTCTTAGAAAATTAATAAATTTTTCACTAAGACATGTGGGACCATTCAAGGTAATAGAAGTGGTCATACCCATAATATAAAGGTATGTCTTGCTGATTCTAGACCTTGGGGTGGTCATGATAGAATTATTTAGAGTAAGTAATACTCACAACCATGGTTGTTAAACTAGGAGATGTTATTGAGTGGGGTCTTATGGGACCAATACTCTAGAAATAGATAAACTTAGAGGAACTTCAATGAGTTATTCACGTAATTTTCCATTTATTTGCTTAGTATAAAAATGTATATCATGTTATTGATTTACTAATAAATGTTTTTGATTGATAACTTATCTTTGAATAAGATTCATCAGGGACAATGATTAGATTTATAGGAAAAGAATTTTACATCTTGATTTCTCACCAGATAATTTTTTTAGATTATCCATGGATATTTACAGTTAATCAAATTAGATTTGGATATATTTATTAATAAAGCATGAGATTTATTCTATTTCAAGATAATATAATGTTTCTTAGTTAGATGTAAATACATTATTGTTTATTATGAACCATTTTATGTATGAATTTACATTCTAAGCATATTAATGTGTTATTTTAATTATAGTATTGCTTATGTGAAATGATTTAATGGCTTTAATATTGGAAATTTGAGTGTCATAGTTGATTTGTGTCATGGATTGTCATTGATGACAAAAGAATCATGTGAAAAATGTGTTGTTTCTAATGACAAAGGCATAGTGATGTTGGCATCTTGAGGACTCTTTAAGTCTATCAAAAAACTCAAAGAAGGAGAGGTTCAGTGCCCAAGTATAAATTCATGTGCATATATTAATGAAAAATGCATAGAGTTAAACTTAAAAAGATCATACACATATCCCAGAAGAGCAATGTATGGATTAGACAAGTTTAGGAAGAAATTAGGTTTGTGAATCACTATTACTTTTACTCATTTATGAGTAATAAGTATGTAGCTCTCAAAAACCCAACTGGGTCTTCACTTATGTGTTGATCAGGTTTGTCAATTCAGAGTACTACTTATAAAATTTTATAAGTAAAGCAATCACAAAAATCTAACTGGGTCTGAATGGAGAAAAGCAAGTTTTTGGAGTGACTTAACTTGTTTAAATTTTATAAGTTGAGTAGTTAGAAGAACCTGACTTGGTTGAGTAGAGGTAATCAGGTTTCCAGGATGACTTAGCTTTGTTTATTTTTATAATTTAAGTTGTGGTAAGAACCCAAATGGGTCAAGATGAAGTAACTCATGTTTACTTGATGTCATTACTTCTTTAAAACATATAAGTTGAGCAATTTTATAAACCTGAATTAGTCTAGATGAGTGGATCAGGGTTGTAATGTGACTTAACTTATTTCATTTTTATAGCTTAAGTAGGTTAAAGAACCCAAATTGGTCTAGATGAGTGAATCAAGATTTTTCAATGACTTTACATCTTTCAGGGTTATAAGTCATGCATTCTAGAAAACCCAAAATAGTCTTAGAGAATTCTTTCAAAAAAATTGTCAAGTCTTCATCGAGAAAATTGTCCTAAACAAAACGTTGAAGGGTACATTTCAAAATTTCCAAAGGGCAAGTGGAACAATCAAGAAAGTTGAAGGGATGGTTTCAAAAAATCTAAAGGGTATGTGGTCACTTGAAAAGTTCCTGAAGGGTACATTTCAAAATTTTTGAAGGGCAAGTGGATCATTTAAGAAAGCCAAAGGATCATTTTAGGAAATCTGAAGGATAATTAGACCATTCAAGAAGTTGAAGGGTGTGTGCACTATTGAAAATTCTCTAAAGGGTATGTAGACCATTTCAAAGTCTTTGAAGGGTATGTGATAAGTTTTGATGTATGATTTCAATTTTTCCAAAGGACACTTTTGAATGAATTAAACTTCTTGAAGGATATTTTTCCAAACATGCCTAAGGATATGGCTGAAAGAAGTGTAGATTAAAGTTTTGAGCTAATGTGCAGTTGACAAGTGTCACATTCATGCTCATTCAATGGGTTAAAAGTCATTCCTATTAATAAGATCGATGGCTCATGATCAATTGTACATTTAAGATCTAATAGAGTGAAGTGTTTTCAAGCTTAAAAGGTGCTCTATTGATAATATCTAGTATCAAGATAAACATTGAGCAAGTCTACAAGAGATCGACATAGTGAAGGCATTCAAAGATGCTATAGAGAGTGAGATGTTAACAAATATATTAGAGGATAGCATTGAAATAAGTTAATTCAAGCACTTTCAAGAACCTGATGTAGTTAGTTAAATTGTACATTCTCAAAAACCTGACAAGAGATGGAATGTTTAATGTTAAGACTTGTATTTTCAAGAACTCAATAGAGTGAGTCAGTTACAAAAGTTTGAAGCATCGATTAAAGGAACATAATTGGTTCTTTTTAAAATGGTTATTCCTTTGAGTCTTTTATATATATTCATAGGCTACTTTTAATGTAAAGTGATGCAAAATTCTAAACTGATAAAGAATAGGGAGGATAAATAGTCATTTGTTTTGGAATGAGAGGAGTTTGAGCCATAGATGCAAAAATATGAACTCATCTAAGAATAGAGGAGTAACATCTAATTAGAAAATATCTAAGTGTCAAATAGATAAATTTAGATACAAAAAAAGGGTGCATGAATAGTGAAGGATACACAAAAGTGTGTTGAAGGAGAAATGAGTAGTTGCAGATAGGACCTACAATAAAGAACAAAGAATTGGATTCTTTTATGAATCTAATTCATTAGTTTGAATTGTAAATGTATGATAGGTTGTTTTCATCAAATCAAACTAGGTTGGTGTTCAGAATAGGGAGTAGGTGCTTCTTGAGAGTTGGTGCTCTTAAAATAGGGAATTAGTGTCTCCATGGGATGGGTGTCCTAGTGAGGTTCTATCAGTGAGATAAAATCTATGAGGCTAGATTAGAATAGTAGATTCTATAAACTTTCTCATCATGTTTTTTCCCTTTGGGTTTCCACGTATAAATTTGGTGTTGTGTATGGTGCTTTTGTGATTGCGTTAATTCTATTTCATGGATTTATGTTTGCATATGTTTAAAATTCTTTTTGAAAGTTGTAAGTAACCAGTTTTTTAGATCTACTGATTCACCCCTCCACCCTCTTTATAGATAGGCATGTTCAAAAATTGGTATCATAGTAA
This sequence comes from Torreya grandis, assembly GCA_037957365.1. Classification (NCBI taxonomy): domain Eukaryota; kingdom Viridiplantae; phylum Streptophyta; class Pinopsida; order Cupressales; family Taxaceae; genus Torreya; species Torreya grandis. The sequence continues at coordinate 795,334 of JARHVA010006296.1, forward strand.
TAGGTTCCTAGTGAGAAAATTAATTAGCTCAGGTGAATCTTGGAGTTTGAACACAAAATGACTAGTCTTGAAGGGATTCATCAAATAAGGCACCATTGTTTGATGGGACTACTATGCTTTCTAGTGTATAAGAATGGAGGCATATTTGACTTCTTTGAGTTTTGATGTTTGGATGTCTATTGTAAATGGATACACACTCCTTGATACTCCTCTGACTAATCAGGTAGCAAAAAAGGCTTGTGAAAATAATGCCAAAGCAAATATTATATTCTTTGTGGACTTTAAAATAGTGAATTTATCAAGGTAATGCATCCCCAAAGTGTAAAAGACACATGGGACAAATTGAAGGGCATATATGAAGGAGATGACATAGTAAATCAAGCAAAGATCCAAACTCATAAGGGATAGTTTGAAAGTCTCAAGATTAATGAGGATGAGAATATTGTAGAGTACCTTCTTAGATTAGATGAGATTGTAAATGCCATCAGAGGACTTAGAGAAATAATGGATGAATCAGTCATTGTCAAGAAGATATTAAGATCTCTAACAACAAAATATGATTCTAAAATTTATGTTATTGAAGAAGCAAGAGATCTAAAAAAACTCATAGTAGATGAGTTACATGGAGATTTCACTAATTATGAGATGAGGATGGGAGATGATGAGTCATCCAAGAGAGAAGTTACCTTCAAAGCTTCTAAGCAAGTAGAAGAAGAGGAAGCTTTGAATTTAGAATATGAGGAGGTTGATGTTGATGTAGAAGCCAATTTCATTAGAAAATTGAAGAAAGGATCAAGAAAATACAAAGGTATATTACCTTTAAAGTGTTTTAATTATGGTAAGGTAGGTCACTTTGTTGCTAATTGTCCACATAAAAAGAAATACAATTTTGATTCAGCTGAGAAGAATAAAAAAGAAACATTATATCCTAAAAAGAAGAAAATTTTCTCTAAGAATAAAAATGGGTTGTAGTCAAAGGAGGAGAGTGACTTGGTAGATGACATCAATATATACTCAAGTGATGAGCATGATAGTGCCTTTGTAGTAAAGGGAAATGAATCTTTGTTTATGGTAATAGAATCAACCTTAAAAGATTCAAATCAAGGTGATAATGATGACTAAGATGAAGAAGAGGAAGGAGATGTAGATATATAAGTAGAACTCATATATGCCCTAAATGAGATTGGCAAGATTAGAAAATAAAATTCTAAAAAAAAAAGGCTTAGTCAAAAGGAGATTGAGAAATCAAACAAAAGAATTGAAAAATATGATCAATTGATAGTGAACTTGAAGACTCAGGTAGAAGAGGCAAAAAGGATAGAGGATGTAGGCAAATCTGATTTGCAAGAAAAGTCCTTAAAATGTTTGAAGATGGAGGAAGAAATCATGGACTTAAGAGAAAATCTTAAAAAGGCCAAAGGAAAAATTGATAAAGGTCTAAAATTGAAAGGAGGATATGCTATATTAGATGAAATAATCAATTCATAAAAGGTCTCCAAGGAAAGATCAGGTCTTGGATATGAGAAAAGTAAGAGTTCTATGTTAGGTAAAAATGGGAATCTATATGAAAACTTTAAGGTAAAAATAGAATCAAGAATAAGAAAAGAAGAAAATAACATTCCTAAAGAGAAGAAGAATAACAATAACTAAGTTCTTACAAAGTCCAAGGTTGCTACTAAACAAAGCAACATAACAACAAGGAATGTGAAGAAGATAGATTTTAGGAGACCTTCTTTATATCCCCAAAGGAGAATGATAACTAGGTAATCTTCATCATTTTATAGTTATTATTATAGCCGTAATCAATTTGGTCATAAAGCTATTGATTGTAAGATTGTGCCTAAGAGAAGGATAAGTTTCCTTAGTAAAAATTTATATTCCCCTTTGCCAGATCTAGATAGTTTATGCTATAACTACAATAATTTTAGGCATATAGCAAATCATTGTAGAGAAAAGATTGTCTAATCAAAATCTAATAATGCGAAAAAGGGTCAAAACTCCCAAAGTGAACAAAGGTTCACAAATTGGTAAAAAAATAGAGAAAAGTACAATCAAGAAGCCCAAGGAGATATGGTAGAAGAATCAATCAATGATTTGTCAAATTGATTTATATGCTAAAGATAAAAATCAATGGGTCATAGATAGTGGCTACTCAAAACATATGATTGGTGACAATAGTAAGCTCACCAATCTGAGCCAATGCAAAGAAGGGACTGTCAGTCTGGGAAATAATATAACAGTCAAATACAAAGGTAAAGGAACATTACACATTGACAGAAAAATACCTACATATGATGTTCTTTATATTAAAGGACTAAAGCATAATATGTTGAGTGTTAGTCAGATGTGTGACAATGGCTATAAAGTCATATTTGATGTTGAAGGTTATGAACTACGAAGGTCTGGTAAAATAGTTGTTCAAGGAAAGACGACTGAAAGCAATATATAATTTGATTAAATAAAATAATACAAATAATCTCATGGGAAATATTGATGAGATCTTGTTATGGCATAGAAGGATGGGCCATGTTAACTTTAATAATCTAGTTAAAGTAAGTTCTAAAAAATGTGTAATACACATGCCAAATATAAGCAAGCCTATAGACACTACTTATAGAGAGTGTTAACTAGGTAAACAGACCAAGGTCTTATTCTAAACTAAAGATTATGGAACTACAAATCCTTTATAGATAGTTCATATTGATCTCTCTGGACCAACCAAGACAAGAGGTTCAAAAGGAGTGTATTACTTTATGATGTTTGTAGATGACTATACTAGAATGACATGGGTAACTTTTTTAAATGACATGTCTCAAGCCTTTAATAGATTCAAGATATTTAGGGCTATGGTTGAAAATGAAATTGGTGGAAAGATCAAGTGTCACAGATCTGAAAAAGGAGGATGAATCACTTCAAGTGAATTTTTTAAGTACTATGAGAAACATGGAATTAAAATACACTACTTAGCTAGAATAACTCCACAAAAAAATAGAGTGGTTGAAAGGAAGAACAAGATTGTCAAGGAGATGGCTAGAACAATGTTGAAAGAAGCCAACCTACCAAATGGCTATTAAAGAGAAGCAGTCCAAACTATCATATACATATCAACCCATGTTCAATTGAGAGTGAATAGTGATAAAACCCCATATGAATTGTTGTATGGAAAGCCTGCCTCAGTCAAGTAATTCAAAGTCTTTGGTAGTAAGTGTTATATTCAAAGGAATGAGAAAAATCTAGGAAGTTTTGATTCATGATGTGATGAGGGAATATTTCTTGGTTATTCCACTCATAGCAAAGCTTAAATCTGCTACAACTAAAGACTTCATAAAATAGTATAGAGCATTCATGTTAAAGTTGAAGATACACTCAAGGAAGTGACTGAACCTATAAAGGAGATCACTATTAAATAGCTAAAAGAAGAAGAGGAGAATGAAACATCATATAATGAAGAAGATATAAATAAAAATGATAACACACCTCCCAAGTACATTTAAAAGGATCATCCTAAGGAGAAAATCATTAGAGAATTGAAAGAAGGAGTCTAAACATGTAAATGGGTAGAAATGAGCAAAGAATAGGTATGTTTTGCCTTACTATCTGAAATTAAGCCCAAAAACTATGATGAGGCCAGTATAGATGAGAATTGGCAAAAGGCCACGGATAAGGAACTAAGTCAAATAGAAAATAATAAACCCTGGCAACTAGTTCCAAGACCCATAGACAAAAATGTCATAGGCACAAAATAGATCTTTAAAAACAAGTTGAATGAAGATGAAGCTATTGTGAAAAACAAAGATAGACTATTTTTCAAAGGATATTTTCAGGTAGAAGGAATAGACTTTGAGGAGACATTGGATCTAGTGGAAAGATTGGAAGCAATCAAAAAAAAATTGGCACTATCAATTTTTAAGAAGTTCAAAGTCTATCAGATGGATGTTAATTCCACTTTTCTAAATGGAATGCTGTAGGAAGAAGTCTACATAGAATAACCTAAAGGTTTTCAGCTGATTGATAAGGAAGACTACATGTGCCAACTAAAGAAGGCATTATATGGCCTAAAGTAGGCACCTAGATCATGATATTCAAGGATAGATCAATATTTGCAATGTCAAGGATTTATCAATGGTTGTGTTGATAGTAATTTGTATGTTATATTTAAAAATGGACATATGTTGATCATAGATATTTATATTGATGACATTATTTTTGGTTGCAAAAAAAAAATTGCAAAAAATCTACAAATCAAATGCAAAAAGATTTTGAAATGTCCATGCTGTGAGAACTTGCTTTCTTTCTTGGTCTATAGGTTACAAAATCTAACAAAGTATTCTTCATATCCCAGACCAAGTATGCAAAGGAGATCCTCAAGAATTTTAGAATGGAATACAGTCGATCAATTAGTACTCTTATGATAACTAGATGTATGTTAAGCAAAAATGATTAATCTCTTAAAGTAAATCATACTATGTATAGATCAATGATTGGTAGTTTACATTAAATTACTACTGTTAGACCAGACATCATGTAAGTTGTATGCATGGATACTAGATTTCAAGCTTCTCTAAAATAAACTCATGTAAATACAGTAAAAAGAATCTTCATAATATCAAATGTACAATAGACTATGGTTTGTGTTATACTTCAAGTAATTATTTCACTTTGATAGCATAAACAGATGCAAATTAGGTAGGTAGAATAGATGATATAAGAAGCACAATTGGTGGTGCATTATTTCATAGTAACAAACTTGTTTCATGGCTAAGCAAAAAACACAAGTCAGTTACTTTGTCTACAATAGAATTAGAATACACTGCAGCAGTGGCATGTTGCACACAAGTGTTGTGGATTAAATAGACACTAAGAGACATGGAGGTAGAGTTCAAATGACCAATTAACATTTGGTATGATAATTCAAGTGCAATAAATATCTCTAAAAATCTAGTGATGCATTCTAAGACCAAGCATATATCAATTATCACTTTTTGAAAGATAAGGTTACTAATCAATAAGTTACATTAGAATATGTTCACACAATAGATCAAATTGTAGATATTTTCACTAAGCCTCTATTTAAAGATCAATTTGAATATCTAACACAATAGTTAGGAGTGGTGGCTCCTACACCACATCACTAATTTTTGGTGATTGGACATATCTCAAGGAGGAGTTATTCAAGAAACATCTCTAATTCTAGGAAGAAAAATAGCTTAGGCAACTGAGTCATGGCCTAAGGGGGATTTTTTCTTTTTATTTTATTATGATAGGTCTAAAGATCAAAAATAGTGAAATACCTAAACAAGTGTATTTTAGGGAAATCTAGTTGACATAGTATGGCAAGGACTCTTTGTCATTAATGTCAAAGGGGGAGAAAGTAGAATGATCAAGGAATGAAGAAGGATAATCATTTTGAGGATGTTTTTGCCATCAATGACAAAGGGGGAGATTTTTGGAAATTTGAGTGTCATGGTTGATTTGTGTCATGGATTTTCATTGATGAAAAAATAAGCATGTGAAAAATGTTTTTTTGATAATGACAACGGCATAGTGATGTTGGCATCTTGAGGAGTCTTTAAGTCTATCAAGAAGCTCAGAGAAGGAGAGGTTCAGTGCTTGAGTATAAATTTGTGTGAATATATTCATGATAAAGGAATAAAGTTGAACTCAATAATATATTACACATATCCCAAAAGAGAAAATTATGGATCAGAAAAATTTAGGAACAAATTGCGTTTGTGAATCACTTTTAATTTTACTCATTTATGAGTAACAAGTAGCTCTTGAAAACCCAATTGGATCATGACTTATGTATTGATCAAGTTTGTTAATTTAAATTCCTTATACTTATAAAATTTTATAAGTAAAGCAATCAAAAAAATCTAATTAGGTCTGAATGGATAAAATCAAGTTTTTGGAGTGACTTGTTTAAATTTTATAAGTTACGCAGTTAGAAGAACCCGACTTGGTCTAGTAGAGGTAATCAGGTTTCCATAATGACTTATCTTTATTCATTTTTATAATTTAAGTTGTGGTAATAACTTAAATGGGTCAATATGAAGTAACTTAGGTTTACTTGATGTCATTAATTCTTTCAAACTTATAAGTCAAGCAGTGTTACAAACCCAAATTGGTCTAGACAAGTGGATGGAGGTTGCAAAGTGACTTAACTTATTTCATTTTTATAAGTTAAGTAGGTTGAAGAACCCAAATTGGTCTAGATGAATGAATCGTAATTTTGGATTGAATTTAATTCTTTCAAGTTTACAGTTTGGAGAACCTAAAATGGTCTTGGAGAATTCTTTTAGAAAAATTATGAAGTCCTTATCGGGAAAATTATCCCAAACAAAATGCTGAAGGGTAAATTTTAAAAAGTTTGAAGGGCAAGTGGACCAATCAAGAAAGCTAAAGGGATGGTTTAAAAAAAATTTAAGTGTATGTGGTCACTTGCAAAATTCCCAAAGGTTACATTTCAAAATGTTTGAAGGGAAATTAGACCGTTCAAGAAAGTTGAAAGATCATTTTAGGAAATTCAAAGGATAATTGGACCATTGCAATGTCTCTGAAGGGTATGTAGACCATTTAAAAGTCTCTAAAGGGTATGTGAAAAGTTTTAAAGGATGCTTTCACTTTTACCAAAGGACACTTTTGAATAAATTCAAAGAAATTCTTGAAGGATATTTTTGTAAACTTGCCTAAAGATATCGTCATAAGAAGTGTAGAGTAAAGCTCTAAGCTAATGCATAGTTGACAAGTGTCACATTTATGCTTTTTCAATTGGTTAAAATTCATGAATATTAATAATATTGATGGCTCATGATTAATATTATAGTAAATATCTAATGGAGTGAAGTGTTTCCAAGCTTGAAAGGTGTTCGATTGATAATAGCTAGTGTCAAGATAAACATCAAGCAAGTCTAGAAGAGATTGACGGAGTGAAGGCATTCAAGGATGTCATAGAGAGTGAGATGTTAACAAATCTATTAGAGGATAATGTAGAAATAATTTAATTCAATCACTTTCAATAACCTGATGTAGTTAGTTAAATTGTGCATTCTTAAAAACCTAACAAGATATAGAGTGTTTAATGTTAAGACTTGCATTTTCAAGAACCTTATAGAGTGAGTCAGTTACAAAAGTATTAAGCATCAATTAAAAGAACATAAATAGTTCTTGTTAAAATGTTTATTCCTTTAAGTCTCTTATATATATTTAGAGGTTGCTTTCAAAGTGAAGTGATGCAAAATTCCAAAGTGACAAAGAACAGGGAAATCAAATAGTCTTTTTTTTTGGAATGAGAGGAGTTTGAGCCATAGATGTAAAAATATGAAACTCATCTAAGCATGCAGGAGTAGTATCTAATTGGAAAATATTTGAGTGTCAAAAAAATAAATTCAGATATAGAGAAAGGGTGTACGAAGAGTGAAGGATACACAAAAGTGTGTTAAAGGAGAAATGATCAGTTCTAGATAGGACCTACAACAAAGAATAGAGAATTGTATTATTTTATGAATATGATTCATTAATTTGAATTATAAGTGTTTGATAGGTCAGTGCCATCAGATTAAACTAGGTTGGTGTTCATAATAGGGAGTAGGTTCTTTCTTAGAGTTGGTGCTCTTAAAATAGAGGATCAATGTCTCCATAGGATGGGTATCCTGAAATGTAACCAGTGAGGTTTTTTCAGTGAGACAAACTTTGTGAGGCTCGATTAGAATAGTACATTCTAGAAAATTTCTCGTCATAGTTTTTCCCTTTAGGTTTCCATGTATAAATATAGTTTTTTGTGTTGTGCTTCTGTGATTACATTATTTATCTTTCATGGGTTTATGTTTGCATATATTTAAAATTCTTTTTGAAAGTTGTAATTAATTTTTGAGATCTATTGATTCACCCCCCTCCTCTTAATAGATAGGTGTGTTTAACATTGCATGTTGTGAGGTAGACATAGGAGAATTCTTCCCTCTAGTGTACCAGAGGGAGAGCATCATAGGAAAGATGATATAGATGGAGACATTGAAGGGCTACATAGAGCTAGTGAAACCATGCACACACACTATTTTAATAATTTTGGAAATATTAGGGTTTTATTCCTGGTTTAGTTAAAGGGTCTAGATTGATAATTTAATAAATAATATGTAGTAAATAAGCTACTAATTTGTGGAATTTATTTGTAATTAGATATTTTCTAAATATATTAATAAGAGGGAGAAAATAAGATTTAGCTTAAACTATGTTGATCTGACTGAGATAAGGTCTAATATTCACTGTGTAGACTAGGGACACTATTGTAAATAGGATTTTGACTTTCATTTTCTAATTAGATAGGAGCATTGAAAGTGGACAAGAGTGTCACCAGCACTATAGTCCTTATTTGGCATTATTATCCTGAGGATCTAAGCTTTTTAAGTTTTATTTGGTAGGTCTGTGTGACCTTACCTATGAATTTGTAAAACCTCACTATCATTAGTGCTCCTTATAGAGCTAATTTTCTTCATTTTTATGCCTTTAATGTTCTTTAATAAAACTTTAGCAAATAGGGGAAAGGGGTTAGTGTGTGTAAGATGTACTAGATGTGATTCACACCTTGTGTGTGGCCACATTTTATACATACCAATATTATGAATAAGGATGAATCCATATGTATTTCTCCCTTCAAAAGTTCTTGGTGTAATTTTGATATGAGAATGCAATAAATGCTAGAGTAGATGTTCTTGAGGATGGATAGGGATTGATGTAAAGACTTAAATGTGTTTAGGGCTATACTTGTTGGTTGTATGTAGAGAATAGGGAAGATTGCCTAAGTGGTTTCACTTATATTCTTTCTTACTTGATACTAATTGCCAACCCCTTCAAAATGATCTTTGAATGGGATTTTATAGGGATCTATTCATCATGGATTGAATTTGCTCTTGTTAGGATAATAAGGAGAAGGGTGTGGAACTAAAATAAATTGATTCTTGGGGCTATAAATGAGCTTGAAAAATAGTGATAAAAGTGGACAAGAGTGGCATTGGCACTATTATCTTAGTGTGTTGTTATTGTCCTAGGTAGATAAGACCTAGTGGGATAGATTGGTCATGAAAAGATGGTCTTAGATTAGCTACGATCAGGTTTAGAAGGCTATGGATGACTAGGAATTAGTTAAAACAAAGCCTATGAGAATCATGAGATCAATCAAGAGGGACCTATGGGTTGCGTGTCATTATCCATGCTTAAGTTACCAATTTTTTGCATTTTGTATCACTACATTTACCCCCCTTTATTCTAATGATTTTGCAAAGAAAAATACTAGGATAAAGGAAAAATACAAAGTGTACATGAACTCACCTATAAGGGTAAAGTCCATGAAGCTATGTGATTCTATGTGTGCATAGAGAGAGCATACTATGAAGTGTAAATCTACAAGTGAAAACAAAGAGTAGATCAGTTCTTACTATATATGTTATATCTAGAATAAGAACATACAAATATAGGTAAGAGAGAAAGGAAGGGAAAAGAATGAATACACCTCACTAATTACATAAACCAATACAAATATTATTGTGTTGTTTAGGGATGTTAGATGTGTGTTGAACTAAGAGTAATATAACGAATGGAGATAAGTACTCAATTCCCTAGAAATGCCTCAAGAATGCAAAAGGCTAATCTTTGCCTCTGTCATCACCTAATAAGTGAAGCTAAGTGCTCATACATGTGTTGATAAATGTTTGGAATGTGTGTCTAATCCTTCTAAATAGGTGGCTCAAGAATACAAAGGCTAGCTAGACCTTTAGCTCCATTGTTGCCTTGTGAAGTGAAGCTATAAATTGATCCTGGTATGGAATATGTGTCATATGAGATGGATCCTAAAAATTATAAATGTATTGTGATATAAAAATGTTGGCATGGATATCCAAATGTATTTTAAATACTAGGCCACTCTAAAATATAGAGATTAGGCTTATATGAAAGCCACTTCAAAATTGAGAATCTAGCTTATGTGGAAGCCACTCAGGAATTTGAGAACCTGAGAACTTGAAAATTAGGCTTGTATGAAAGCCAAACCAAAACGATTCCAACCACCTATAGATAAAATAAGGCATTTAAATAATAATAATTCCTGGGTAATACTAAACTTAGAAATAAAGAAAACAAATGTGCCACACACATTACTTCCAAACACTGGTGTTTGAAACATGGATCTAATATAGAAGTTATACCAACTAACCTATCCAAAAATGGAAGTGAGATCCATCATTTTGCACATGATTGCCCATATATTTGGATTCTCTAAGTAAAACTATACTAAAACTACTAAATATATTCTAAAATGTAGATGACAAAATTGTAACTGAACTTGCCTTTTTATCTATTCTTGGAAAATCTAGTTTTTCTATTAGTTGGATAAGAGCACTAAAAATGGATAGTAGTTTCATTGACATTGTAGTACAAGTTGGGTGTTGTTGTCCAGGGCTAAATTTGGTAATTATTCTATATTCTTGACTATTTTTTTGCTCTATTCTAACTAGATTGATGTTTGGTTGTTATTTTGGGTGTTCTAAATGTTTTTGTTTCGATCATTAGGAGCTTTGATCTCTATGACCAAACCCATGTTGTTTGTCCCTCTTCTAAGGGTAGGAATGAAGACCCTGCAATGACTACCCTCAAAATAAAGATCCCTACAAGTGTGTTATGTTGCAAAGATACATGATATATCAATGATAATTGACAAGATATATCAAGATTTAGCATGGGTTGTATTTAGAGATTGTTAGATCAATAGGCATATGCCTAGATAGATATTACAATATAATAACTTGTGTAATGTACTAAATTAAAAATGAAATTCTAGTTATTTTTTAGTTGGAGGGATGGAGTATGATGTCCATCATGGCATCCAAGATAGCAAGATAATGCATGATGTGGATCATGGCATTGCAAATAATGAGAAGCAAATAAATAACAAGCACACAAGGAAAGAATCAAGAAGCATATAAGGGTGGCCAAGGGGTCACACAAACAAGGTACATGAGCACATGTCACTCATATTGGAAGGCAAGCATACAAGGCATGTTCAAATGCCACATACACAAACACTTGAAACAAGCAAAGTTGGCATGGAAGCCACAAGCACATAGAAGAGTATAGGCAAAGGACATTGGCAAATTTCCTAAAACACACACATGAATAGAAGTAAAGGACATTATAAAATATCCTAAGGCACATATAGGAGACAAATAGTAATAGTAAAATGCAATCACATCAATCTATGCTAAGCAAAAAAGGAAAGCATGTAATAACTAAAAATACAATCACATATAACTAATCAATGCAATAGGAAAAGTATGTAAGATATGTTAGTACAAGACTAGGTATATGTGAATAAATACACAAGTGTTATATACTAGTGAGTGTCGATAGATTAATCTATGTAAGCTAATAAGTAATGTATATCAACATGATAGCTAGAATGTGTGGTGTAGGAATGACATAACCTAGATGGTGTAGTCATGTAGAAGATGCCCCTAGTGGGTATATATATATATCGAATGTAGAATTAAGATTCCCCCTCAATGGGTGAAATGGAGAAATCAAAGATCTGGATGTCACTTCACACACTCAATGAAGATCAAGTGAAGCATGGTAATGTAGATAAATTGACAAACAATAACATAGAATAGCAAATGTAAGTCTAGCATGATAGTAGAAATGTAAAGCATGGATGATGCATATAATCAAAATATTTTTAGATTTTTGACATATTTTAATGTTTTTATATTTTGAAATGTTATATTATTTTCGGATTTTTGAGATTTTGAGCTATGTACAATCAACCATAAGAAGACAATGTACAATAAAAATTGAGAAACTATGTACAAGTAAGCAAAAAGAAACAATGTACAAGTAAGACTGAGAAGAGATGATACTAACTAATGAGTCTCATGGGAGACTCCCTATCATGGTGTCCTATATCAAATAAAGGAATTGTGCATGATTATGAAGCACAAGGGAATGGGTACAAATATGACACTAAATATTTGGATTCATTGTCGGTATCTTGGAAATCATGATAACCTATATTGTTCCACTCATCATTATCATCTTGATTTTGAACCAATAGAATGCTAGTGTTAATTTTTGTTGTATCTAAATATTTTTCATTGATAAATTGTGTTTGTGAATGATTTTCCTTAGGATGTTCAATAAATCCCAAACCTTGGTGACAAACATTATCAACTACTAGAATAAAAGTAGTGATGCCTTGAGCATGCTTGTCTAACCCTTGACTTTGATAATCAAGCTATTGTAGATATTATTGACCAAACCCATACTGCTTTGAAAGTTGAGTTTCATTTTGGAGAGGTAAATTTTCATCTTTTTCATACTTTACCTGTGCTTGTGGTATTGTTTGTTGCTTTAATTTTTGTTTTTGATCCTTTTGTTGTTTTGAGTTATGCTCTAATAACCACTTTTGTACTATTTTTAAATTTCATCCTTTGTAAAGGTGTTCCTATGTCACTATGGATTTCTTGACTAATTTACCTTTTATAGGGTCCTCAATAGTAATTATTTATTGTATATGTTGTTTCAATACAAAACATGAGTCTATGTGATGCCCATGCATTCTATGATATGAACAATAATATCTAGATCTTCTCACTAGATGTAGAGGAGGTAGTTTGATCAACTTATATTAAATCATTTCCTTTAGTACCTCACCTAAACTCTTATTTGATCTTTGAATGATTTTTGAATCACTAGTTGTAGAGTTACTTTGTTATGATTTATTGTTTTGATATGTAACATTGCTTGCAACCAATTGACTAGGTGAATGTGCGTATACATGATTAACACTAGGGTGCCTTAAAGGTTTTTGTATCACCCTCTTGGGGGAGAGGAGGAAAAAGAGACTATTTCATAAGTATAAAATATGACATTAAAACTTGATAGGTGGTTGTGAGCTTATGTAAAAATGATGTAGCCAAGGAGTTAGGTAGATCTAGGTAGAAACCATGTATATGGGATGAAATTAATGTAAGTAGAGATACAATTTGTATAGAAATATGATTATAAAGAATATTTCACATGAGAGAGAAAAAAAAATGGATAGAGAGCATGAAATTGTGCATTAATGCATAAAAACTTTTACAAGTGCTATGATATGTCTAATATGTGTGGCAAGATAAAATTGAAAAAAAATCCATATGAAAGATAGAAAACAAAGGATAGAGAGAATAGAATTGTGCATTACTGCATAAATATTTTTGACTTGTAACATAATATTTCTAACATGGTTAGCAAAATAGAGTTGGAAATTATTCCACATGAGAGAGAGAGAGAGAGAGAGAGAGAGAGAGAGAGAGAGAGAGAGAGAGAGAGAGAGAGAGAGAGAGAGAGAGAGAGAGAGAGAGAAATCTTGTGCATGTTTAGCAATAAATTTTGTAATATAATCCCTTATTATGAAAATTAAGAATGAAAGGGAAAGAATGAAACTTTGCATTAACATATGGTAAACTTCATCGTTCATGTATGTGATAGGATCAATGATGGTCTCCTTATTTTTTGCAATAAATGTAAGAAAAATTTGTAAATAAGTGAGATCCATTTTTGAAATATGATTTTATAATGTAAGGTGATTCTCAAAAGCAATAGGACCTAGTGTATGCAACTAGGGTTTGAAAAATTATTATTTTAAAAATTCACTATAAAATTTTGAAATTTATAGTGAATTTTTGAGTTAGATATGCAAGTAAAAAATCAAAATTTTATTGAAAAATTAGTGATTTACTGGGACCTAGTATATGCAACTAGGGTTTTAAAAAACAATTATTTTTGAAAATTACTATTGAATTTTTAAATTAGATGGATTTTCTAATTTTTATATTCTAGTAAAAAATCAAAATATTATTGAAAAATTACTGAGAAAATACTAGGACCTAGTACAGACAACTATGGTTTGAAAGAAAATTATTTTAAAATTAATTAAAAAAATTTAAAATTTAATTCTAATTTTTTATTTTTATATGTAGGTAAAAAATCAAAAAAAAAAAAAAAAAATTAGTATAAAATTTACCCTAGGGTTTTTATTCACAATCGAAGTAAGTCTGGTCTACCAAATGATTTAACAATTTTGGGAATATTAAGGATTTTTTTCATAATTTAGTTAAAGGGTATGGATTGATAAATTAGTAAATTTTATATAGTAAATAAGCTACATATTTGTGAAATTTATTTGTAATTATATCTTTTCTAAAAATAGTAATAAGACGGAGAAAATAAGACTTAACTTAAATTATATTGATCAGACTAAAACAAGTTCTGATATTCATTGTGCAGATCTGAGACACTATCACAAATAGGATTATGACTTTTATTTTCTAATTAGATAAGAGCACCAAAAGTGTATAGGAGTGCTACCAGTGCTTTAGTCCTTTTTTGACATTATTGTCCTAAGGATCTGAGCTTTTTGGGTTTTATTCAGCAGGTCTGTGTGACCCTATCTATGAATTTGTGAAGGCTCACTGTCAGTAATTCTACTTATAGAGCTGATTTTCTTTATTTTTATGCCTTTAATCTACTTGAATAAAAATTTGAAAAATATGGAAAATGGGTTAGTGTATGTAAGATACACTGGACCTGCTTCACAACTTATGTGTGGGCACATTGTCTACATACTAATACATTGAAGAGGGATCAAGCCATATGTAATTCTCCCTTTGAAAGTGCTTGGTGCAATTTTAATATGAGAATGTAAGAAATGATAGACTGGATGTGCTTGAGGATGGCTAGGGATTGATACAAATACTTAAATGTGTTTACGACTATACTAGATGATTGTATGCACAGAATAGGGAAGATTATATGAGTGGTTTCACTTGTATTCTTTCTTACTTGATAATATTTTACAACCCTTTCCAAATGAGAATGGGAATTTATAGGGATATATGGGTCATGGATTGAATTTTCTCATGTTAGGCTAACAAGGATAAAGATGGGAAATAGAAATAAATTGATCATTGGGGCTAGAAATGAGCTCAGACAATAGTGATAAAAGTGGACAAGAGTGGCATTAGCACTATTGTCCTAGTGTGGCACTATTGTCCTAGGCTGACAAGACCTGGGGGGATGGATTGTTCATGAATAGAGGGTCCTGACTCAGCTAGGATTAGGTCTAAAAGGTTACAAATGACTGTGAATCAATCAAAATAAGCCTATAAGGGTCATCAAAGAAAGCAAGAGGGACCTATGGGTTGGTTGTCATTATCCATGCTCAAGTTACCAATTTTTTATATTTTATATGACTACACACACACATAATAGTTAGTCATGATAGAAATGCATTTAATTGCTCATGGTATGTTTATTAATTTCTTTGGAGTGTTTCTTTCTTTGGTTTGTGAAATTGTCTTGTATATGACTAGAAATATTTGAGATTTTTCTTATTGGATTAATTTAGATAATTAATCTATAATAAATACACTGATAATGGTAAATTTAAGAAGAAAGAAATAAAACTTTACAAATCTAAAAATTTCCATAAAATGGAAAAGAGGAGAGATTTAGATTTTTAGGAAATTTTTAATTAAATCCTATTATTTAATAAATAAAGATAAAGGAAATAAATAAATAAAATAGTAAAGGAAATAAATCATGCTTTAAAAAATTAAATAAATAATTCTTAAAATTAAATAAAATAAAAACACATAAAGAATAAAATAAAAAGATTAAAGTAAAAAGGAAAAATCTATTTAAAAGAGTGTTGCACCTATCTTTTAGGAGAGGAGATAGGAAGTAGAAGGTGGTAGCAAATAGAAAGAAAGGATAAAATCCTAGGTAGCTAAATAAAGGATTATAGAAGACATAACCTAGTAAGTAGTGCAATTTATATTCTATTCATGCCAGTTTCCATAGATCAAAGCTTATTTATAAACATCAATCACTTGTTAATAGGCATAATTGACTTCTTTGTAAATTAGTATATATCTTGTTTATGCATTCAAAAAATAGATTGAATTAAGGATTTAACTTATGATTAGGGTATCAAGATTGCAATAATTAAACAAGATAAAATATTGCAAATAAATTTAGGTATCAATAAATTCTAGTACTAGTCATTTTGAATTATAAACCACAATTTATATCATAGATGTAATCTCTACCCTATTATTGGCATCTCTCCAATTCTATATTCTCAGTTATGAACTATATGCGAGTTTTAAAATGTAATATAATGCCATGTAATTGCATGTAGTAATTTGCTTGTAATATTAAATACAACAATTACATATTTTTATACCTTCTAATTATATAATCAGTGCTTAAATAGATGACATATCAGCCTTTTCATCCAACAACATTAACATTGTTGCCATATCAACTTATGTTTTTTTATTTTTTTTTAACTCAACCCAAGAGCAACACTATCACCATTTTTTTTAGTTCAACTATTTCAACTCAAGTGGAATCGTATTCCATTTTAGTCAAGGATTTTAATGGACTTAGAAAGCCCCTCTGTGCTTTCAATAGACTAAAAATATGCATTTATCTTCTTCTATGGACATGACATATATAATGTATATGTATTTTGGTCTTGTTTCCTTCTAGGAGTGTGAACCGCTTCACTTTTATTTCCTATGTTTAATAAATGTATCATGAAATTGACTTTCCTCAATTCTACCATGATTTTAATGAATTGTTGGATGGTGTGTATTTTATTTTACATCATTGTGAATTAGAAGGAAGGGTAGAGGGAGACCTACATTTATTTGGTTATTAATTTATGATTGGGTGTCGCTCCTTACATCTAAGTTGAGTATTAAACTAGTTGTTTATACTGATAAATAAACTTGTAGTGCCATCTATTTTGAAAGTGGATGATAAAATACTTGGTATTGATATAATGTTTGAATTTCAAAATTATTCACTCTGTACCATCAACATAATTATTGGCATGTACTCAGAATGAATCTAGGCATTCCATATATAAAGATATAAATATCAATTTTTAACAACTTGGTGAGGAAATGTAACACCAACAATAGTATATTTTGATAATATACAAGTGAATTATTTAATAAAAATTTGAGTAAAATAAATCAATAGATCTACTTTGGAATCCCAGATGTTATTAAATGGATTATATATGTAACCAAAAAGAATTCAATATATAGTCAATACTTTGGTGAGCATTTGGTTATGCAATATTATAATATAAAATTAGATATGTTATATTATACACAATATCAAATATGGATTCTATATAAATAACTAATCTATCTTAATAGGTGGTGATAGTGAATGCATATAAAGGTGGGAATATGTATTAATAAAGTTATTATTATATGTGGTAATATAGGATATGTTATCAATATCTTGTTATGGCATAGCCTCTAAGAGTTTTACCATCGTAAATATATGCCCATAATTGAGAATTATTTTACTATTGGGATAGGTCATAAATCTAGTACCTAACATGGTATATATATATATTTTCATTAATATACGTACATGCATTTTTTTGATATTTAGCCTAATACATCTAACTAGATTATATGTCACTTGGGATATAAAACAATTCTAGAACATTCTAATCCCTAGAAGTTGATTACTTAAACAATTATTGTCAAATGTAGAGTCGATTAATCATATGAGTTGAATGGTTAAACTTGGATACTCTCTATTGTGAGTAAAATCTTGTGGAGCCTTTAAATATTTTATTATATAGAAAACCATTACCTCAAGTTTGACAATGTATTGAGTTATGTGTTCATGACTATTTATATAATTAGAAATTTGGGATGGATTACTTAGTTATTATTCTCGAGTGAAATATTAGATGAAAAAATGAAAAGAATGATTTAGTTGTTCAATAAATGATTTCTTATTAACCCCCAAATATAAACTAATAATGAAACTAGATATCTTGTGTTTTTAGGAAAAACAATGTTTTGGGTTATTATTGTAATGAGTGTGATCTTTGTGTTTAAAACTACTTCATGATTTGATTATTATGCCTAGTAGTTATGATTAGAACACTAAAATATGGTTTTAAAGTAGCATAGAATTAGAATAACTTCATTTGAATAACATTAGGGTGTGCAAGTGCTTGTGTGTGAAGATTTTATCAGTAGCTCTTTAGATGATTAGAATAAGTCATTAAATTACCTAAGAATAAAGAACCTATAAGTCTTGGGTTAGTTTTATAAAATAAAATGAGTCAGTAAGATAATGGGTTTATCTAACTCACTAATAATAATATGAATAATTATTATTTATATTAATTTAATAGGGGATACTTGTGTTCACTACATACTATGAGCATGTTAATAAGTATAAATGTCTTATTATACTAAGTGCTTAAGGGTGCATCAAGATGCATGTATATATGGTGTGATAATTTGATAAGATTTATCAAGTGGTATAATTATTTGTTTTATGCTTATTATTATAAATCAATTGAGTCTTAAAAATTAGATGATTGGATTGTGTGTTGTAATGTAGCTGGGAACCTATGACAGGATGGCATATCATATGGTACTACAGTATATAGATATATTGTAATCAGATGGTACTTACTATAGTTATTATACCTAACTCATATCTACATTTGTATATATATATTATATACATACTACTATTTACTATGTATAGTGTGTCTTTTTATAATTGATAGACTTGTGTATGAGTGCATCCAAACTCTAAGAATTTAACAAATTTTGTGTTGATATGTTATTATTTCCTATGAGAACTATGTTTGATATATATATATATATATATATATATATATATATATATATATATATATATATATAATGCTTATGTTCTCATGTATTTGAGACTTCTTTATATGATTGATTATGGATTACTAGTAGTCAAGTCTTAGAACATTAGACTATGGTAATATAGGTTGTCATAGGGTGTAGATAACTGGAAATAAATTATATAACTAAATTTTATGTTTACCAATGTCTTATATTTGTAATCATTATTTCTAGTGTGAGATAGAAAATAATGAAGGATTCATGCATATATTTGATGGACTAAATATATTTTATTGTCACTTCTATGTATAACATATCGCATGGTGAATTTTTTATTATGATGTAAATTGATGAATCTTTTGGTTGAATTTGTATTTGATCAATTTTCATTAATAATGTTGAGTAAGGGGTGAGATGGACTTCACTGGTTACTAGCATTACAATGTTAGATGAAGGCAGTTTGATCAAGTAGTGTGTATAAAATTGATTGATCTAGATCATTATCATTTATTATTCATAAATATTTGGGATAAAATATATTTAGTGAGATATTATCATTTAATGAGTGTGTTTCACATGTTAGTGTGATATCTTGTAATAGAATGGATTTCTATGATACACCACATGTTTACTTTATAATCATACAACACATGAGTATTTTCTAGTCTCTCTAGATTTTCACACCATTACTATCTACTCATATGTGAAGGGAGGGATATATCCTAATGGGATTAGTTTGGAGGATTATTGTTCCATGGTTGGTGTGGAAAAAAATTTGGATGATGCTCTCTCTCCCCAAAACATTACTACTATTGAGATGACAATTGAGATTGCTAAAAATACTAGAGAATCGAGGAAACTCATACTTTGGGGAGCCATATATTTATATGTACATTGGATTGTATTGTATTGTATTTATCATTGAGTTATAACTACTTTTTGTAAATCAATAATAGTAGTTATAGACTTGTTTTGGTTGTAGCTGAGTTAATGGAATTACTTTATGTATTCATGATATGACGTGTACTCTCATGATATAAAAAATTAGTATTATGTGATGTATAATAATTATTGCTTTTTTCACCTTGTGTAATTCGTCTAGTCTCTATATATTCTCGTGGTGTAATTTATATTTGGTATATTTATTTATTTTTTTAAAAATCACATATTTATTTGTCTAATCAAGTAGTGTTTTTACAATTTTGAATATAAATAACTTGAACACATTCACTTCATTCTCATACAATGACTCTTGCATCATAATTTCACATATATGTCTTAACTAACAATCACACTAGCTTGAAAAGAATGAACAGTGGTTGAATTCACTTCCAGATTACATAGAAACTAGGCTTAGACACTTGGTATGACTTTTAAGAGTTATTATTTTTTGCCTAAAGGTAAATAATTCATATCTAAATATATGAAATTCAGTCATTCATTAATTTATATCAATAAATATTAATCACACACTTCATGAATGACCTAAAAATGAAGGAAAATTTAGCTCTTTATTGCTTCAGAAAAGATGTAATACAAAATGTTGTCAAATTTTCTATAAGAAAAAACCATAATCTAATAATATTATATAAAAATATAACATATATATATAAATTAAGAAGAGATATATGAGATAAATAAACTCCAAAGATAGAAATGAGTCCACATGCTAGTTATAGTTCACTCTTTATCAATTAAAACTTTAACTCAAACTTCAACTCCACCTTCAACTCCAACAAATTTCAATGTAGCATATTAGATCCTAAACTTTATTTTATTTATAATATGTCATGGAAGTGAGAGAGAATCTTATTGGAACATTTTTTAAAATTCAAAGGTCAATTTTCATGCTTTGATTGTCTTCAATGCACGAATATGCCTTGATCAACTTCAGTTAATTGATTGTGAACTTGCATTGAACTTTTGATCTTCAATTAACTCCCTTTATATTTTAATTAATATTGAAGTTTTAATTTAGTTATATTTATTTCATCTTAGAGTTTGAATTTACTTATCTTGACTTGTAATCTAGAGTTTGACTTGAGCTTCTTAACTTGTATTTTGCGTGCATGTTTAACGTTTTGACCTTTTCTAAAATTAGCCAAAAGGTGTATAATAGGATATAATATTATCGAATTTTGATGGAGACTAATTCCAACATTTATTTCATCTTGAAAACAAAAACTTAACCCTTTATTTATCATTACTTAGTAAAAAGCATGTGTTTGACTAGACAAGCTTCTTGAAAGCACAATGCATTGACTTAGCTTTTGAATTTTACTCTTCCCTAAGGGTGTCATATAAGTGAGAGAGATTGGATATTTTATTTTTTAAATTATCCATGAAATATATCTATTAATATTTCACTTTATGATTATAATAAAACCTTTTTATACTAGTTTCTCTTGGGCATATTCATCTTATGTGGTTTTGACAAGCTTCTTGAATGCACCATGAGAACCTAAAACTTGATGAATGCATTATTTAAAAATAGAATAACTATAAATAATATTTTAACATAATAAAAATGGTGGTATATACCTTATAAATAAATTTTTAGCTCCAAATTCTACTTACAACTTTCAAAAATGTCATTTTGTGCTTTTTTGTGCTCTTTAGGCCTCAAAAAACCCTAATTTTAGTTAGGGCGTGTAAAATGAATTATAGGTATCACAAAAAAATAATAATATTATAATTGAATACAAATCAATAATAAATATATTATTTTAAAAAAAAATACAAAATTCTTCACCAAACTCCCAAAAAAAATACAAAAAATGTTTGCATGTTACTTGTAAGGTGACCTGAAGAAGTTTTTCAATGATATCAGCCTATTTTGCATTAGTTTTCATTTTATTATTATTTATTATAATATTTAAATTAAATCATACACACTATTAAATAATTTTTTTCTATTAGAAGGATTTGAAACACTCATTTCTAACTCTATTTGTGAGCAAATTAGTGAGAAAACCCTGGTTTCCTTTATGAACAAATTTATGTTTTATCATTTTCTCTCTTTTAAGGTGAATTAAATACATAAAAATACTTATTAAATTATAAATAAATAAAAACAAATTTTAATTTTAAATTTTAATAGATTTTATTTAATAAAACTCAAAATATATACTTTTTGGTGTTTCTTATCTTTTTCTTTCTCATTTTCAAATGCTTATAGATCTGAGTTTTACCATTTTATTAAGTTTTATGAAGCCTAAATACCTAATTATTTTTAAATTATGACCTTTAAAAAACCATATAAAAATTACAAGCATTGTATATGCTCAAACAATCTCTTTAAACCTCTCAAAAAATGTCTTTTCTGATTGTCTCTCTTGCTCACTTGAAACACTGATACATGTACCTTTGTCTTTATCCATTATTTAATTTAAATTTTTTTTCAAGGAATGTGTATTAATTTTATTTATTTCCCATAATATCTCACACAATTTTTATTTTTCATCAATAAATTGAAAAATGTAGACATTTTCTAAAATCAAGATATTGGGGTTAAAGAAGGGTTTTAGAGCACCTTTTCTTCTTAACGACTATTCATCAAGTTAAGTACCTATAAAATAAAAATAATGAATATAATATTGAGGTAATATGGTCCCCTAACTCTCCCTAATACCTTTCAAATCAAACCTTCTTATCCTTCATGAAACGAACATTTAAAAATTACCTTCACTAGTTTGCAACTAGCTAATTAAAGGAATAGAAAAAACCTCTATTGAAATTTAGATCTATGAGCTATTCCAGAACATAGTTTTAGCCTGAAGAATGTTGTATGATGTTTAAAATTTTCTTATTTCTCACTCCATTAATGGATTCTTGTTGAAAACCTACACATAAGCAACCTTGACCAATGGTAGTAAAAATTATCAATAAATATATATATATATATATATATATATATATATATATATATATATATATATATATATATATATATATATATATATTGATAATTTTTACCACCATTGGTAAATTTTGTATATATGTATGGATTCTTGTTGAAAACCTACACATAAATAACCTTGACCAATGGTAGTAAAAATTATCAACTATATATATATATATATATATATATATATATATATATATATATATATATATATATATTACTACCATTGGTCAAGGTTGTATATATATATGGATTCTTATTGAAAACTTGCACATAAACAACCTTGACCAATGGTAGTAAAAATTATCAACAAATATATATATATATTTGTTGATAATTTTTACTACCATTGGTCAAGGTTGTTTATGTGCAAGTTTTCAATAAGATTCCATATATATATATATATATATATATATATATATATATATATATATATATATATATATATATATATATACAACCTTGACCAATGGTAGTGTGTGTGTGTGTGTGTGTGTGTGTGTGTGTGTGTGTGTGTGTGTGTGTGTGTGTGTGTGTGTGTGTTGAACATTTTTACTACCATTTGTCAAGGTTGTATATATATATGGAGTCTTTTTGAAAACCTTCACATAAGCAACCATGACCAATGGTAGTAAAAATTATCAACAAGACTCCATATATATATACAACCTTGATCAATGGTAGTAATAATTATCAACAAGACTCCATATATATACAACCTTGATCAATGATATATATATATATATATATATATATATATATATATATATATATATATAATTGTTGATAATTTTTACTACCATTGGTCAAGGTTGTGTGTATATATATAAATATATATATATATATATAAAGACTCCATATATATACAACCTTGATCAATGGTATATATATATATATATATATATATATATATATATATATATATAATTGTTGATAATTTTTACTATCATTGGTCAAGGTTGTGTGTGTGTGTGTGTGTGTGTGTGGAGTCCTGTTGAAAACTTGCACATAAACAACCTTGACCAATGGTAGTAAAAATTATCAATATTATATATATATATATATATATATATATATATATATATATATATATATATATATATATATATATATATATATATATATATATATATATATATATATATATATATATATATATAGTTAAGAGTGTCTATTCAATTAAAAATAGATTAAACTTGTTGGTTGTCTTCTTAAAGCTCCATCTTCAAACTTAAAAAATAAAAGAAGAGAAATGGGGAAAAATATTAAGTGTTGAATTTTTATTATTCCCATAAATAAAATTAGAAAAAAAGGTTAGAAACCCTATACATAGTGGTGGAGATCTACCCAATCTAGTGGTGGGAATATAATCCACCACTTAAGTTAAATGGGAATTTTATGTTTTTGATTCAATAAACTAATTAATACTTAGCCTTATTTATAAAATTACCTTGTAATTAGACTTTTATACCATGCCTTTAGGTTAGGCTATGGATTAAATTAACCATTGCATTTTAAGTTTCATTCCTCTAAATTATTTCAAATGTTTAATAGATTAAATTGGTCATGTTTTAGAAATTAAATTAGTAATAATAATAATAATAATAATAATAATAATAATGATAATAATAATAATAATAATAATAATCCAACCTAATTTAGGCTCATCTAAAAATGATTAAAAATAAATATATAATCTAGATTTTTATCAAAACTAAGACTTGATACTCATTTTATTGGGTTATAGTATTTTCAAACAATGTCCAAAAAATTTATAATCCTATAAAAAACTATCACTTTCATACCAATTCATGACAACTTTTAAAGGAGCAATAGTTACAAGAACTCGTCTTTCCCCCCAAAACTGCTTTAGTTTTGATGTTAATTAAATACTTTAATTCAAAATCTTTAAAATACATTACTTGAGTTTGATTATGTTAGGTTGTATAATTTACCATAAACCATTAAATAGTTTTTTTTGCCTCTTCAACAATAGTCCTTTGAGGATATTTTGTGGTAGCAAAATTTACTCTTGTTTCTAGCCTCCATAGTCAATTTGGAATCAACATAGTAAAATACCTAGGATAGTATTATTCAAATTTGGAAGTTGCAAGAAATTTTTAATAGTGTTAAATTATCATTAAAAGAATAAAATATATTTTATTTTTAGATTTACTATTTTTCCTATAGTGATTTCCTATCCAGTTTATTTAAAAATTTGAGGCAATTTTTTTAATAGTTAAAGTCACTTTGGAATGGTAAACTAAATTATCATCTTTCTCACAATAAAAATATTTTGTTACTTTTCACATACTATTTATAGCTTAGAGAATTGGTTTCCATGCAAATAAAAATTTATCGTCTTCTATCATATTTAAGCTAAAGGTACATTTATACCTAATTATTAGTGTGAATTTTAGTGCACTTTGTCTCATTTAGAAGGTGATTTTGTTGTGATGGTTGTTTTAATACATTTTTGGTATTATAATCTGGGTCATGACTACCTTACACTATTTTATATGTTTTATATTCTTTTTAACTTGGTTCACATTT
Source organism: Torreya grandis (assembly GCA_037957365.1). Lineage (NCBI taxonomy): Eukaryota > Viridiplantae > Streptophyta > Pinopsida > Cupressales > Taxaceae > Torreya > Torreya grandis. Next base: position 820,528 of record JARHVA010006296.1, read on the forward strand.
TCACTGACAAATACTTATGTTTATGTTTGGTTTTAGTTTCTATTGGTACAATTGTGATGGGGCCTACATGAAGTTGTTTTGGAGTGTACCCTTGGTATGATTCATGGTATTCCCATTTGATATTATATTTTTATATGCATGTACTTCTCATATGTATGAATTTACTTATAGTTATTGGTAGTGCCTAGATGTGATTGGGCCAACTAGTGGCCATAGTGTTACCTACAAGGGGTAATAATGTTACGCGTAGTCATGTGATTTATGGTGAAGGATAGGTACCTCTATGTTAAATATATAGCATTTGTTTAATAATGGGTGAACTACATCCAAGTTTGATTTTACATAATATGGGATCACCATAGATGTGTAGGTAGCTCAGGGAGTGGATGTGGGATTAGTGAACTAACCCTTAGGATGATCTCCTAGTGTGAGAAACTAACAACTAACTTGGGGGTGTTATTAGAACATGTTATTATTAACCTAACCCTTAGATTAGTTACTTAAGTGTGAATCTCATAGCATCATTATTCATGCATGTGATCTATCTAGTTTCCAGTTGTGTGGTTTTATTACTTGTTTAGCTATTATATATAGTGACCCTTTCCATTTTTGGGAATTGAGATTTTTATATCCCATATTAACCTTGGACACCATCTAAGACATATAAGTACAGGGCTGATGAGACATGTATATCTTTATAATAAGAGGATTTAGACTCCTATTCATGCTTGACTATCATAGTGATGTTATATGGGAGTGCTTGGGAAACCACACCCACCTTGGGATGTTGTAGGTTGTGACTAATGACCTTTGGATATGTCTTTATTTTGTTTAGATGATGAGATATTATTAGATAATTTATATGGCATATTAGTTCCCTTGCTGGCTTAGATCACCAAACCTTTTTTGGTGATGATTTCTTATGGAGGAGGCCATCACAAGTGAAATGAGAAATACATCAGACACTAATTACATGGAGTGGATATGTATGTTGCCCAAGTTATGATGAGGTCATAAGGTCTTGGTTCTTATGATAGGTTAGGTTTTTTTTCATCATCCTTCATGTTGGGCTTTCACATTGTTATCTAGGTTAATATTTTATATTATTTAAACAAAATTTGAATTTGATCTTTGCATCGATGTTTTCAACCACTAATAATTATGTTTGGTTTGTAATTTAGTAAATCACCTTGCCTTGTGTGTCTTCAGAATAGGGTTGTGAGATGTTTTAGTGAGCACACCCCCTTGGTGAGCCTAGGGGTGATAACACCATTGTAAATTAAATAGTTTCCTTAGTTAACCATTTTCTCCTTTGTGTGTTTTATCTTGAGGTGTATGTTTGAAAGTATCCAAGATCCAATAAATTAATAAATTATAGTTATACTTGAACATATAATCTTGGTATACTTTATTTGGGCTTGTCCCTCTTCCTTGAGTAAATAATTATTTAAATCACCTTTTGTTGCAACCTCATCCTATTGTGTTTGTATTCCACTCCCTATATAATCCTTGTAGCGGAAAGTGAATGGAATTAAATGAATTACCTATTTTTTAATATAATTATGTGTGTCACACTCATTTTTATAACATTTGGAAAATCACCTAATAGTTTAACCACTATGTAAATGCATTTAATAATCAAGAATCATTGAACTAGATTAAAAAAAGATAGGTTTTTGGGATTAAAAAACTAGGCATGACATTCTTATGTAGTTCCAATTGCTAAAAGTCATCCAAATTACAAATGTTTCAAAATTTATGGTTTTGCTATTTTTTATTATTGAACCCTACCATAAGATATTTTAAAAAGGTGTGGTATAAATGCAAGTCTAAGAATTCTCATTCATCATTTATAAAATGCCTACTAAATCTAAATCAATCAATTGTACAACAAACCTATGTTGCCCTATTCATCCCTATTTTTATATTAGGCATAAGATCATTCATATTATAAGTATGAAGAATTTAAAGAGTATCCCATGAGATATATTCACCAAGTTATAAGATATACCATTTTATGCATCATCATATATCATATTTTACCCTTGTGCATACACTCCCATACAAAGGGCATAACTGCATAAGTATGATGTTATCCTATTCTTTATTACCTATGTAGGTTGCTCCCATTGATAAATAGGTCTTTAGGTTCAGTTTGACACCATGAACCCATTAACCTATTTCTAGAAAATTTATTCCAAGGGTGAAGGGTGAAGAGTTAAGGATTGATCAATCAATAAATATAGACAAATTATATCCCATATTTGAATACATCAAGAAAAAGGTGGTATAAAACATAAAATAATACAATTGGTCACATCCAAATCTAGTCAATATTATGTACTTGGCACCTATGTCACATTTAGATACTAGTATCAAGGGTAGTGTCTGGATCTGATGGTAGTGTTTTTGGGTATAGAAGTACAATTTTTAATTTCATGATCAATCTAGAACATTTATCTTACATACCTATCACATGTTTCTAGTCTATATATGTATGTGCACAATAAACCCAACTAAGTATCATTTATCCTTAGTATTGAAATCAATTAAATTTTTTTGAAATCAAGTACTTTATATTTTTAGCATATCTTAGTATTATAATTTAAAATATTAATTTATCTAAGTTTTTAATTAATTTTCCTAATATATATTAGTTTTACACCCTTGTTCTTGAACTGTATCTATATTTTTAACCCTGTCCCTAATTCTAAATTTAAGGTTAAACATTATGTGAAACTGTCATCTGAGTCTTCATATGAAACCATTATTTTCTCTACGTTTGTGAATCTTCTTAGGTTTTCAAGTTTATTTCTAAGCTATCTCATTCTATATTTTACCAAAGATAAAATGAAATGTAATTTTGTAAGACCAAACATAACATATGAGCAAGAAAAGATATATGTTTGTAAAGCCATCAATATTGAAAAACAACAATTTAAAATCTTTTCAAGTGAAAAAAATCAAGCATGTTTTTCATGTTTCATTGAGGAACATACCCCTCAAGGTTATAATATTTCCCATCCCACTCCCACCACTCACCGGCTACCTATGTTGGGTTTCGCAGTCCATATTATTAATAACCAAAAAGGTAGGTCACCACATCATGGTCAACATGTTTATCCTTGTTTCTAAAAAAATGTGGATAGAAATGAGAAAAATATTCCATTATTTAATCATGAAAATTTTCTCAAGGTTCACAAGGATATAATGATCTCTTTTAAAACATCAACCCATGTAAATATTAATTAATTAATCTTAGTTATTTTTAATAAATGTCTCAAGTTGATTTACACCTTGGATTGACCTAGGTAGTTAGGTGGAGTATTTCCTAGGTGTGATTAGTTTTAATCTCTTACATATTAGGAGATCTAATCTAATTTCTTATTGTATAAATAAGCACCTCCAGTAGTGCTTTTCTTAATTTAGTTAATGCAATTTGTTTTAGTTTTTATTTGGTATTAGAGCAAGAAATTCTTGAGGAGTCTTTTTGAAGCATTAGAGATTCAATCGAGATCGAGATAAGTATTTGTGTGATCTTTGGATGCATCACACTACTCCAATTTCAGCTATCCCAAGCCAAAATGCTGCCAAAATTCTATTCAATTTTGTGGAAGGAAAATAGTTATCAAAATAGTCAAATGTTTTGATAAATTTTACCCATATTTATATTAAATTTTGGTCTAAATTATAGATCTGAGATCATATTTGAGTATTTCAATTTTGTTTTATTATTTTTTCTCAAGATCTAATTCTAAATTGGTGGAAGAATAGATCTAGAGGAATATATCTAAGTTTTTCAAATGATTATGTATGTCATTGTGATGAAAATTTGTATTATTTGTCAGATCTAAAAAAATATAAAGATAATCTTATAATTTTTCTAAATTTTACTTATAAAAATACTAATTTTAAAAAAAATAGAATTTTTGCAGCTTTCGGTGATTTTTTATGATTTTTTTTTAAGTTTCTATTTTGTAGAACAAGTGAGGAACAACAAAAAAATGATAGTTTTTTTGAATTTTTTACAAAATCATGAATCAAATCCTATATCACCAGATTTATCTCATTGAGATATTTTTTAAAAGTATTTATTTTTTGAAAATAGAGAACTGAGGCACCCATGGTGAAATTTTGAAGGTAGAGTGCAATTTGGAAGTTTTCATTTGGTGCAAGGTCAAATTTTTGGGTGGAGCACCACCCAGATCCACCACTTCCAGGATCATCACTAGAATCATGCCACTAGAATATTTTATCCTATATTCATTACATATGACCACTTTTTGGGCATCTTTTTATCCCCTAAGGGCTTGTCCTTCACCACTATGAACCATATTTAAAGATCTTTTCTTTCAAGGTTCATTAATTTTGATTTGTGAAGCCTGAGAAGGTAATTTTTTTTTTCACCTTGGATATTTTTTCAATATATATGTAATGGTAAGGCTATTTTTACATTCTAATCATCCATATTTCAATAATTTTTAGTTTCTTGCTAGTTTAGCTAACTATTTCATCTATTTTAGACCTTTAAGAGGCCATAACTTTTGACTGGTAACTCCAATTTGCATGTTGTATTTTTAAAAAGTGTATATTTTTAGATTATGTATCTATTAAAGTTATAAAATTTTAAAAATGAAAAATATAAAATTGTAACCTTTTTACTCCTTGAATGCATTTTCAGTTGAAACCAACATCCAGTTTTCCATTGCTTGTTTGGACACATTTTTGATAGAGTTTGATGTTTATTGTGTAATAGTGCACAATTTATCATCTTTTTGTATGATTTTTTGAATTTTCCTTACATTTTTCAAACTCACATTTCATTTATGCACTTAAACACATTTGTATTTCTTTGTCATACATAACTTGTAAAATGTCTAGTTCAAGACCATGTTTTATGCTCCATGACACACAATTACATCGTGATGATAATTATACAGCATGGAAAAAAATTTATAAATACATCTAGAGTTTGAATATATTTGATCATTAGTTGAAGGCACATGGGTCAGACATGCAATAAATGTTGATCAACAATAGAAATATAACAAGGCTAATAATAAAGGTAAGTTGATAATCATGTTTGGTTTTTTAGATGAGGTACAACCTCATATCCATAGTGATATAACTATAAAAGATGCATTAGATAATCTTAAAACTATTTGTGAAGATAAAAATCAAAACCAAATCTTGCATCTTCAAATCCAATTGCACACTCTTAAGCTCAAATCAGATGAAAAAGTAGAATTATTCCTTAGATGAGTTGCAATTGTGCTAGCTTCACTTCAATCTTTGGGAAAATTGGTATAGATGACTCTTTGGTACTTATAGTCCTTAGAGCACTACCACCTACATATAGGATCTTTGTGACCACATTAAATGTTACAAGAAAAAACCAACCTTTGAGGCATTAAGCAATTTTTTTTAATAAGCATAAGCTATTCATAATTCATAAGAATCAGATGATCAGCATACACTCACATTGAATTAGAAGGGGAAAAAACCCATGAAGGGTCAAAATCAATCTCCAAATAAAAATAAACAATAAAACCAATAAGGGAACAATTCACATTTTCTTAAAGCATGTCAAATTTATGGAAAACAAGGATATGACTTGAAACATTGTTGATAAAACACAATTCAATAGGGCTCATCAAGTAAGAAGTCATCTTTGAAAAAGTCACCATGAACTAAAAAAAAGCAACCACAACAAAAAAGAGGTGGAAACATAAAATTACAAAATTAAACAACATGGCAATGTTGCTGAAGATAATGATTCTTCAAATGAGGAATATGGTTTAGCTACTCAAACACATGATTCTATCAATCATCCAAGTGTAGTTTGGTATGTTGATTCAGGAGCAACTAGACACATGACAAGTAAAAAAGACTAGTTTTTTACTTTGATAAAATTAGAGTCAAAAGGAAATGTATCACTTAGAGATTATACCTCATATACAATACAGGGTAGTGGTGACATCAAAATTCAACTTGGAAATAAAAATTACAACATTTCAAATGTTTTATATGTTCCAAGGCTTACAAAAAATCTGTTATCTATTAACCAGTTACTTAACCACAACCTCATGGTTAAATTTGATCATCAAAATGGTCAAAAGTTTTTCCATATCAAAGACAATTCTAGGCATTTCAAAGTGATTGCTAGAGCTTCCAACATTGGCAAAAAGTTTCAAATTGATTTTGTTTAAAATGATAATTAAACACTTGTGGTCAAAGATACATAACTAGGCAATTTATGGCATAGAAGATATGGTCACTTGAGTTATGGATATTTGGTTCGATTGAGCAAACATGATATGGTTTGTGGTCTTACCAAACTCAAGAAATCTTATAATATATGTACTAGTTGCTTAGAAGGAAAATAGAAAAGAGCTCCCTTTAGAAAGACTAATTATCAATCACTTAGTAAGTTAGACTTAGTGCACACCAATCTTTGTGAACCTTTTGCTTCCAATCTTAAAGGGTACAAATACTTTCATCTTTTTGTTGATTATTACTAATATAAAATGTGGGTATATTTATTGAAGACTAAATATCAATATTTTCAAGTCTTCAAATAATTCAAAGTCACAATTGAAAATGAAAATGGTAGGAAAATCAAGGCCCTTTGATCAGATCATGGGGGGCAATACACAAGTAAAAAATTATTAGCCTATCTTAGTGTAAATGGAATCAATCATCAATTGATAGCTCCATATTCACCTCAGAAGAATGGAGTTGTATAATTGAATAATAGGGACATTATGAAAATGTTTCATATCATGGTTGAGGATGAAAAATTACCTAATACATATTGGCCAAAAGCTTGTCACATTGTAGTCTACTTTTTGAACAGGTCACCCATCAAAGCTCTTGATGGAATCACACCACATGAAGATTGGACAGGAAATAAATCAAAGGTAACTCACCTTCGAGTTTTTGGTTGCAAGGCATGTATGCATGTTCTTAAGAATAAAAGAAAGAAGTTAGATAAGAAAAAAAGGAATGTATTTTTATAGGCTATAGTGCACAATCAAAGGCATATAGGCTCCTTGATCTAGAAACAAATAAAGTATAAATTAGCAAAGATGTAGTGTTTGATGAAAAGAGTGGAATCAATCCACCTTCTACATAGGAAAATGATACAATAAGAAGTCTTGTAATATTTTTAGACAGTGATGATGAAAGTGAATAAGAAGATAGTCAAATAGGAACTCTAGCATCACCACCTATAGTTCAATTTATGCCCAAGTGGTCTACAATTACTATACGAGATGCTAACTTGAATGGAGTACCAAATACATCCACTTCAAGATTGAGGACTTGAATCATGGATTGAGAAGAGGTATGTCCCTTATGAGTATTATTCAAGAGACATATGAGCCCTCTATAGTAATAGAATCCCTATAGTATAGACCTTGGAAAGATGCCATGGATGCAGAATATCATTCACTCATGAAGAATAACACTTGGCAGCTTGTTGATCTTCCACTATGGAATAAAGCTACTGGATGGAAATGAGTATTTAAGACCAAGTACAAAGTAGATGGTAGTATTGATAAGTACAATACAAGGCTTTTTGTAAAAGGGTATGCTTAAAAAGAAGGCATTGACTATGAGGAGACTTTTACTCCCACAACTAAGATAAATACTATCAGAATTGTTTTTGCTATGGTTGCATAGTTTGGATGGAAATTCCATCAAATGGATGTAAAAAGTGCCTTTCTTAATGGATATTTGAAAGAGGAAGTCAACATGACTCAACCTAAATAATTTATGGCACCTAATCAAGAACAGAAAGTGTATGGGCTTATCAAGTCTCTCTATGGGATAAAATAAGCTCCTCGAGCCTAGTACATCAAGATTGATGAACATCTCATACAACATGGATTCAACAGGAGTCCATATGATCCTAACCTATACCTGAAAGATCATGGGGGGAGATTGTTTTAGTGATTATTTATGTTCATGATGTAGTCATCACTAGCAGCACAGTGAAGATGATCGATGCAACTAAGAATGATCTCAAGCAATCATTCAACATGATATATCTTGGGATACTACACTATTGTCTTGGTTTGGAGGTATGGCAGAAGGAACATTACATTTTTGTTTCACAAATGAATTATACCAAGACATTGCTTGAAAAATTTAGGATATAAACTACAAGCCTATTGTAACACCTATGGAGACAAGACTTCAACTATCTCATATAGATCCATCACCAAAAGTAAATACAACTCTCTATCAGTAGTTTATTGGGCATCTCATTTTCTTGACATATTCTAGGCCAGATATTAGCTATGCTATCATCTATCTTTCTCAGTTCATGCAAGAACCAAAGGTGGCACATTATAAAGTGGTAAAGTGGGTATTAAGATAAATTAGAGGTACAATTGAGTATGGTGTAGAGTATAAGAAGAATGATAAGTTTTTATTGATAGGATACATGGATGTAGATCATGCAGCTTCTATTGACAACAAAAAATCCACTTCTATATTATTTTTTCTTTCTAGGATATGGTCCAATTTCATGGTAAAGTAAGAAGTAGAATAGTGTTTCTAGATCTTCCTTAGAGGTAGAATATCACATTGTAGTAGGAGTTATCTATAAAGTGATATAGATACATCATATTATTTCAAGACTTGGAGTTCCACAAACTCAGCCTATAGTTTTAAATTGTGACAATCAAGGTATTCTACATCTTGTTCACAATCTAGTGTTTCATGAGAAAACCAAGCACATAGAGGTTCAGAGTCATATCATATATGAACATGCTCAGCAACATAACATATAGCTCCAATTTACCCCACTCAGGATTAGTGTGCAGATGTATTCATGAATTCACTTGCACGTGATAAGTTTGAGGTAACATGAATTATCTCTCTTCTTCTCTTCAAGATATGATCAATTAAGGGGGGGAATGCTATAATAATTAATTAATCTTATCTATTTGTAATAAATGTCTCAAGATGATTTACACCTTTGATTGACCTGGGTAGTTAGGTGGGGTATTTAATAGGTGTGATTAGTTGTAATATTCTATAGATTAAGAGATCTAATCTCATTTATTATTGTATAAATAAGCACCTCTAGTAGTGATTTTCTCAATTTAGTTAATGCAATTTATTTTGGATTTCAATTTTACCAAAGATAAAATGAAATGTAATTTTATAAGACCAAACATAACCTATGAGCAAGAAGAGATATATGTTTTTAAATCTATCAATATTGAGAAACAACAATTTCAAATCTTTCCAAGTGAACAATAACAAGCATGTTTGACATGTTTCATTGAGGAACATACCCCTCAAGGTTATAATATTTTCCATCCCACTCCCACCACTCATCGGCTGCCTATGTTGGGTTCCACAGTCCATATTGTTAATAACCAAAAGGGTAGGTCACCACATCATGGTCAACATGTTTATCCTTATTTATTAAAAAAATATGGATATAAATGAGCAAAATATTCCTTTATTTAATTGTGAAACTTTTCTCAAGGTTCACAAGGATATAATGATCTCTTTTAAAACATTAACCCATGTAAATATTCCTCCATGAAAAACACTACAATTACTTAAGGTTCCTAAATTACCAAATAATTCACTCATAATCCATGATAAGAACTCAAAATTTTTATCTCTTTGATCATGAATTTTTTTTATAAGAACTCATAATTCACAAAGATATCAGGGTTTCCTTGCAACTCCCAAAAAATGCACAATTACCAAACATCACACTTCTAAATACTGTGTAATTACCAATGGCTCTAAAATATTCAAATGATGCATATTTACCAAAGATTCCAAATCTCTTGCATCATATTGCATTACCAAATTTTTCAAATAAGGTACCATTATAAATTATGTTGAAACTTTTACATGACAAAGTTATAAATTTCTCAAAGATTCACCATCTCCAAAAGTTCCAAAAATTTAAAGTGAAGGTCAATTACCAAAAATTTCAAATGTTCCAAATGATTCAAGTTTAAAAATAATTATTATAATTATGGGGCATCTATTGCTCCTATGCTTAAAATAAATGATGAATTACACTCAATGATTACATATTTAAAAACTTCCACAATTCATACTACTTATATTATGTCTATGATGAGTAATATAGAATAAATTCAAGGACAAGTTTAAATTCTCAAAGTATAATTGTCATCTTACAATGCTAATACTAGTGATAACTTTATCCAAAATTAATGTCTTAAAAAATGTGTATTTGAATATCCTTATCCATAAGAATTTTTCATGCCAACTTTCATTGTTTTGCCATGGATATCCTTCCAAACACGTAATTTGATATGTACATTATTTTATAAATTGAAATAAATATGATCAAATATTGTTAGAAGTATTTCATATGAGCCTTATAAATGAATCTTGTCATTTTTTTATTAATTTTTCCAAATAGTTCCTTAAATACATTCAATAAATTAGAAGGTGTTTTCTTCTCAACCTTTAATACACACAATGTGCCAAAAATAACATTGGAACATTTAGAAATATTCTAACAACATGATTATGAATCCCTTTAAGATTATACTATTAAATTTAAAAATGAATCATATGCCTTAGTATATTGACCTTCATATTTGGAACTACAATACTTATTTAGTATATGTATCACTCCTCCACTAAAAGAAATGGCATTACATAAGCGTTATACCTCATTTACCAACCTATACATGGATGTATATAGATATGTTTGCTTCTTACTCAAATATAACAAAGATTTAAATATATCTCATATAAATTATAAATGCTTTGTTCATGATACATATGATGGGAATGAATTACCAAGTGAATATAATGAAAAAACATGTGGCATTATAAATCTTTATATGAAACATTCAAAAAATTTATTTGATATGGGACCAACATTAGATTGTCATACTCCACAACCACTTAAAATTTAACCAAGCAAAAATAATCCTTTGAAAAAGGATTTAACAATTACATTAATCATGGGTAGAGCTTATTTTCACCATAACCATATTGATCCTACAGAGAAAGAAATATTTTATAATGAAAGATGTTTGAAAGAACTTGGTTATACCTTCAAGGACTTACCTCATAAAAGAAGTTGGAAAAAATCATTCGGATACATAATATTACCAATTTCTTGTGATCCAAACAAAATTATGGGTAATACCCCATACAATTCAACACAAATTTATATTGGGTTCACTTGGGTTGTACCAAATGTAAGCTAAAATTGATCAAAACCAACAAGGTATTTCATTCTCCTAAAAGTGAATATTAGTTCACATACCACATGATGTTGATGGTAATTATACTAAGCAAGTAAAGAGAGAAGAAAAGCATACTATGAATCTTTCTCACTCAAAATGCTCCAATTATAAAAAACTTGATCCACCCAATTCACATTAATAAAACCTTTCCAAAATATTCCAAAACTACAAAAAAATCAAATATTTAAGAAAATATAAAAACATTAAAATAATTTAAAAATACAAAAATATTCAACATTCACAATTTTTATTAGCTTTGTGGCATCTATGTTGTTTTCTTTATGTTAGTAGATAACATATCATTTCAATTATATATGCCCATATGATTCACGCATATTTGTATACAATACATGCATACCCAAACATATGATCTATGCACTTCCAGATGTTAGACCTCTACTCTACCCACATCATATGGTATGTTGTGATAATATTCTTCTTTGATACTAATTGATACATGTTACATATCCTTTATGATTATTTCTATATTATCATGTTTGAGCTTATATATTAATGCTTACACATATTTATATCCATGTTCATATCTTTCATAGTGTACTTGATATTCTATGTTACATAACATTTTTTATTAACACATATATTCAAGGACTAGTACATAATATGCTTATGTTAGTTTTTTATAATTAATTTATTCACATTGTCACTTCCTCGAGTGTATTACATTGATTTATATTTCTTGATTGTGGAACATTTGAATATGTTCCTTGTGTTTTGGCCCATGTGACATTATATGTTGTTTGGACATTTGAATATGTCATTCTATTTAATTAGGAATTCAAATATGTTACCCCTTTTGATTGTGTAGAATTTGAACATGCCCCTTGTATGAGGTCTCCTTTTTGAATTTATTTTTAATACATTGAGTGATTTTGTGTGTGTGCTCAATTGTTTATTGAGTTTGTATAGTTACTATTTAGACGTTTCTATGATCCATGTCATGCATCTTAGGGCTTGATGTTATCACATTTTGCAAGCCTCATTGATATATCTACCTTAACATTGTATCTCAATATGCTACATGATTCATACACATATTATACAACTACATTATCCTTTTGAGTTAAGGTATATTCTAGATTATATTTACCTTACCTCAAAAGGGGAGCATGTCATAGAAGAATGACCTCCACATTTTTATTGTTTCTAAATTTTAGTGGGGGCATGTCATAAATACATTCCCTAAACACTTACAAATTTACTCATTATTTTCATAATGTAATTTCATAAGGACATTACATCTACACTTACACAATCTTTAGTTCAATTTCATGATTCATATATACACATGGGTCAGAATCCTGTATAATGCACCAATTTTTCATATTTTTGAAATAGAGTTTTTTAATATTTATGACATATATACTCCAGATCAAACATATTATAGGTTCATATGACACGTTATTTCATCAAAAATTGTAAAATTTAACAATCATACTACTCATTGGGATGCATTGATTACACCAAGATGTATTGTTATCAAGCCTTTTATGTTATGACATTTAGTGCATTTTATATGTTGAAGTGATTAAATCATTCAACCTCACCAAATTTATAGTTTTGAATGATTAAATCATTCAATCTCACTATATTTATAGGATAAGTTGATTAAATCAGTCACCCTCACTAGATTATATATATTCAAGATTGAGTTCTGTGATTGAGATCTAAAAATCTCAATGGTCATGTCACAACTCATTATTGAACTAGATTGGGGGAATAATATCTTCCAATCTCCCTCTTCAAATATTCAAGGTTCAAGTTTGAACCTTTTCCACCTCTAATTCTTCAAAAGGAAGCATCTTTACCAACTCAAAGTATCACAATGCAACATGGTTACATCGACACATATGTGTACTCTTTCTTTGCTCTCTTTCTTTTCAATCATTTTAATTATTTCAAATTTTAGATTATATGCACTAATTTATATTATAACATGCTCTTTATTATAGGTTATATACCAACAAAGCACTCAAAATGGGTTCAAACAAAAGCAAGGTGAGTTATACACACCTAGGTACATATTTCTTTCTTTTAAACTAGTAATTTCATCTGTATGACTTATTAGATTAAATGGGAAAAATTTAGATAATAAAACTAAATATTAATATCATCTTAGTATTGTACATTTGAAAAATATCAATCAAGGCTCTACCCTTTAATTTTAAACATCCTATTATGAAAGGATCACATTCACCATATCATTGTACCTAAATAATTATCTCTTAGTTTGTTCCATATCATTATGATGACCTAGATATCCTAAAAACATGATAAACATCCTTCATTATCAGTTTCTGATCCAAACCTATTTTCTATCCTTTTAGACATTATTGGCCACAGAAGGACACTACCACTAACGATAATATCTAGATCCCTATCTAGTATCTAGTTACCAAAATTCATCCTAATTGTAAATGTTTTAAAATATATCAGTCGGACTATTTGTCTTATTCAACCCTAACATGAGATATTTTAAAAATATGTGGTATAAATACAATTCTAAGTGTTCTCATTCATCATCTAGAAAATATTAAGTAAGCACCTACTAAATTTGAGTTAATCAACTACATAACCAACCTTTTCCTATATATTTTATTATTAGGCATATGAACAATCATATTATAGGTTTGAAGCATTCAAAGAGTAGCTCTTGTGTGATTTTTATCAAGTTACACTCTAGATCAGTATATGCATAATTATATAACATATTGCACCATTGTGCACATATTTTCTCACACATAAGAAAGAACTATATAAGTCTAAGGCCCTCCTTGGAGTATTGACTTTTTAGGCATTGCCTATTAATAAATGGGTCTTTAGGGTTAACTTGAATCTATTTTTATAAAATTCATTACAAGGGTGAAGAAGTGTGAAGATTTAGGTTTGATCAATAAACAAAGAATAACAACATGTATCCCAGTTTTGAATACATCATAATAAAGGTGACAAAAAACCCCAAAAAATGAAGTTAGTCACTTCCAAATCCAATCATTATTTTATATTGGACACCTACATCACAATCATACACTAGCATTGATTGTAAAGTCCAAATCTGATAGTAGTGTCCATAGATATAAAAGTATAATTTATGGAATCTGATGACTAATCTAGAATATTGATCTTATAGACTTTTCATCTATTTTTGGTCTAGATCTGTTTGTGTATAGTAAACCCAACTAAATATCAATTTTCTTTGGTATTATTATCAATTGAACATTTTTCAAATCAAGTACTTTATATATTTATCATATCTCAACATTATAATTTATAATATTCATTTATATGAGTTTACAATTAATTGGAATATTATAGACTAGTTTTACATGCTTATGCTTGAACTATTTCTATATTCTTAAACCTATCCCCACTTATAAATTTAGGGTTAAACACATTCAATCCTTATTTGATTTTTTCACTCTAAGAGTGAGATAGTGTTTTAGTAATGTTGATTGAAGGTGTTTTATAAACTAATCTTCCCAAGGATATAATGTCTTAATTCATTGGAATGGTAGATCATACAACCATTACAAATCATAGTCCTTAAGACTACATGAGAATAAATTAGTTAACAATATGTCATTGGATGCATAGTCCAAACATGTTGCGTGAAATGATCTTAGGTGTTGCTATGGATCAACTTTACCTTCATGAAATATGATCTTATAAGTTATGAAACCTATAGTAAAATAATATGCTAATATATTTGGGGCTAAATGATTATGAAGAAAATTGTGTGAATCTATTGAATAACTAGCTCTATACGAACCTTGCATTAAATGTAACACATAGCCTATAGAGTTGTAAAAACATACTTGAGGGATTATGCAATAATCAAGGTTGATGATGTAGAATGCATATTAGTCCTAGGATGTCCACCCCTACCCCCCTACCCGCCTCCCCCATCCTCACCAAACTTAGGTGGGCATCACATGTGTAACCAAAGGTGCAGATATAGCAATAGTCATTATATTATTAGTTTGAATACCTATGGTGGAATTTTTGCCTTGAAAAGGTTTATTAATAATAGTAAAGGTCTCATTTTCTTGTTCCTCATATGGCACAACCTTAGCTTCGTGTGTAGCTTTAGATGTTATGATTAACTTTAAAATTTTATCCAATTCTTGAGGATTTTGGTGAATATGATTTTTAAAATTAGATAATACTTTAACTTGATCAATATCTACCCCATTAAGTTCATTAGGATGGATTTTATCTTGGTATTCATGATTATCTTGATTAACATGTTCTAAATCAAGAATTTCAACATAATCTTTTATTTGTACATACTCATTGATAATTATAATATAAAAATAAATAAATAAATAAAATTCATTGCATTTACTTCAACTATTCTAGACAAAACCAAAAGAACTTGATTGTACTCAATATGTGTACCATTTAATTTATCGCTTCACCTTTGAGGGAAATTGAACTAGCCTTCTTGGATGGCATAGAATGAAATCATGCAAGTATGTATAAATCTAGGGCCAAAGGTGAAAATTAATTATTTCTTTTTATATGGGAAAATTAGAAATCAAAATTGAAAGCCTATGAAAATAATCTAAGACCCTAGAAAGAAGGATGAAACCTAAGGAAGACCAAGGGTTTCATTGTGTTTATAAAATAAGCGAGTTCACCATTATGTTTTACCTTATTTTTTATTAATGAATCTTAAAAAATGTAAAACTTTGTACGAATTAGATTGTATGAGGTTTTTACAATTAAACGCTATATTTAATGTAAAAGGTAGAAATTGATTTGATATTTATACTTGTTATTTATAGAAATTACTAAGAGAGTTAATTTACTCAATTTTTTAAGGTATTGTTTAGGTTTGAAACTAAATGAAAGAATTAAGAAAGATAGTAAACTAGACTATGAGTCACTAAGATCACAAATTGGACCTATGGGTGTACCTAGACAAAACTATCAACCTCTAATCGATACCAACTAACACTAGTAACTAAATTTGATGGATTTATCTCTATATATTTTTATTCTTTGGTCTAGTACATGATGGTACCCTTACTCGTCTTCCATCTCTATGTGTGATCTTTAGATGTTGATTGTGCATGTTATCCTAAACATGTCTCGTCCTATTAGAAATCATAGGTCCATTTTCGACACAGTTTTTTATTTACAAAAGGGGAAAGAATGTGGGTTCAATTAACCCCAACTACTCCCCAATGAATGGTTGATAACTTCCTACATATCTAATACTCTGAAAAGCGAAGTCAAATTGCATGTAATTCTTCTCATTAGGTATATGTGTGATATAATGCTACTTTAATAAATTAAACCTATAATATAAATTTTTGATACTAGCAAATAACAAATTTTACCCAGATTTGAGGTGCTTCAGACTTAGATAGGATATGCTCCTTGTGATTAATGGCTAAATTGCAAAGAATAAGGCAATCCCTTTGAATGTGAGAGTGTTTGAGTATCCCTCATAAGTGCTTGCTAGATGGGTAATATGATTATGCATATTTTTTATTTAAATGAGACTTTTTAGGTACTTTATTATGCCATCAATATTTGAAACATACAGGCCAAACCATAAGGAAGATTTGATTTTGAAAAGTTACCCTTGTTTGGCATGGGATGAGATCATCAAGTTTGGATGAGTCTAGAATTCCAAAACTATCCAAGTCTGGTAATTTTGTCTAGAAGGTAGAAAATTTAATCTAATGATCTAGAGATAATCTGAATATGATTTTGATCTTGCTAGACATAGATTAGGAAATTATTGTAAATGATTGACAATAAATAGGGAAGATCAGACCCATGGAAAGCATGTAGAGGTGAGAGAATGGAAAATCAAATCCATATATTTATGCATAAGTCATGTAAGGTGAAGGTAGGTCAAACCTCACATTCTCAATTATCTAATACAATATTTTAGTGTCTACATATTGTTACCTTTATGCATGAGCAAAATGTTGTAGTCGTTAAATCTCTGAAATATAGTAAAACTAGTTACTAGCAACATGGACACACCAATGAGGGATCATGGATTGTTTTTTGGGATTTTCCAATAATGATAGTTATGCATTAAACCTTGTTTTATTGAATAGTTTTATCAAACACTTTGAGGTTGGTGTACAGGCTCACATTTCACATACATGTTTAATATGGAAGATACAAGTACATCATCAAAAAAGAACATACTTTGATAATCCATCACAACAAGAAAAAAGATCAATAATCCAAACATAAGTGAAATTGTTAATATGCCTAAATAGAAATAAAACTTATAATGAACAATCAAATTTAATGGGTTGACGGAAACATTTTCCCATTACACCAAAAAATATTATCTACAAATAAATAAATACACACTTTTAAGAGGATAACAACCCCTACTTTTTATTTCAAATTCAACATTGTTACTTCTTATGTTTGAACAAAAATTTAATAATTTCTACTAAAAATTTAAACACTTGATTTTAAGTTTGGAAACTTATTTATAATCGAATGTAAATTTGACATTAAACATTTTAAAAATAGAAATATTTATAAAATCAAGCATTCATATTTTAGTAGCATTCCTCACAAGTTATTGTATAAACAAACATCTAGCATGGCTATTGAGCCAAACAGAAAATGCCCTTCATTTTGCGAAAAAATAAAGGCACACTTCATTTTGTGTTCTTGATTATTGGAACTATATGATAATTGAACATAAACCATATACAATATTTGTTCACAATCCTATTTTTTAATTTTCTAAATAATTATTTTGCCTTATTTAAATTTTATAATAGTTTAGGTTCACATCTTGTTTGTTTTTGGGGATGGCACTACATTATACAACATGAAAAGTCAAAATAAACCTCCTGTTATAAATTGATGTATGGAGAAATGCGTAATGGTAATGATAAATAACATGTAGAATTGATTTTAGCGAACTATTACTAGAATGGCACCGACATCATTTCATGCTCTTTTCTAAATTCCATGTAACAACTCTTTTTACCATACACTAGGCAAAATATGGATGAAGATACATCCCATTCTAAAACTGACATTCTTGAGAACACAAGAAATTAACTTCCTCTAAATATAAAATATTTCATTAAATATACAATAATATCCAATCAAATATAACATTGTGTAAAGGATGGTTAATTGATAGTATCTGGAACTTATTAATGTGAATAAACCATATGTTAATACATGAGAACAAAAGCCCTAAACTAATGATCCACAATTAGCTCTCATGCCATGTCATTTGCATCACAACAGCAAGAGATATGATTGTATGAACTTCCATTTCTTCTTTAATAGAGGCTGCTCAATTTTAACCCCTGAATAATTAATTTTTTATTTTTATTTTATGAAATTTCCCTTCTTTTTTAATAGTGGTGACTAAATTTTAATTATTTAAAAATTAATTTTTAATTTTTAAATAAAATTGAAAATTTGATAATATTAATAATATATCGTAAAAAATAAATAAAATTAAATATTTGATACTTTGATAGTGTATATTTTACAAACATTTTTATATTTTTAATCAATAAAATAATTTTTTTTTTAAGCAACTATTTATAATATCTTTTACAATATTAAATTATTTTAATTTTAAAAAAATTTGATTTTAATTTTCTAAAATTTATTATTTCCAGTTTTAAAATGTTTCATTTTAAGTTTTTAAAATGGTGATCATTCAATAATGACATTCAAAACAAATGAACCTTCTAATTTCCAACTTCCACTTATTTATCTTCTTTCACCGCAATTTGTGAGTATTATTGAGTAAATTGATTTAAGTTGTTACAATTAGTCTTTCATCCGTGTTAAAAATTAAACAAACAAATATGTGGCAATTACTCTTGCATCCGTATGCATCAAACCTCATGCATCAATGGGCTTCAACCTAACGGCATATTCCCTATGAATGAACTCGTAGGGCCTTATGCCACCACAGCAGGAAAGAAAAATAAAATTAAAAACAAGCAAACCATATTAAGTAGTAAGCAGTCGGTAAGCCAAACCCTCTTGCTGCATATACAGAGGTGATGAAAAAATAGGTTTTACCTGGCCCAGGCCATAATAGTGTCTAGCAGTGGACCCCTGCCCTGCCCGGCCCTGCGTTTATATTATAGTATTTCGTGAGGCTTGAGAACAGAGCTAAGATAGTCAGGTGGAGGGCAGAGGGTCAAAAAGCCTAAATATATTAGCCCCATACGAGCATTTTTGGGCTTCCTAAAATAATTTAAAATTACTGACAGACAGATAAGCTTAAGCTGGGGGCATTCAGAAATTACAGCGCCAGTGCCAGCCAGCAAGCTCCTGATAAATAATTAAAAAATCAGGCAACTTTAATAATATCCAACTCCAGAATAATTAAAAAGTTGTAGGTGGTTACAGACTCTCCAGCATTTTGAGGGTCTCCTCAACGTGTTTTTCTGGCTGGAATTGATTATTATAAACAAGCTGGACTACTCCCTTCTTATCAATGACATACGTTTCCCTGCCAGGCAACGACCCAAAAAAGTCCCCTGGAACTCCCCATTCTTTCCGCACCTTATTCCCATCGTCACTCAGCAATGTGAAAGGCAGCTTGTACTTTTTAGCAAAGGCCTAAACGCATATAAACAACAATTGCCATGCTTTAGCAAAAAAATCCCCCACTCATGAATTTGAATAGGAAGTATACACACCTTGTGAGATTCAGGGCCGTCTGCGCTGATACCAACAACTTCCGCACCGGCCGTTTTGAACTTCTCATACGAGTCTCTGAAAGCACACGCCTGAACCAGAACAAGAACCAGAACCAGAACCAGAAATAATAGAGATATTATATTATTTTCATTAAAATTCAAACCTAGATAAGGTAAGAAAAATAACTGGGCATTTTACCTCTTTGGTACAGCCAGGGCTTTCGTCTGCCGGATAGAAGTAGAGCACTACTGATTTGCCCTTAAACTTGGAGAGACTGACCATGCGGCCATCTTGGTCTTTTAGGTTGAACGCTGGTGGTGTAGATCCTTTGCTTACCTGAAACTCACAAACCCATGAGATCAAGACTTGATATCAAATAATCTAGCAGTTACATCATAAAGTAAAAATAACCTTCCATCCTACCTTAGCAGCATAGACTATCATCCGCTTCGATGGAAGTGAAGTGGAGTTATACCGAGCAGGTGTTGTCAGGGCAAGTGTGGTTCCAAATAGCTGAGAGCTGCCTGGTGAAAGTAGTTTGAAGGGGGAGGATACGAGTCCGCTTGGTTTGATTGAAGTTGCAGGAGCCGCATTCAGAGTCAACACAGATTTCGGAAGGGAGAATGATGATAATGCCATGGCTCGGCAAAAGGAAGCTAACCCTGTTGCGGATTGAAGGCCGTCGCGGAATGTGTATGACGACACAAATGTGCTGCGCTGTGGGAATAGATAGATGGTCACGGCGTGGCAGCTTTCTGACCTCACCCGGAATGCCCGCTTTTGAAACCAAAAACCTCATAAAAGCTTGTCCGACTTAGTTATTTTGTTTGAGAGTGTCTTTAGTCTCCTTAATATACTTAAATTTACGTAAACCATTCACATTTCTATGTTCATAAAAGTTCACAATTCTATTATATAAATCTTTTTCATAAAAAAATAATGTTTTATTTTATTATATAAATTTTTCTTATTAAATCTTATAGGGTTAATGGAATTACTTTCTAATTAGCTATCTTTTATTTAATCAATCAATTTTTTTGGAAATATAAAATATTAACAATTTTAAAAATTTATTTAAATTGAATATATTATCTAAGTTTTATTTTTTCATCTTTTATTTATATCTTTAATCTAATTTCATATTTAAGATTTTGATAAATTACTATATTTGTAAAGATAGACTTACAATTATATATTACTTGACAGTTTATATTTACACATTCATTTAATCGTAAAAGGACATAAGTCAAGGTGCATATTTAGGATGAAATGTCATAAAAAGACAAGAATAATTCGAAATTTCTCATATTTGGTGAACATGTTAGGTATTGTACAATTTGAAAATATTAGCATAAACATGAATGCAGACTTAACTAAGCTAGTCTAGATAATTCTGGTTGATTTATGCAAAAGAACACAATCTTATTATTTCTAGAACCTATAGAATTACTATACATGATTAAATAAATTTAGACAAATAGAGCAATCCACTACGCAGAGAACAATGATAAAAAAAACTTTTTAGAAAAACTATTCCAAAACTTTATATTAATCTCTATCACATCAAAACTTCTTTACAATATAACTGATTGCTACATATAGAACTTTTACAAGACATTGTCGCTTTATAATTCCATCCTTTCACTACAAACAAAATAAATACTCTTCACATTTTAAAAACTCTTGACATGCTTTCAAGTATCGAATACTTACAAAAAGAGATAAAAAAGACAAAATAGTATGAATCGCACATGTTTATCAGTTACAGTTTGTAATTTTGTAGCCCTATTTACTACCAACACATTCCTAGATTTAAATAGTTGTCTCATCTTGAGATAAAGTCACAAGAAGTATGCCTTATGTTGAAGCTAAAAATTGTTCTTGATGTGAGAAACTGGACTAGAAACATAAGTTGTGGTAATTGCTCAAGGTGTCATTTACTGATTTTTAACTCTTGCGCACTACTTAGCCTCCCTTTAAGATTTGTAACTAAGTAGCGTACTAATCTACTATACTTATGAATTTTTAAATGATTAGCATAACCATGTGACTGCACTTTTATGTTTTCAACTAACATACTAATCTACCACCGTTGTGGGTTTTTAAAAGATTAACATAACCATGTAGCTACTCTTTATGGGGTTTTTATTGATTTGGTAATGCTCCTAATATTCAATGCCTTCCTCCTTACAAAATGCTTCAAAATTATAAAATTTGAATGTGTGCAGTACATACAATGAAGGTGGTGGTAGGGACTATGTTGGCTGAAATAAAGGAGGTTGCACAAATGGTTCTGCTTACAACTCTAAAGAATATGTTATTGTTGTAGAATCTATTAGTGGAGGCTATAATTAGGGCTGAGGTGCAGGTTGTGGAACTACAACAACTTTCCTCTGACTAAGTTCCTATTGTAAGTGAGTTGGAGGAACAAATTTAGGCTCTTGGATGATGTTTGCATAGATCTATCCAAATGATACGTGTTATTTTTGAATAATGTATAATCTGTAATAAATTCTTTGGCCATATTGATTCTAGTGTGCATAAGCACTTAGCACTCAACCAAACTTTGAATGTCCTAATCCTCAATCACTAAGATCATAGCTTGTGCATTAGATACTTTCACGTGAATGTCGCGAGCTAGCTCCTCCATCTTATCTATGTGCCTCCTTGTTTGAATACTAGTAAATGTATTACATAACATTTCCTTTTTTCAAGTTTAAATCTTCAACATAACATTGTGCTTGGATTTAAGTGATTACTTGAGTGCGACATCCAATGCATCCAATGTAGTAAAATGGTCGTCCATGGAAGCTTTGGCTTTATCTGCCTTTGTGAAATTTGGGGTGGCCTCCTTCCATGTGTTAGACAACCATTAATTTTAGTCAAGAATATTTTAAGCTATGTTGTGAGTTTGGTGTGCAGAATTGTCAAGGACTTATTCATATTCTCTAAGAAACTCAAAAATGGCCTTTGTCTAAACCTTAAAATTTTGGCTTTACATGTGAAGTTTTTGGAGCTTTTACACAACACACTAATATTTTGTGAGTTGAAAGAGAAGGTTTGTAAGATAATTTTACTATGACATGACTTGGTCACCTAAAACATGAGTGACTAAGGTAGGACATACAGCCTTGATTAGTTCATGAGCTTTGGTGAGGCATAGGTTGAGATCTACATTCTCCTCAAGTTGTAGCACTTCTTACTTTAAAATAAATGCCTTACGTGTTATAAATTTTTAAAAGGTAGCTTTTACCACAATTTTATTGGATAGAGATAGTTGAGATACATCAAGTGAGGCTTCTTACATCATTTTAGCCAATGTAAAAGTTAAATTTGTAGTCACCACATATGCTTTCTTAATTTGTGCCATGGTTAAATAAAATGTTGTAGGGTGCATGGATATCCCATAATCATTGGATATAGATCTGGGGCCTATGTTGTGATACCTCCTCATGCACACCCCCTTGGGTATAATCTAAGCCCTATAAAGTAGGCAATGGTTGTTGGGCCTCAGGCATCCTCACCATCTTGGTGGCATCTACTTTTTTATTGGTTGTGTTTTCTTGTTTAACTTTGTGCTATGTTGCAGCCTTGGCTTTGGCCTCTACCTTTGCCTTGGATTTGGCATCTTCATCTACCTTGGCTTTGGAATCTACCTCAGCCTTGTTCTAAGCCTCTTGTTCCTAGACTTACTTCTTCACTTGCTCCACCTGAGTGTGTGTCACTTCTTTTTCTTTATCCTCTTCTTATGCCTTTATTCGACCTTAGAATCATCATTATTCTTATTCATTACCTATGATTCCTAATTTGATTTATATTATTCTTTCCTCTTAGTTTATTCATCCTCTTTCTTCTTTGCCTCTACTTCTTTGGCTCTTATCTTTTTTGCCTCAACTTCATTAACATTTCCCCTATATTCCTCATCTTCCACTTGCTTCTTCTATTGTTCTTCCTCCTCTGTAGCTTTGTGTTTGGCCTTGTCCTTCTTCTTCCTCTTTACCTTCCAAACCTTATTTGTAACCTCCTTCTATGCTTTTTATTTTTATCATTGTTCCATGGAAGCTTGTTCTTGTTCTATAATATTAGTTTGTTTGGCAAGTTACTTGGGTTGTGGTGATGTGTCTCTTCCTTCTCTTGCATAGGAGTTAGAAAATCAAGTAGTGATTGTGAATTAGATCATGATGTCGATTCAATCATAGTACCTTTTTTTTGAAGCCTTATGTATAAAAGAGGGTGGAGGCATGAGATTATTATTCAATCTATTGTAATATCATACCATCTTTTGAGGTTATTATTCAAGTCCTTGGGCCTGTTGTTTTTATATCTCCACCAATTGACATAAAAAATAATCCATTCATTCCTTGATTGATGGAGACACTCTGAACATAGAATGGGTCCTTTACCTATGCACTAGAGCTAGTGGTGAGATTTTCCTAAAATAGAGAGTGTTATCCCTATGCAATAGAAGATCCTACAACTAGATGTGTGTGAAAAAGATCGAATTGAAGGATTTTTTTTCACTAATTCCTACCCAATAATTTCTACTATAATAGGAGGAGGTTGGGTGATATCAACCCACAAGTCTTGTGACACCTAGTTTTACACTTAGCAGATGTGTATTGTCTTCCAAAATAAAAATTCCTTCTCTTCTTCTTAATCATAGACTTCATTTCCTATGTCTATAAGCATGGAAAGCAAAAATTCATGTTCATCTACACCCAACTATATAATATCACATTCTGTAATGATTATTGGTACATGCCTATTTCCCAATGAAGATTTGGTGTGGTGTGTCCTCTTCTTTAGTGGTAGCGATGAAGCTTATTGCATTGGTTCCTTTCACTTTCCCTTATCATCATATGATGGAGATAATTTTTTCTATGGTGGTGCATTTTCTTGATTTTAGGATTGTGTAGGTAAACATTTTTATATGCTCAAAGGTACAGACCATAAAGGTTACACTAATCTATCATTTAGGTATTTCTATCATAAGATTTATACCTTGGCATCCAACTTTGTAATGAACAAGGATAGTGGAGTGATGTTTCTTTAGGTAATTTATAGAATCTAATGTGAATCATGTCATGTAGCTCCATAACATATGCATGTTTTCCTAATTATTATAAAATGCCCTTGGGTAATCTAGGTGTGAGATGATAAGAGCTTGGATCTCAACCCAACATTGGTTGAACCTAGAAAACTAAGTGTAGTACTAACCCATTCTAGTCTAAACAAGGTTGGGGAATGCAATCTTAGGCCAAAAGTATTTAGCTAGGTTGACTGGACCCTATAGTGAGTTCTACTATGTAAAAAAAAAAGTAGGACCAAAAATGGTATTGGAACACCTATGATGTTCCATCTAGGACCTTATCAATATTGGTTATGAGTTCATAAGACATAAATTAAGGATAGTTAATGTTATCATACATGTATATCATTTGGTAGGCAATGCCAATGACCCCTTAAATTATTGGTTGTGCACTCTTGGTGGTTTGCTAGAATTACTTGGTGATGCACTTAGAGAGAATGTGCAATAATATATCATCCACAATGTCAATAGGGATCCCCATGGATGACCTATTATACTTCTCTTTTATATCAAAATTAATTATGGATCCTTGGTTTTGTAGGGTAGAAGAGATTTTCCTTGAGTTGGGAGTCATGTGCTTGCACCATAGTTATAGGAGTGATGAAAATGGTGACATCCTATGAGACATGGATCGTACCATCATTATATATGTTGAGTATTATGAGAATCACCTCATACAACTACCCAAAATTTGGAATCTTGATGAGTCTCTCTATATTAGAGCCTCACATAGGGTGTTAGAGTTATAGGTCTCTTGCTTATGCTTCTTCAGATTGATGATTGCTAAACATATTGGCCTCTATGGAATCTATGAAATCAAAGAGGTTTGAATCATGGTATATATTTTGTCAAAGTGCCAAACCAATACCTATTTATTCCTTCTATGCATCTATGAGATGGATTAAAAGTTGTGCATGATCTATGGTTCTTGTTATAGACATGTTTGAAAATTTTATTTGGCTAGAGTGGCACTATCAAGGAATCTATGCATAATTGACTGAATTAGACTTATATCACAGAGGTCTTTTGTTCATAAAGGTGTGTAGTGTCCTTGTGTTCTTTTTCCCCTTTATTATATAGATTTTACCACTCAAATCCATTTGACAACATGGTTTAAATGTGTTGAGATAGTTATGCATGATTTCACTTTGTATATTAATGTCAACTGGTTATTGGTGATGTGATAGTTTGTACTCTATGTATAGAATCATTGAGTCTTTCTAGTGGTAGTTATTATTGTGATGCATTATATTCTCACCAATCCACTTTCATTTATTTTAAGTATTGTATGCATCTAAATCCACTCGTACCATTTAATGTCACTAATATTCATATTAATCGACACTAATTCTGATTATCTAATTTATCTCATCTAATCTCATCCTAAAATCACCCCTTCTAATCATTTATCTCATGTCCCTTATAAATATTTCTCCATTAAATAATAATAGTCTTATCTCACTTCTTCATTAATTCCCCTAATCATCTCTTATCTTATCCTAATCTCTACTTACCTATTATTTGATAATTTAAAATTTCCATGACCCACCTACCTACCTACTAAGCCTATCCTTAGGCTCTTCTACACCCCTAGTCCCTAATCACCCACCTAATCCCTATCTAACCTCATACATAATCTTAATTAGTCCCTAAGAGGATTCTATAATTCTCTAATTCTAGAATCCTCTCTATTTTCACCCTTCCTCCTTAGAAGCCTCTAAATCTAGAGGCTTCCAAGGAATTTTAAAATCCTTTTAATTCTCCACCCTAGATCTCCATGACCTAAATTTGAATTTCAACCATTCATTTCTCCCTTATTCTTATATTTAAACAACCCAAACCTCCATTTAAAGTAACTTATGAATCTATAAATTAGCAATCTATTAATAATCTAGCAAATCCATGTCCAACCATCCATCCGTTATTCTTGATCAAGCAATCACCATGTCTAAATTTTGAGTCTACGGTACTCAATCCAGTCCTCTTATTTTCATATTCAATTTAATCATGATTTTTAGCATTTATCTTTGGGATCATAATGCTAATTTGAATTGTGAATTCATCTATTACATTTGTTTCTAATGGCTCTAGATCTTACTTACGTAGTTTGATATTTTGGGTGATTAAATTGCATAGTTTAATCTAATAAGCTCAAAATTTAACTCTACATTTTGGTGACCACGGTGGGAGCTACATTTCAATTTTATCATTTTTCTTGTTATAAGTGTTTTTAGTAGCTTAAAGGATTGACTGGTGGAAGAAAAGTGCTAGATTTTTGAAATTTTGCATGCATAGGTAAAACTTGAAACATTGCACTGGTATTCATGACATTGCAATCATGGTTTTACCTTGAAAGTCATGAATTTGCATTAAATATCTATCTTGAACACTAACCATTTTATTCTCTTCATAGGTTGTCATGCTTGTGCAAAAATGTGATTTCACAAATCATGATATTACACTACAAATAGTGATATTGCTTATGTAGTCATGATTTTGTCTAACTACTAACAGTTTTGATTTTTTTTTTTTAGTTTTTTTCCTTCTGCAAAGTTATTACTTCATGAGTATTGATATTTCACTATAAATAGTGATTTGCACACATAATTTATGATTTTGTCTAGCTACTAACGATCTTATCTTGGTAGGTTTTGGTCTTTAATCAAAATCATAACTTTGAAAGTAGCAGTTTTTCTTTGGTAATTGTATTTTTAAATTCACTAATTATGGTTTTTTAGGTTCTAGAACCAAGCGTAATATCACTTTTTTATGTGTTGACTATCATTTTTTACCCCTTGTGTGCCTGTAGTGAACATTTTATGTTTCAAAACTTTGTTTTGTGTCCTCTTTGTGTAGGAACTTTTCAAAATAAAAATAAAAATGAAACGGGTCCATAATCTAATAAGCAAACCTTCAATCATAATATCGTAACTTGTAGATCTACAATTTTGACTTGATATTAGCACAAGTAGTGATTTTATGTTTTGACAAATATAGGGTTTAATTTTAGTCATTTGCCTAATCTTTTAGCTAACCATTAGAATGAATATTTTAATCATTTTATTCATTAAGATATATTATCATCTAAGAAAATCTTTTTGAACATTCTAGTATAATCCAAAAAAATTTCAATCTGTCATAGTTGAAATTTTCTTAGCTACACTTGTGTGACTTTGAAACATTATAAAAGCTAATCAATCTCACTAGTATTTCTAAAAATCACTTACAATAGATAAACATTAAAATATTATAATTTTCCATCTCAATGCAAAAATGCTAATCATAAAATTTTGAGAATTGTGATTTTACCTCAACAGTTGTGATTTTGATTAATAGTCATGATTTTATAGCCTAACTATCATGGCTAAGTACCTGTTACAAAATCACAACTTGTGAATTGTGATATTGCACTGGTAGTTTTGATATTGCATTTTGAAGTTATGATTTTACACTAATTTTTCCTTCAAAATTGTTCTTTTTGAGTTCATTTTTCAAAGTTTTTTTTAGTGATTTTTGAGTCATTCTAAGCCTCCCACAAGGCACAAATTGCCTTTGGAATTGGGGCTTTGTCCTTTGACCATGCCCTATATCATGATAGGGAACATGTTGGGGGTGCTACTCCCAGACCCCATAAGGGGCTCTACCCCTTGACCCCACTGGGGACTGCCACCCCTTAACCCCCGCATTATGGCTTGCTCAACCAAAGAAATTATATAGCTAAATCATGATTTTTTAGGGTATCTTCTTAAGGCCTATTAGAATTAAAAAAAATTCTTGTAGGGGTGAATATTGACTTACTAACATTTTATTTTGAAAGTCATGTGTTGGTCTAACATCTTGTCTTGCAGGTTTCCCCTCAAGATTGATTATCAAAAATACTAATCCTTATATTTTAGGTTACCTCTTTTGACTGCCAAATTTATATTACTAACCATGTGCTTGTAGGCCACCTATCAAAGACTCCTTTTGTCACTTTAAAAATCATTTTTGAATCACTTTGATCATCTTGTCATAAATATCCCTTTAATTATTTTATCTTGTATATTTTTGCATCTTGTAAATATCCCACACTTAATATTAATTGGTTAATTAATCTCATTTTTAGTTTATGTGTTTGTCACCTAAGGGCTACAGTGGTGTATTCTCTTCTCCTTGCATCCTTGAGGTGATTTTTGGATGATCAAAAACCACCTATAAACTCTCCTCTTCTTTTTCTTTTCTAGGGGTTAGTGACATGTATTTCACCACCATGGACTACACCAAACTCTGTGTTCTAGTGGAGTCTAAATATTAGGAGAGCTATTGTTAATCACCTAAGTATAATTAACTATAAAGGGTTTCATGGAGTGAGGGGTGTTTAAGCTTCAATATGAAAGGTGGTTAGACAACATCTTATATAGATTTGGGCCCCATTTTACCTTCACATATATCAGGCACACACTTAAAAACCTTATGAAAACGTAGCATAAGACCTTTTGACTATAATAGGCATTTTACTATAGGAGGTAGGATCAAATCCTAAGAAGCCATTAAGTGAAAATGGGTTCGAGAGGGTTTGTTTGATTATGTAACTAGTCACTAGCCTACAACCTCACCCATAAAGTTGTTAGACTATACGAGTGTCAAGTTACACACCATTGAGTTTATAAATCATAGGTTTGTGATATGCTTATTTTGGTGTGTGTTGTGCTAAACTAGTGTTTCTTTTTTAGCCAAGTCAGCTTTTACCCCAAACCTATATGCTTATATAGGTATTTTGCACATATCATCTTGAATATCCTTGCCTCATCATTATATTAATTTTTTACATCCTTATCCCATCATCCTTTTGTATATATCATCTTGTACATCCTTGTAATCATCTCCTTGTACATTTTGTCTTTTGTAGATCCTTTTGCATGTCTCACACTATCCTCCAAATCCCATATTATCTTCATCTCATCCTAGTCTAGTCATCTCCACCAATCATTTGTCATACCCCCATTACCTATATATCCTAATCACATCTTGTATTATCATCCACATCTTATCCTAAGTCCACCCCATCCATAACCAATCATTTATCTTGACCTTACCTTCATCACCCATCTAGTCTTACAATTTCCTATCTTATCATAGTTAGCTCTTTAGGTCACATACATGTCCAAGCCATCCCCATCATTCCCCCTCATCACTTCATCATCACCTATCATCATACTTGTCCTTGTCCCGTTATCCTAACCACATTTATAACATATTCCTATCTTGTCACATCTTGAGAAAATCAGTCTAATGATTGAGCTAATCCTTTTGTCATTTTATATCATCCCATCAATTTATCCACTATCACTCATCATTCAATTAGATCTCATACCTAGTCAATATCTTGCTAGCATATTATCACTTTTTTGGTTTCAATCTATCAACCCATCAATCATCAATATAATCATCTCTAGTAAAATCATTTTGCCTATTCATAACTAACACCCATCCAATCATTGTCTTTTTATTTTTAATCTAAGCACCTATCAAATCCCTAATGCATTTTGCTAGCTTAAAAACTATGCATTATTGATAGGTCATTATCACCTATTGCACTTTTGATCTAAAATCTGATCCTATTCCTATATCATATTTATCATGTTTCATCCATCTCATCCTCATCATCACTTGTCATACTAGCTCAAACATTCAGACCTATTTTTTTTCAAGAGACCATATCTAATCCCTCGGCCCTGTTCATTATCAATCATTAGGAAGTTAGACCTTGATTTCATATACCAATACATATTTTAAAAAATGGATGAGATCCTCTTGTGGTTCCTTAAGATGGGTATCCCACTTCCTGAATGTGTTGAACCCATTCAACTCATTGCACCTTGAGCTCAATCTCATAACCCATCAACTAGTCATAACCCATGAACTAGTGTCATAACCCATCAACTGCCTATTCCCATACTATTAAAGGAAATCTAATCTTATGCATCTCATCTACTACCAGTCCATCCACCCAGTCACATAACCAACCATCTAATCTAAAGTAAAATGCTTCTATGTCTAAGTCACATAGTGACATGGGTCCTTATACTCCCCTTCCTATATCTTTGGAAGCCCTTTTCCAAAAACTAGTCATCGCTAACATGATGGTCTATCCACTCATATGATGTCTTGAACCCATTAATCTTAAGCCATTTGGGTACCAAGATAATCAATATTATGCATATAATGAGTTAAGAACATAATTTTACAAGCTTTATCTATTAAAGATAGTCAGAGTAAATCTAATCCTACTTTGGATAAGTATACTACAAATAATCATAGTGATCCTTCTACTAATCTTGAGGAGATTTTCTCTAATGTCAAAATTGGGTCTCCTAGGAATTGTTATGAAGACCATGATTCCCCATCACCACTCATTGATCTCATCATACAATCTTCCCCATTCTCATCCATCATAGACCCCTTTTTTGATCAATAATCATTTAATCACCTCCCTCCATTAGGACCAATAGGAAAATCCATTGTTGGACCCTTCCTTGAGAAATATAATAAGTACCATTAATGTAGAGGTCCAAGATTATATAGTCAATCATAATAATCAACTCATCTTTGATCCCATCAATCAAAATCAAGAAGAGGAAAATCATCAACCTAATCCCAAAGTGTCTTCCCCTAGTGAAGCCTAAAATAAGCACTAAGAGACTATCAAAGTCAAAAATAAATCTCCCTAGGTGAAGCCCAAAATCAAGAACAAGGGGGAATTAAAAGTAGAATCCAATCAACAAATCTAAATAATGTTTAAGGTAGTATCATGATGACTGATAGTCCTCCAAATAATCAAATCAATGAAGAATTACAAATTTCAAGTATCTTGGATCATTTGAAGTCTTTTGTCACATGGCACCAATCAAATACATAATATTACATAATATCTAACATCTCTAATGATGTGTGTGATTACTATTCCTACTCCCCCATCACCCATCACACCTTATTATCATAAAACCACAATCCTATCAAGTCCTACCATCCATTCAAGTCCCATACATCCCAATCAATATCTAATTGAATCCATACTTCACATCATCCTCCCGAGCAACATTGTCTCTTATAGGGGTGATGAAGACACCTAGTCCAGATATTTGGAGGGGTCACAATCAAGAATCACTAAAAGTCATGAGGCCATTAATAGATTCAATGGAAATAACATGGTATTATCATCAAATATATCCATAATAGGTGTTGGTCAAAGATCACAACAATGAATACATCTTACATCTCTTACCCATATCTAATAAATCAAGATGCCATCCAAAAGTTAAAAAAATAAAAAAGAAAAAAGAAAAAAAAGAAGTAAAATAAAAAATTATTCATCCGATGGTGAAAACTAATATTTTTTCACCTTGAGTAAGTACCATGATGAAAACTAGTTTTTGGCATCATTATAGAATAATTTATTGTCCACATGGTACCTCAACACTTGGGGGAAAATCCATCCATATCTTGTCAGTTACCCATCCATGTCATCCTTCAGTCCATTATTCACATCCATTGTCTACCATCATATCATGAATGTTATCTCTTATTAATTCTTGTCTTGACCTTCATAAGGATGGGGTAGGTGTCTTGATAAATATTCTAGAATCATCTTTGTTAGGATTGTGGAGCTAAAAGCTTCACTAATGCAAACAGGAGAGGAGGTTGCTGAGTTGCAGAAGAAGTTGGGGTCGGTCTGATCAGCCGACGTCGGCGGGATAGCACAGAGAAGCAACCGACGTCGGTCATATATCGGCCGACGTCGGTCACCTCCAGGCGGACAGGGACCGGCGTCGGTCTCCTGTGTGGTTCGACTGCGAGCTATTTATGGGCAGTTAGCTAACGAACCAAGTGTTTGCATGAAGAGATCTATTTTTAGACTGAGAGCTGCGGATCTAATTATTGTAATTAGATGTCTAATCATTGTTTGGATGAGATCTATATAATAGACTCATGGTTGTATTGTAAAAGTGTGCTAGGGAGTAAGAGAGCATAATTATAAGCTCCTTCTGTGTGTGAGGTAGAGCTATGGTGCATTCCTCCTAGTGCCACAGTACCAGGTGTGTTGGTGCTGGATTGAAGAGCCAGCTGGGTTCTTCAATAAGTAAGATCGTTGATCTGCAGGTGTATGTGTGTGCAAGGTCGAGGTTCACA
The DNA here is from genome assembly GCA_037957365.1 of Torreya grandis. NCBI lineage: Eukaryota > Viridiplantae > Streptophyta > Pinopsida > Cupressales > Taxaceae > Torreya > Torreya grandis. The sequence continues at coordinate 853,744 of JARHVA010006296.1, forward strand.
GGTGATTGGAACCATTGCTTGATTTGCAGGTGTGCAAGGTCATACAGACAGCAACACTACAGGGAGCAGTATCAGGCAGGATCTACTTGGAGTACAGGTGTGTACTCGGATAGAGCAAGAGGAAGGCAAGGGAGTTCCTTCCATAAGTATGGTCTGTTGAATTGCAGGTTGTTGCAGATTCATGGGAGATCTACTTGAAGTACCTTGAGTACTTGTGGAGCATGTGGAGTGCTTGTGGAGTGCGTGGAACACTTGTGGTGTGCGTGGAGCACGGGGAGGTGAACACCAACTCTGTATTTGAGTTGGGTGTTGGGACCTGTGAGAGGGAGAGCTTTGGGGAGAAGAATTACTGTTCACTTGAGGTGTGGGAAGCCTCTGTAAGGTGGTGGAGAAGAAGTGGCATCTTCTTTATTGTATTCTTTTCTGTATAAAGTGTTAATACAATTTGGTATTGTCTCTCATATGCTGTGTTATTCTGAATTCTAGTTACTTGGTGAATCTGGTTAATTTCCGCATATTAAGTTGCTTGGTATTAGTAATCAAATTGTGTGCTTCCGGTGTACACCCTCCTAACAAGTGGTATCAGAGCCTTGGTTGTAGGTTCTTGAGCTTGATACCCACAGGTGGTATCTGAGCTGAGGTTGGAGGAAGCAGGTTTTGTGTTTGGTTACAGGTCACTCTCAGGGGTTTCTGATCGAGTGGGAGTAGAGCAACTGCAGATCAAAGTAAGCTAAGAATGGAGGAGTTGAAAAGCACAGATGGTCACTCACGGTCCTATGGAAAGAAAGAGCAGGTAAAAGATTATTGTTAGTTGGTAACAGATCAGCATGAAGAAACTGAAGATACAGATGTAGCAGGTGTTGTTGCACAGGATGTGTTTGCAGGTTTCTTGGATAAAGTTGAATCTTGGATAAAAGATTCGGTCGCCTCTTTCCATGCAGTTCCAGGTAGAGGAGCTGGTAAGCCTTGTCAGATTGTTGGCAAAGGCAAAGTGAAGCTGAAATTGCAGGCGGCCAACACACAGGTGTTGATGAAGGTCATGCAGGTCCCAGGTTTGGAGATATGGCTAATTTCTTAAGAAAGATTGGGTGATGAGAGATGCACAAGAACTCTCACAGCGGATGCACTTGAATTAGCTGGTGGTAAGAAAACAGGTATCCTTTATCTACTTGTTTATATTACTGATTCTTCTTTTGTTGCAAAGACGTGGCTTCGTAGGCTTGGTCACATGAGCAGGAAGGAGATGCATGTTCTTAAGCGGAAGACAGATATATTTGACAGGCTTAAGAACTGGAAAGCCTTGGTGTTTATGGAGGAGATGGCAGACAGAACCCAGTGGATATGGCTGGATACTTCTGAGCAGGGCAGTTTGGACATGGGTTTTGATCCAAAGAAGCTCGCGGGTAAAAAGTCATCACTCACAGGCGAACACAGACACCGATGTCGGTCAGGAGGAACCGGCGTCGAACAGACAGGTGCCGAGGTCGGTCATGTGCAGACCGACGCTGGCGATGTCGGGCAGGGGAAGACCGATGTCGGTCATGGGACCGACGTCGGCAGTATGTAAGACCGATGTCGGTTAGGAGAACCGACGTCGGCAGAAGGGACACCAGCGCAGGCAGGTTGGTAGTCAGGTACAGACGCATGGAACCGACGTCGGTCGGATGCAGACTGTGGGGTGACCGAGGTCGGTCACTGTAACGAATTTCGGGTGGACAGCGAGCTGTCAAGGAGTCTCAAACACCCATACGGAGGACTGAAGGCGTAAGTAGGCCCTCAAATTCGTTGTTCCTCTTCTTTATACATGTTGCTGATTGTAGAGCAGGAAGGATCCAGGAAACAGGTGTGAGCTTGGCATGGATGAGGATGTGATTCCTTGGAGGAGAACCAGACAGGTGTGTCTTGGTGGAGATGCCAGCAGGTATAAAAGCATAGAGATGAATGGATTCCTTAGTAGAAGAATAGAGAGAACGGATACGTGAGACGGAAGACCAGGTATGTGGTCTTGTGGAGCTGCAGGACAGTGTTACAGGTTTTGACAGGTGGAGGACGAAGCATGGCTTCAGTCAATGTCAGGGTAACTACTGTGGTTTTGTCTTACCAGGGGGATGATGAGTCATGACATCATTCTGTTGCTGTATGTGGATAGTATGCTAGCTAGCAAGGGTGTACATACAGGGTTTTGCTGAGCTAAGGGTAAGATTAGTTCAGTGGCATGTCAGGAGGAGTTTGGAGCAGCGGAATTCTTTGACATGGGAGGCATGGAGATCACAGGTTGATTTTGTCTCGAGTGGGAGCTGATGTGAATCAGGTGTTGGCGAGGTTCAGGATGCAGAGCCGGAGCACACTAAGGGCTGGACAGGTACAGTGTCCAAAATCACATGAGGTCTGGTATAGACCTGAGTATTCCCATGCAGTGGGAGCTGTCAGAGAGTTAGGAGCCAATTCGTGGAAGTGGATTCTCAGGTTTTCTGAGAGGGACCGGCAGCAGGTGTTGCTATGCAGGGTCAGGACTTCACTACATGTATTTGTAGGTTCGGATGTGGCAGGTTACTCGGATGACAGGTGGTACATCACAGGTTGTGTGGTGGGTTGTCTTCAGGTGGGAGCTTGAAGAGGGATACAAACCAGGAAACAGATTAGACGGAGTACAGGTACAGGTACAGTGTAGCTGTTTATCTCCAAGTGGGAGATTGTTAGGATTGTGGAGCTAAAAGCTTCACTAATGCAAACAGGAGAGGAGGTTGCTGAGTTGCAGAAGAAGTTGGGGTCGGTCTGATCAGCCGACGTCGGCGGGATAGCACAGAGAAGCAACCGACGTCGGTCATATATCAGCCGACGTCGGTCACCTCCAGGCGGACAGGGACCGGCGTCGGTCGCCTGTGTGGTTCGACTGCGAGCTATTTACGGGCAGTTAGCTAACGAACCAAGTGTTTGCATGAAGAGATCTATTTTTAGACTGAGAGCTGCGGATCTAATTATTGTAATTAGATGTCTAATCATTGTTTGGATGAGATCTATATAATAAACTCATGGTTGTATTGTAAAAGTGTGCTAGGGAGTAAGAGAGCATAATTATAAGCTCCTTCTGTGTGTGAGGTAGAGCTATGGTGCGTTCCTCCTAGTGCCACAGTACCAGGTGTGTTGGTGCTGGATTGAAGAGCCAGCTGGGTTCTTCAATAAGTAAGATCGTTGATCTGCAGGTGTATGTGTGTGCAAGGTCGAGGTTCACAGGTGATTGGAACCATTGCTTGATTTGCAGGTGTGCAAGGTCATACAGACAGCAACACTACAGGGAGCAGTATCAGGCAGGATCTACTTGGAGTACAGGTGTGTACTCGGATAGAGCAAGAGGAAGGCAAGGGAGTTCCTTCCATAAGTATGGTCTGTTGAATTGCAGGTTGTTGCAGATTCATGGGAGATCTACTTGAAGTACCTTGAGTACTTGTGGAGCATGTGGAGTGCTTGTGGAGTGCGTGGAGCACTTGTGGTGTGCGTGGAGCACGGGGAGGTGAACACCAACTCTGTATTTGAGTTGGGTGTTGGGACCTGTGAGAGGGAGAGCTTTGGGGAGAAGAATTACTGTTCACTTGAGGTGTGGGAAGCCTCTGTAAGGTGGTGGAGAAGAAGTGGCATCTTCTTTATTGTATTCTTTTCTGTATAAAGTGTTAATACAATTTGGTATTGTCTCTCATATGCTGTGTTATTCTGAATTCTAGTTACTTGGTGAATCTGGTTAATTTCCGCATATTAAGTTGCTTGGTATTAGTAATCAAATTGTGTGCTTCCGGTGTACACCCTCCTAACAAGTGGTATCAGAGCCTTGGTTGTAGGTTCTTGAGCTTGATACCCACAGGTGGTATCTGAGCTGAGGTTGGAGGAAGCAGGTTTTGTGTTTGGTTACAGGTCACTCTCAGGGGTTTCTGATCGAGTGGGAGTAGAGCAACTGCAGATCAAAGTAAGCTAAGAATGGAGGAGTTGAAAAGCACAGATGGTCACTCACGGTCCTATGGAAAGAAAGAGCAGGTAAAAGATTATTGTTAGTTGGTAACAGATCAGCATGAAGAAACTGAAGATACAGATGTAGCAGGTGTTGTTGCACAGGATGTGTTTGCAGGTTTCTTGGATAAAGTTGAATCTTGGATAAAAGATTCGGTCGCCTCTTTCCATGCAGTTCCAGGTAGAGGAGCTGGTAAGCCTTGTCAGATTGTTGGCAAAGGCAAAGTGAAGCTGAAATTGCAGGCGGCCAACACACAGGTGTTGATGAAGGTCATGCAGGTCCCAGGTTTGGAGATATGGCTAATTTCTTAAGAAAGATTGGGTGATGAGAGATGCACAAGAACTCTCACAGCGGATGCACTTGAATTAGCTGGTGGTAAGAAAACAGGTATCCTTTATCTACTTGTTTATATTACTGATTCTTCTTTTGTTGCAAAGACGTGGCTTCGTAGGCTTGGTCACATGAGCAGGAAGGAGATGCATGTTCTTAAGCGGAAGACAGATATATTTGACAGGCTTAAGAACTGGAAAGCCTTGGTGTTTATGGAGGAGATGGCAGACAGAACCCAGTGGATATGGCTGGATACTTCTGAGCAGGGCAGTTTGGACATGGGTTTTGATCCAAAGAAGCTCGCGGGTAAAAAGTCATCACTCACAGGCGAACACAGACACCGATGTCGGTCAGGAGGAACCGGCGTCGAACAGACAGGTGCCGAGGTCGGTCATGTGCAGACCGACGCTGGCGATGTCGGGCAGGGGAAGACCGATGTCGGTCATGGGACCGACGTCGGCAGTATGTAAGACCGATGTCGGTTAGGAGAACCGACGTCGGCAGAAGGGACACCAGCGCAGGCAGGTTGGTAGTCAGGTACAGACGCATGGAACCGACGTCGGTCGGATGCAGACTGTGGGGTGACCGAGGTCGGTCACTGTAACGAATTTCGGGTGGACAGCGAGCTGTCAAGGAGTCTCAAACACCCATACGGAGGACTGAAGGCGTAAGTAGGCCCTCAAATTCGTTGTTCCTCTTCTTTATACATGTTGCTGATTGTAGAGCAGGAAGGATCCAGGAAACAGGTGTGAGCTTGGCATGGATGAGGATGTGATTCCTTGGAGGAGAACCAGACAGGTGTGTCTTGGTGGAGATGCCAGCAGGTATAAAAGCATAGAGATGAATGGATTCCTTAGTAGAAGAATAGAGAGAACGGATACGTGAGACGGAAGACCAGGTATGTGGTCTTGTGGAGCTGCAGGACAGTGTTACAGGTTTTGACAGGTGGAGGACGAAGCATGGCTTCAGTCAATGTCAGGGTAACTACTGTGGTTTTGTCTTACCAGGGGGATGATGAGTCATGACATCATTCTGTTGCTGTATGTGGATAGTATGCTAGCTAGCAAGGGTGTACATACAGGGTTTTGCTGAGCTAAGGGTAAGATTAGTTCAGTGGCATGTCAGGAGGAGTTTGGAGCAGCGGAATTCTTTGACATGGGAGGCATGGAGATCACAGGTTGATTTTGTCTCGAGTGGGAGCTGATGTGAATCAGGTGTTGGCGAGGTTCAGGATGCAGAGCCGGAGCACACTAAGGGCTGGACAGGTACAGTGTCCAAAATCACATGAGGTCTGGTATAGACCTGAGTATTCCCATGCAGTGGGAGCTGTCAGAGAGTTAGGAGCCAATTCGTGGAAGTGGATTCTCAGGTTTTCTGAGAGGGACCGGCAGCAGGTGTTGCTATGCAGGGTCAGGACTTCACTACATGTATTTGTAGGTTCGGATGTGGCAGGTTACTCGGATGACAGGTGGTACATCACAGGTTGTGTGGTGGGTTGTCTTCAGGTGGGAGCTTGAAGAGGGATACAAACCAGGAAACAGATTAGACGGAGTACAGGTACAGGTACAGTGCAGCTGTTTATCTCCAAGTGGGAGATTGTTAGGATTGTGGAGCTAAAAGCTTCACTAATGCAAACAGGAGAGGAGGTTGCTGAGTTGCAGAAGAAGTTGGGGTCGGTCTGATCAGCCGACGTCGGCGGGATAGCACAGAGAAGCAACCGACGTCGGTCATATATCAGCCGACGTCGGTCACCTCCAGGCGGACAGGGACCGGCGTCGGTCGCCTGTGTGGTTCGACTGCGAGCTATTTACGGGCAGTTAGCTAACGAACCAAGTGTTTGCATGAAGAGATCTATTTTTAGACTGAGAGCTGCGGATCTAATTATTGTAATTAGATGTCTAATCATTGTTTGGATGAGATCTATATAATAGACTCATGGTTGTATTGTAAAAGTGTGCTAGGGAGTAAGAGAGCATAATTATAAGCTCCTTCTGTGTGTGAGGTAGAGCTATGGTGCGTTCCTCCTAGTGCCACAGTACCAGGTGTGTTGGTGCTAGATTGAAGAGCCAGCTGGGTTCTTCAATAAGTAAGATCGTTGATCTGCAGGTGTATGTGTGTGCAAGGTCGAGGTTCACAGGTGATTGGAACCATTGCTTGATTTGCAGGTGTGCAAGGTCATACAGACAGCAACACTATAGGGAGCAGTATCAGGCAGGATCTACTTGGAGTACAGGTGTGTACTCGGATAGAGCAAGAGGAAGGCAAGGGAGTTCCTTCCATAAGTATGGTCTGTTGAATTGGAGGTTGTTGCAGATTCATGGGAGATCTACTTGAAGTACCTTGAGTACTTGTGGAGCATGTGGAGTGCTTGTGGAGTGCGTGGAGCACTTGTGGTGTGCGTGGAGCACGGGGAGGTGAACACCAACTCTGTATTTGAGTTGGGTGTTGGGACCTGTGAGAGGGAGAGCTTTGGGGAGAAGAATTACTGTTCACTTGAGGTGTGGGAAGCCTCTGTAAGGTGGTGGAGAAGAAGTGGCATCTTCTTTATTGTATTCTTTTCTGTATAAAGTGTTAATACAATTTGGTATTGTCTCTCATATGCTGTGTTATTCTGAATTCTAGTTACTTGGTGAATCTAGTTAATTTCCGCATATTAAGTTGCTTGGTATTAGTAATCAAATTGTGTGCTTCCGGTGTACACCCTCCCAACAATCTTGGCATATTTTCCAATAGACACTTAAGTAATAAAACATCTCGTTCCTTCATGATGTGATCATTGGAAATCCCTAATCCATTCTTCCTTGGTTCATATCTCCTTTACATCATCATCTTCATGCTTTTGTCATCCTATCCATTATTCCATCCATCCATCCATCCATCCTTATTTTGGTTTCTAGGATTGGTATTCCCTTTTCTAGTAACACCTTTTGCATAGTGTACAAACATATCCTAAAAATCCCCACAAAAGTGAAATATTCCAAAAATCCTAAAAATCATAAAAGTTGAAAAAGCAGAAAATAATTTATAGTGTCTTTCTTAATGCCTTATCCCCTCATCACATCCATCTCCATCACATCATCTTACCACCCTAAACCACATCTAAAACTCATCTCATATATCTTGTTATCCATATTACCATCCCAAATAAACATCTACAATCCATTCCTCATCCTTGAAACTAAATCGTAGTGGTCACCCATCCCTCCATATCTCTAATCATCATACTTTGACTAGGCGTTATCAACATACAAAACCTTGTCCATCAATTTAGTCTAGCACTCATCATTTATTTATCATTGCCTCTTCATACCTAGCACCCATCCAATCCCTATTTTTTTACTGTGAAGTTTTGATCCCATCATCTCCTAATCTTATTGATAGATTGAACTCTTGTAGGGTTTTGTATTTTGGTAACCCTTGATCATCTTAATATTCACCATATTTTCCAAATCACCTCCTTTGACCAATTTTAGGTTTGATACCTATACCAATTTAGTATCCTAAATCTAAATCATCTCTATCCTAACCCTAATCTAGGTCCCCAAGTCTATATCCACATCCATATCCTCACTAAAATATTAATCCTAATCATGATTATCCCATCCAAATCCTAGTCTATTACAAATCCAAGTTCATCCACATCATGACCATCATAGTCTAGCCCATCACCTATATCACTCATCCCATCATTAGACAAGACATTATGACATTGTATGTACATACTTGTGTGTGATACTTGTATGCTCTTCATGGTTTGATTATTTGTATGTCTTATGTTTTGTTTATGTTATGCATTTTTTAATCTATTGGGAAATGAATGAGGATGTTATGAGGACACTTAATGCTATAATAATGTTTTTTAAGTACCCTCAAAGATGCATAGTTCATTATTTTCCCATGTACTTTAGAATCATGACTTGTTGGTCATACTTATATCATGGGGCATAAATGTTAAGTGATATATCTATTGGATTGTCTAGACTATGATGATCCTCATGACATTATGATGGCTTGATCATCTACACCCTCATCATTTATCTAATCATCTAATCATCCTTATTTATCATCATTTATCTAATCCTCTCAACTCATCTAACTAACATATCATCTCTCCAATCACTAACATGTCTAATCGTCATCATCATATTCTAATCCCTCATCATCATCCTTTATCCTTAAATCAGAACTACATCATTTTAAGGTATTTTTAGACTATGTAGGTAGCACTTGGTCAGTTTTTAGTGCCCATGGATAGCTCGGCCACTATTTCCTCTTTCCCCATCATTCATTGTCACATATATTTTATTCCTCATCATCATCACATCTTGTATTAGTCAAATCATTGTGATATAATATCAATCATTAATAAATTATTCTATTGATCAATCACCATTCCCATCATCATATCCTTCATCTTTTCATTAATCACTCACACCTATCGATTGGGCCCAACAAGTCACAACATTCATATTTTCTATAATCTATCATCCATTATTATTGATTAGTTTATTTATTAGTTATCACTACCTTGTATGTTTCCTTTCTAGGGGAATCATCATTATTAATCACAATGTGGCTCATTGATTTGATTTGATGAAATCTAATTCATCTCTTATGGTCACTTCATCATCTCATTTATTCTATATCATCATCTTCATCATATCATTCAACTATAGCATTGAGTAATACCCATCATCAATCTTATCAAATACCTATCTTATCTTGGCCATCATCTCTTCCTTGCATGTATCCTTACTTAGCATATGTCTAAATATTTAGGCCTTTTTAATCTTATCATCATCATGTTATGGTTGATTCCCCCTTGGGATGTGTTGACAACCATGACAAAGTCATCTCTACTCCCTGTGCATGTGTCTTTGCTTAGGGTATCATTAATCTATAACTCATCATTCAAATTTGAATTCATCTTTTTCCTCTTTTATCTCTCATTTGGCATCCCATCCCCTTATCTATCCATCACATCCCACCTCTCATTTCTTATTTTGAGTGACCATCCATCTCATTCTTCCCCGCATGTCCCCTTGAGGGGGCATCGTATCCCCTATACTAACATTCATCTATGGTTTTTATTTGAAAGACCATTACTCCTTCCACTTCATCCACTCATAATTCCCTTTCAAAGAGGGGGAAAATGTATGCATATAAATTCATTCACTCCATTTAACATCACTAATACTTCTATTAGTCGATAATAATTCAACTTATCTAATTTATCTCATCTAATCCCATCCCAAAATCACCCCCTTCTAATCATTTATCTCATATCCCTCATCGATATTTATTCATTCACTAAAAATAGTCTTATATCACTTCTTCATTAATTACCCTAATCATCTCTTATCTTATCATAATCCTTACCTATTATTTGGGAAATTTTCACTCCCATGACCCACCTACCTACCTACTTAGCCTATCCTTAGGCTGGCCTACACCCCTAGTATTTAATTACCCACCTAATCCCTATCTAACCCCCTACTTAAGCCTAATTAGTCCCTAAGAGGATTCTAGAATTTTCTAATTCTAGAATCCTCTCTATCCTCACCCTTCCTCTCTAGAAGCCTCTAAATATAGAGGCTTCCAAGATATTTTAAATTACTTTTAATTATCAAGCCTAGATCTCCATGACCTAACTTTGAATTTCAACCATTGGTTTATCCCTTATTCTATTTAAACAACCCAAACCTCCATTGAAACTAACTTATGAATATATGAATTAGCAATTTATTAATAATCTAGTAAATCTATGTCTAACCATCCATCCAACATTATTGATCAAGCAATCGCCATGTCCAAATTATGAGTCTAAGGTAATCAATCCAATCCTCTTCTTTTCATATTTTGTTTAATCATGATTTAGTGCACTTAGATTTAGGATCATAACGTTGATTTGAATTGTGAATTCATATATTGAATTTATTTCTAATGGACATATATCTTACTTAGGTAGTTTGTTAATTTGAATGATTAAATTGCATATTTTAATCCAATAAGCTCAAAATTTCACTCTATGCATCCTTTCATTCTAACATTTGATATGATTTGGGAAAGATGCAATCTTTCAAGTGTATCATCATTAACAGTTTTAAATGACCATTGGTTGTCCTTTCTCCATATTTTGGTTGTGAAAACCTCATTCTTAGGGTTAGTTGATGATCCCCATGTAACTGTTGCAAACTATTTTTCATTCATTCTAGACTTGTTCACATACTGCACTTTATGACTGTGAATTTTCAACTCTAGTTTTGATGTTGTGCCATATAGAAATCGGACTGTACAAATACACACAAACATAAAACCAAAACAATAAAATAATTAAAAAATAAAAAAATCCCAAAGTACATGGTACTAGTCAACACCGTTTCTCATTTGCTATGATAAATGATAGATATTATTGATGGTAAGGCTTAAAACTATAACCATTTACACATCCTAAATAGAATGGTTATCTAAATATATTCTAAGATAATTATTCCTTACTACAAGATGTCATGAATGATATAAATTACCCTCCATCTAATGTGTAACTTTACCATAAATGCTCTAAGTTTGATATCATATAATAAGTCCACTTTTTCTATAAATAATTTTTTAGATCACAGGGTGCGATCATACCACTCTTGTTGAATTAGTTTATTAAATTCATGTGTCCATTTATCCCTTTGTCTATTTTATTCCATTATTTTGAGTCTATCAACCACACTTGCATAAAATCTCTATCTCCTAATCTCATAATTATTACAATGCATAGAGTATGAACTATGTATTCCATAGGCATTATTAGTTCTAATCCATAGATGAGCTAAAATGGTATGAAACCTATCACATGTGTATAATTATTCATGTATGCCTATAAGATCATATGAACATGATCATCCTAATCATCTCTTTGGACATTACATACCTTAGTGATCATCTTGCTAAGAAAATTGTTTGACACCTTTGCTTGTCTATTTGATTGTGGATGATAAGCTATGTTTTTGTGGTGTGATATCATAAATTATTATGTGAGAGTTTTGATGGTGTTATATAGGAAATATGTGCCTTATAATTAAATTTTTTGAGTAGACAACCAAATATGGTTATAATATTTTCATATAAGAATTTGGTTGAATCCTTAGCATTATAGCTTGTGGTCACAATAGCTTCCACCCATTTGGTGAAGTATTCCATCATAGTGATGATGTATCTTGCATTACTACACTTATCGTGTGGACTGATTGAACCTAAAAAATAGATTCACTATTGCTCAAATGGATACTCCACTAACATAGTATTCAATGGCATCTCATCTATTTGATTTAGCTTGCCCATATTTTTGTAGATATCTCATTATTTTATAACTCGGTGTGTATCCTGAAACATAGTAGGTGACCATAGACCACTTCACACTGTATATATCATAGTGGATTCTCATATAAAATGTACACCTATGATTCCCTGATGTGTCTCCTCAAGAAGTTGAGATCACTTGTGCTCTAAAGCCACTCTGTGCAACACATCATATTTCCCCATCTTGTACATAAATCCACTTATGATGTTAAACAATATTACTCTAGTAATAAACTAATATTTATCTCTTTATACATAATACATAGGAAATATACTTTACTTTAAAAAAGTGTGATGTGTTCCATGTTCTTAGGAATTGTAGAGGCATGAAACAAATGTGCATTTATTGATTCATTTTAGAATTCTTATGGTTATTATCCATTATGTATTCATATCAAATGATTTGGCCCCACATTTTCCCTTCCTAGATTCACATAGATCCTGAACTAAAATTCTTCGAATAATATGAACTAATGAGATATCCTTCCCCCAAGATGGGATTATTAACTAAGTATTGTAGAGCCTTATAATCAATGAAATATTCAAACAAAATTTCTAGAAGGTAGTGTCTAAAATTTTGGAACACAAAAACCATGGCTAAAGATTCTCATTCTATAGTCATATAGTTTTTATTTGTAGGTAATAGTTCAAAAATTGATAAGTGGATCAGATGGTATAAAACTCCATCTCCTAGTTGAGAAAGAACAACTCCTACCATAGTTCATGAAACATCTAAATTAACATGGAAAGGGTTATTCCAGTCATGAAATAAAAAAATCGGTAATGTGACTAATCTATGCTTTAGATCCATGAATGTTTTTTGTAATTCATTTATCCACTCAAACCTTGTATCTTTACACAATATCTTATTCATTAGGGTATATATATTTGCATATCTTTCTACGAATTTACTATAGTATCCTATATGACCCAATAATGATCTCACCTATATAGAGCTTGTTGGAGGTGGCATGCCCATAATTACTATAATTTTGGCTTAGTCTACCAAGATCTCATCCCTTTATACTACTTGTCTTAATAGGACACCAAAATAAATGAATAATAATTACTTATTCAAATTTAGTGAAATGTGTAGAGCTCGACATCGTTCTAACATAAGTCACATCTTAGACAAGTGTTCCTTGAACAAGGAAAAGACAACCCAATCATCTAGGTAGACTTTAAGAAAATTATGGATGAAATATTTAAAGGTAGTGAACACTACCCTAAAGAACATAGTTGGATCATAAATGAAACCAAATGGAATTGCCTTATATGCAAAAAGGCCCTCACTTTGTTGTAAATGTTATTTTATCTTGATTTTTTATTGTGATTGGAATCTATTGGTACACACTAAACCCATTGGTGAAAGAGTACACTTCATGTCCTACAACTGACTCCAAGACCTTTTTCATAAAAGGAATAAAAATAGATCATTTATATAGGCATTATTTAGTGCACCATAATCCCCATACACTCAAATTTCTCTAGAATTTTTAGGATACACTACCATTGGACTAACCGAATCTTCATTTTCTACTAGATATATAGTATTCATGTCTTTCATGTGATCTAGTTTAGCCTTTAATTTTAACATCATATTGGGGTGTAACTTGTATGGTCACTTTTTAAATGTCATGTGCACTTTTTAGTTATATGTGCATTTTTACTAAAGAAGGGTTTAGCCCTTTTAATTATATGAATTTTGTTAGAAAAACATCATGGTAATATCACAATAATTTTAGTGCTTCTAAAGTCTCATTTTGCATCCAATAGTCACCCAAAGTCACAATCTTTGGTGTTGGTTCTATCAAAATATTTCCTACCAACTTATTTAATGACTCCTAATATATTTTTTTGGAACCAATTGGAATGGAATATTTCACTTTTATGTGTCCTTTTTGCTCCTCAATTTTAAGATTTCATAGCTTTTGTTCCTAATTCTTGTTTGTGATTTTGTCTCTTGACTCTTTTAATTTTCTTTATGGTTCAAAAAATAAATTCAAATACAAGTAATCATAAATATTAGTCAAATTTATTAATTATTCATCATCTAAAATCCTATTACATGGTTTGATGAAAATATACTCCATTTGTTTGTTTACCTTATAATTTTGGATAGCTACATTTAAATATATAGCTAATTTTTAATGTGAAGTGCAGATGATATTTATGGATTATATAACATGTCAGTCTTTTACACATGGAAAACTTAGACCTTGGTTGTTTATCTCAGTTTTATACCCTTCCCACTTCTACAAGTCTTGCATCTACTTTATCTTGTGCCCCTTGACATATCTCTTAGTTTGACCAGTCTTATGTTGTTGACATAGGCATTATATCTTTCCCATAATGCTTAAAATGTAATTATCTTCCACCTCTACAAGTTATAAATCTATACCTACTTTCCTACTCCATGGACACTAACATCTAAGATAGACACTAGCATCAATACTAGTATCTTGACACAACATAAGTGTCCAATGCTCTAAAATCATGTATTTTACAAATGAAACATATCCTAATGGTTAGTCTAAGTTATTTAGTGTGATTTGATTCTCCAAAGGGATTGATATAAATACAATATTAACCCTCATTCATTCCTAAACTGGGAAAAACCTAAAATTATTACCAAAAATAATTCAAAGAGCATTCAATTGAGCAAAGCTTCCATATTTTCTCTTATTTCCATATCAATCATAGAGATAAAACATACATAATTATGAAGTAATAAAGGATCATACTAAGAGATATATTTTCAAAGATATAATCTAAGTCATTATTGTACTTGCTTATCACATATTAAATTATCAACACATAAGCTAACATGTAAGGTAGAAATAAATTAATCTAAGGCCGTATTGAGAGTATTTGATATGTAAGAAAAACTCAATGATAGAAGGTTATTTAGGGTTAACTCAAAACCATGTTCCCACTTATAGACATCTAAAATTAGCCACTAATGGCTTCATACCAGACTTTAGAGAATCACTAAATGTCTCAAATTTGGCTTCATAACATACATTTTGGCCTATTAATCCATTAAAAAGAGAAAATGCATCCATGACATTAATTCAAATATTAAAAAATTCTAAAAATCCCTAAATAGAATTAATTAACATGAAAAAACTAATCAAATGCCTAATTAAATTATCCATGAAAAATTAAATGAATTATTGAAAAGGAAATTCAAAAATCAAAGAATATCCTAGAAATTCATAATTACCTTTTATGAGTTGTCCAAAATCCAAAATATCTCACCCATGCCTATTCTATGCTAATCATGAGGTTTGGACACCTTTTAAATCTAATGGTGTTAATTAATAAACTAAAGTGAGGTTTAAACCCATTCCAAGCCCTTTTGTTAAACCTATACATACAAGTAGTTACCTCTTATTAAAGAGAGCTTAGACATAGTTATGTTATAATGTTGATTTTATGAAAAGATTAGAAACAATAGAGTTATAATGCCAAAATTATGAATCACAAGCCAATCCATCAATCCATGAAGCTACATCAAGCAAGCATGAGCCAAAACAAGGTGATAATGAGAGAAGGAGCCACACATTTCCATTTCCCAAACAATTCTTGAGTATGAGCTGAGCAAGCCAAATGAAGAAATCTCATGGGGCATTCAATGAACTAGTATAAATTTCTTTAAGTTCTTTCCATTTTTAGTTGTGCTTTATCATTTGGTTTTTTTCACCATGCTCCTCCATTTGATCTTAGAAAGATAGTGTTATGCATGTTAGTGTGTTTCCTTTCATTGTGAAGCTAACATATGATCTAACCACCCTTCTTGGATTCCTTGATCACAAATGGCATGCCTAGTGAGACAAGAAGCATCCCACGTAGCAATGAGATGAAGATGAAATTCAGAAATTGACATTTGAATGCTTGAATTCCTTCAAGTTTGAAATTTTAGTTTTAATTTTGTTGGATTTCTTATTCATAATTTAACTCATATCTATATAGAGACCAACATTGGTCAGGTCTAGCTGACATCTTTTCTATGTGACTGTTATCGATTTAGCCCAACTAAGATAGGTTCTATGTGACCATCATCAATGGATATGTAGGTAAAAATATGGTTCATAAATATTTTATTTTGAATCTTTATAGTATTCTTTTTCATTATTTCTTGTTTCCAGTAGATTTTAAAATCTTTATCTAATCCTTACATTCTAGGTTTTATTAGATTTTTAGCTAATCATTGCCTAACTTAATGCATTACTTTATTATGGTCTTACCTTTGGATTCACAGGTGATTGACAATGGTCTTAATCGATCAGTGTCAATTCTTCATGATTGACATCGGTTCTCTTTGAGACTAACCAACATTGGCTACCTTAAATTAGTATTGGTTCTCTTTGAGATCAACCACATCAATTTCCTTAAACTGGCATCAGTCATTTCTAACCGATCATGATCATTATGTGTTCAAAAATAAAACTCAAGAGCTCATTTTCTAAAGTTCATTTGATTATAATAAAAATTTCTTCAAAGTATAAGAATACTATCTAATAATTTTAGGTCTAAGATGCAAGTTTTGGCTAATACACATATCATTTTGGGATCTTAAACAAAATCAAGCTAAATCTTAAAATGAACATGTTAGATCTTACAAATTTGGATGTTGGTGTTTAAAAATAATTAGAATTGCTAAGTCTTAAAAAAAATCATTCTTGGTACTTAAAATAGATGCTTAAGTCTTGAACACTTACTTTTAGTGTTTAAAAATGAACTTAGGCTCAAGCTTGAACATTTGGGTTTTGAGCTTAAGATAGAAATAAATGATTTTGATTAAGTTGTGTTGTGAAATTATTTCAATAATTCATAGTTAAGCCAAGGGGCCTAGTAAATAACATCATCACATTTTAATTTGGTGCCTAATATCAAACTTCACTCACAATTGCTTGCAAACTATTTGTTGATTGTTTGTTTTTACAAAAAGAATAATGTGTGTATGCTCTCTCCCCATCCCCTATAGGGAACTCAAGTGATCAAAAGTGAATTTTAATTTCATTTTTTCCTTACTCCAAGGTGTAAAAATAAAGTTATCTTGGCTTTCCCTAAAACCCATTTTATATTAGGTGATTAAAAATCAACCCTAGTGTCTTTCTACTAGTATTTATGTTTCATGTAATTTGGCTTGTGAAGGGGATGTAATTACCTCTCATAAGTTATCCATGGAAGAATTGACTTAGGGATTCATCTCCTGATAGTGTCTCAACTACACTCCATGGCGGGGTATATAAATTAGGGTACACATACTGTTAGAGATAGTGGGTTAAAAGGCTAATAGTAATGAAGGCACAAGTCAGGTCTTATCAACTAGGGGATTCCACTAATAATTCCATGGATGGAATTTTCATGCAAAGTAATAGACCCTTTCATGATAATTTGATCAATATGAACTCAATTAACATGATGTTTCTCTTGTGTTAACCACACTTGGGATCAATCTAAACAATCATAACTTGTAAGTTTTCATCAAGGCCACTTTGCCACACCTTAATAGGATCAAAGATGATTATACTTAGTTATATTTTGGTCATTTATTATTTTATTATTTGGTGTGTTGAATCTATTTTTTTTTGTTTATACCACTTCATGAATGAGTTTGTCTACATTACTCCATTATTTAAGGAGGTGTTATGCCATCTGTTTGACACCTTGATTTAACTTAGAAAACTTTTTTGTCAAAAATATTGAGTATGAAACTTGATTGAGATGAGTAACATTATGATGCCCAAATCATTTCAATGTTTGTGACTTATAAGTCTTTGAAATAAACTATTGTTTCATCTTTTGGGAGCAATAATGCCATTATGCAACCCAAATTGTTTCAATAGACTTGTCCTGTTTTGCATCCAAATTGTCATTGACCAATCATTTGTGTCTTGTTGGATCTTTATTTTTCAATTTCATGTTATTCAAAATTTCCTAGCTTATTGATCATTAAAACCTTAGTTTACATAATTTAAATCTTTGATAACTTTTAAAAGTTTGGATTTAAACATTGATTCATTATTGTTTAGGCCTCGACATGCAAGGGCTAATACATAAATATTTCTATTTTGGTTTGCACAACATAGGTTAATCCATTACTAAAATTTGGAAACTAAATTATTTGTTCCTTTGTTTGATATAATCAATCTATCTTCAATTACCTTTTATTTTATCATTTATACCAATTTGATCATGTTTATGTCTATAATTAAGTGCCTTATTTATGTCAAAGTGTTCTAAGTTTGTTATATTAAAATCATCATCCTTTGTTTAAATTATAGATTTTGATGTTGAGTTTAGCCAAAATTCCTAGCCTTAGCCTTGTTTGAGCCTAGTTTTTTATTTCATGTTTGGCCAAACGTCCTAGTGACTCTTTTTTGTTTCCTAATTTATACTTATATAGAACATCTTTGGACCTAGAGTTTGGCATCTTATTTTTAGGTCATTTTACTTGACCTTGTTTGTTTAAGACATTTAATGCTATAAATTTAAAGTTATATTATTTTTACCAAGTCTTTGCATAGGATTTTTGGAGATACAACTCCACCCTAGACCAACTTAGATAGAGTTTGAATCTTTTTGTCTTTTCAGACATAGTTTTTTAGAGTTTGTAGAACTCTAACCCATCTTGTTGCAAAAAAATTATCATACATTTGAATATCTCTCTCTATACATGTAGTGGATCCATGTATAATATAGGATATAGAAATGTTGTCATATAATAGGACTTTGTTCAAAACCCTTTTGTAGATAAGGCCATTTACGAGGTGAATTCTTATCCACCTTAAAATACTCAAATAGGAGAACAAAGTCAAGATCCGTTGACCAATTATTTGGTTATCATTCATCCTTACATAGAGCAATATCAATAAAATATGAACCAATATTTAGCTAGCGTACCTAAAATTGTGAAAAATATCCAACAACAACCTTATTATAGTGTAATGCCATCAATCTATGATATAAGGGATCAATCTCTGACAGACTTTCCCCATGATAATTTTCCAAATCTAGTAAGAGGGCTTTACAATTTGTCTTAAAATAAGAAAGCCTCTTCTAGTAACCCTAATGCCATTGTACCGATGCCATATCAAGATTTGCATATGCTTTCCATGCTAATAATCCTTGTGGAAGGCCATTTCATATAAATATAAATAGCATACCAGACATATCAAAACCTAGCATGTAACTTTAATAATATGACCATGTCAAATGCACCTCTTATTCAATCACTTCCTTCTACGGGAGTCTTACTTGAGTTGACTAGCCAAGAAAATCAAGGTTTAAACCTAGTTATACAAAGCACTATAGTAGAAAACATGTTAAATAACCCAACCATTGAGGAAGTGTCTTCTTATTCTACATAGAATAATGAGCATAACATAGTGGACAATATGTAAGTAACATCAAATTTAGACCAAAGTGGTGTTAGAACATAAAAACTTAGTTAAAAACCAAATGTGCCTTTAACTAGCATCATTAGTGGTCTAAAAAATCAAGGGGTAGGAGACTTTACTTCCCAACTCTAGTCAACTACCTCCAATCCTCAACTAGCTAATTCTTCAAGCACATAAGAAAAATGATTAAATAGTTAGCCAGTGATCAGTGTCATGCCACAACAAAATGTGATGAATATTACTCCACCCTAATAGGTGATGAGTAACATTCCATAATAATATTCACCATATAACTTACCCATGTATAAGAGGCCAGATGTATTGACACCTTAATAGGGGGAAACCAATGTTCCACCTTGCCAAATATTAGTGAACATACCTCTTCAATGATAGACTAACATGCCAATCCAAAACCAAATGATGTCTAACCAATAATGTGTAAATATTGGTCAATGATAGATGCCAAATCTACAACATGTATCCCCTTCCCAATAGGGGTTTTCATAACCAATAGGTTCTAATGTTCCTCAAGTACCTATTAGGCAACAATTTCTTTTCATTTAGAATGTGCCATAGGTTTAAAGATAAGGTCTTGGTTCACAAGTCCCTCTCCATCATCAAGGTATGACTAGTTTCTAGCATGTCCCTATTCAACCTCAATAGGTACAATATAGCCATATACCTACATCATAACCATAATATTCCTAACATCAAGACTACATATCTAATCCTAACTAGAGTATCATACCATAGTATGTGTAATTTCAATAATTACACCCTAATCTGCACATGCATATTCCTAGTCCATTTCCTAGCCAATCCAACATTCCCCATCAAAAACCTCCACTTTACCTTAGTCAAAGTAATCCAATTTTGACCACCCAACCTATACCTCAATAAGTTAGTATTCCCATTAGTTTCCTCAAGTGAGAACTAAAACAAATGAAGGATGTAATCTCCCTCATTCAAGTGGAGAAATAGACTAGAAAGTTTATGTTGGATGATGTGTGTTCTTACCCTTTCAACATTGAGTACTTGTAGATACCATTTTCTCTAGGGTATGAACCACCAAAGTTTTACAAATACAAGGGGAAAGGTGACCCCAAGGCCCATTTGACAAAATTCTTTGTTGCATGCCAACTAGTGGCCTATAGTGACATCTACCTTTTGCTATTGTTTTCAAGAAGCCTGAGAAGGTAAGCATTAGAATGGTTCCTAAATTTTCCCAATGATTTAGTATGAAATTTTGATGATATTCTAGATAAGTTCATGCATCACTTCTCTTACAATATCAAGCAAAAAAATTCATTGGTATATTTAAAACAAGCAAAACAAAAGTTCAGTGAAATCTTCACAAGCTATCTATATTGATGGAGAGCCTTTGCAAGCTAATTAACCCATAATTTACTAGACAAGTAATTAGCCACTATGCTTACCAAAAATCTACACAATGAGATATCTTACAATCTAGAATGTTACAGTGTGTGCATACATTCAAAGAGATCATTGATAAAGTTTTAGTGATTGAAATATCCCTCATTAACAAAGGGACCATTAAACTAGCCTTGTCAAATCAAAGCCATAACCAAAACTAGAACAATGGCCAAAATCAAAGTCTAGTCCAAGCATAAGCATCACAATAAGTTTAGGTCAGTAACTATGACAAACCTAATAATTTCAATCACAATAAGAATGTTATAGGTAACAGAGTAATAGAGTCATGACATGTCTAAATGGTGAAAACACCATCTACTCAGCTTATGTCTCCTTTCCAAATAAACCCTAACCAACAACCTCTTCAACAAATGCAGCACATGCAACAAGCATAAAAAGCTAGACTAACACAACAAATGTAACAAACTCAACAACCTATCCCTTTGAAAAAACCTCTTCCAATAAGAAATCTTCCTATTTGTCATGCCTTTCATAACCTTGGAGAACACATTGAATTTGTGTTTTGAACACTTAATACATTTAACCTAATTAAATGTCATATTTTGAAAGGGCAAAATCTTGAGGGCATTGACATTACATACTGGTATAGTTTAAATCAATTCTATGAGTATAATCAGGTCAAAGGCCATAATTTGTATCATTCTATGTAAATCAAACATGTCATTGAAAACATGGTTGAAAATGGAGAGATCACATTGGATCATGAATCTTCTACCTCCAATCCAAAACTCAAAATTTATTAGGATCCTTTTCCTCAACATAACAATGAACAACAACAATAATAGAAGCCAGTGTAACATCAACAATAATAGTATCAATAACCAAGGCTGAGCCAATAAGATCAACACCATAACTAATAACATCAAAAAAATAGACAAAACTAAGATCATAATGATACAAACAACTAATAGACTTATCATGCAGTGACACATGACTACAACATAGTTATAGGCCATATTATAGGAGGTCATGTTAGCACCATTTCCATTAATCCTAGACCAAGTCCCAATCAAACAAAACCATTGATAATCATTCTTACTCAACCAACTTAGCCAGTAATCCTTCCTTGACCTCGGACCGTATACAGGCAAACTAGCAAGTATGGATTCCCATGTTTGGACCTTATACAAATAAATTTTTGTTAGCTTATGACCATAAATAAGTGCACCAAAAACTAGGACATATCTTAATTAGTCCCCCTTTACCATCGTTTCTTAGTAATAATGGTCATGTACCAAATTGAGATTGTGCAATCATAACTCAGTGGTCAAGGATTACCATACTAGGCGCACAACCATCTACCACTTCCCCCATCATCCAATCAACCATTCTACCTTGAAACAAGCCATTTCATGCTATCCAAGAAAATATGTTTGAAATTGTGGAACAATTGAAAAAGATGCTAGAATAAATCTCTATTTTGGATTTATTGCATATGTCCACTATCCACAAAAACATCTTGACAGAGTTCCTTAGTCAATAAAAATCTCCCAATGACATATCCCCTCACAAATTTAAATCTTTAATTGGACACCTAGCTCTAGGCCAATAAGTGACCTTCAACCAAAGAGATATGTCATCCATTGGCCCATTACATAATAATCCATTATACATTTAAGTTTACATAATGTGGCACAAAGTGAAATGTGTCCTCATAGATAATGGATCGGGTCTAAATATTGTGTCTCTAAAGCTCATCAATCTTCTTGGGTACATGATAATATATATCCAAGCAAAAAAAATCACCATCAAAGCCTAAAACAATGAAAAGTGAGACTTATAAGGCACCATTATTTTTCTAGTTATCATTAGGCCTTTGATGCATGATACACTATGCCATGAATTATATATTGATTTGTCATACAATATGGTTCTGGGTAGACCTTGGCTACATGAGATATGTGTCATCCCATCAACATTGTAGTAGTGTATCAATTTTTTCTATTTAGGAATGGAGGTTACTATTTCAAGATATTTGCATTCATAAGATCATTGTAAACATCTAGAGGCTGAGTTCAAAATCTATAACTACCATTTCAGCATGAAACCCATTACCAAGGACAAGGTGAAAGTAATACTAATTGATTTACCAGAGGCAAACTATAATGACCCTAATAACCTTGATTTAATTTCCCACATGCCACCTCCTAAAATGTCCAATCATTATACCATCTTGGATAATGGCGCAGGAGAGTACCTAACCCATGATACCTTTCACATTGTAAAGCTTCCACAAAACCCAAAGTCCTTTGGAAGACCAAAATCTAAACCACTCATGTAATGTAAAATAAATGGAAAAGGCCATCAACATAGTCTAATACCTGTCACTTTCATACCAACATCTCACCAAAAAAATAACCCTCTCAAAGGTTATGAATCATCATTGTATATTGACAAATTGGCCAATTGTTACAAGAAATCTAAATATCTAATTCCTAATTGGATCATGTAGAACCAAGAATATAAAGGAGGAGGGCTCAGGCCAAATCAACAAGGAACACTTCTAAGCCAATTTCTATGACTAAGTACAAAATAACCTATGGAATTGGATTTAAATCACTTTGGGGTAACCCCACATATCTTATTCAAGTTCCATCACCAATGACTAGTGATGACAATGTCAACAATGAAGTATAGTCCACTAATATCAAATTTGATGGCATAAACCATACCAATTTGTTTGAAAATAACACCTTTTTTACCCTTTGACTATTCATTCATCATAATCCACTACCATTATATTATCCCCAACTGATAGACTGGGACCAACAAAAACCCAACGTGTCAGTTAATGAGTTTCTAAATGATGAGGCCTTCAGTGATTTTCTAGGCCTTTCTAAATCAAGTTGGATTCTGAAGCCTATTTTTGAGGGTGGGTGAACACCCTTATCCTTAAAAAAAAAATAAAACATTGATTTCCTTAAGGGAAAACCTATTTTAGGTACTTTCAGACTAGGGAAAAAGTAAAGATAAAGGCTAGTCTGACGGTGAAAACTTATTACAAGAGCCATTCAATGAGGGTGTTCAACCTTCTTCAAATATAGACCAGGAGACCACCAATGATGGACTTGTCTATGGGTCTAAATTCAGATTCAAAGAACAAAAGGCTTTTGATTAAATCATAGACTAAGAGATCATTAATGATAGATTTACTTATCGGTCCAAGTTCAGTCTTGAAGAACAACATGCATTTGATGACATCATCTAGGATTTTCCAACCAGATTTGTTACATAGCCATACCTACCCTTGGTGTATTTTTATTCATCATGTCTAAGATAACTTGAATAACTATTCATAATATAGGACTCTAACATAGTTAAATAGTTCAAATCTTTACCCACTATTATTGAAGATGGTTTGATCCTTCTAGTGGAAGATACTTCATATGTTAACCTTAGGACTCTAGATGACCCAGAATGGATAAAATTAGGCATTTCACTCATTGAGGAGGAGTGTGAAGTCCTTATATCCCTATTGTGGGAATTTATAGATATATTTGCATTTGCTTACTCTAACATGCTAGGTTGGACCCCACCTTATTTGTTCACCACCCTTTGGTACATCTTGATACCAAACTTGTGAAACAAAAATTACACAAGATGCATCCTCACATTTCTATAATATTAAAGAAAGAGTTAGAAAATCTCTTAGAAGCAAGACACATTAGTATAATTGACTATTCTGAATGGATTTCCATTGTTGTACCCATCAATAGAAAGCTAGAAAGAATCAGAATCTATACTAATTTTAAAGACATTAATAAATATTGCCTCAAAGATGATTTTCATATGCCAAACATTGACATGATTGTCACCTCCATAATGGGTTATGATATGCTTTCACTGATGGATAGATTCTCCATCTACAATCAGATCCAAATCATACCAAAAGACCAACATAAAATAGCATTCACCACTCCATGGGGAACATTCTATTATCAAGTTATGCCATTGGTATTAATAATGTAGGGGCCACCTATCATAGATCCATGATAGTCATATTTCATGATATGATGCATGACATTATTGAATATTATGTCAACGACATACTAGGAAAATCAAAGACCAGAGGTTCATCATCCAACATAATTGAGGAGGATATTTGAGCAACTACATGAATACAAAGTCAGGTTCAACCCTAATAAATGTGATTTTAGAGTTACTTCAAGTAAAATAATTGGCTTCATTATGTATCATCAAGGCATTGAAGTTGATCCAGCTAAAGTATGAGCCATAACATAGTTTGGAGGGCAAGATATAATCTATAAGACACTTCATATCTCAATTAGATGACAAGTGCCACCAATTTACACACCTAATAAATAAGGGTGTAACATTTCTTTGGGATGATGATTGTCAAAAAGCTTTTCAAAAACTAAAGGACTATCTAGAAAATCCACTAGTTTTTTTTCCTCCTATGTTAGGTAAACTATTATTTCTATATTTATTAGTAATAGATAAAGACTTATGGGAACTTATATCTCAACATGATGATAATGGAAAACAACATTTTGTGTACTATCTAATCCATACACTGGTTTTGTATGAACATAATTATACACATATTGAAAAATCCTATTTAGCTATGGTCTTCACAGCTCATAAACTATAACATTACATGTTAAACAACAAGGCATTAGTCATTTTAAAATTAGATCCACTCAAGTATCTACTATATAAAACATATTTACAAGGATGCATGGCCAAATGGATCATGCTTATCAATGAGTTTGAATTAGAGTATGTGAACTAGAAAGCCATCAAGGGGAAAGTTCTTGTAGATTAGCTTACTGAAGCACCCTTTGTAGACATAGAGCCACTCACATTCCAATTTATTGATGAATCCATCATGACCATGATTGAAACACCTTTTGAGGAAAAATATTAGAATATGTATTTTTATGGATCATTCACAACACATGGATCTAGGGCAGGCCTTGTGTCCATCACTCCATAGGAGAATCTAATCCCTAAGTCATTCAAAATTAGGTTTCCTTGTACCAATAACATGGATGACTATGAATCACTCATCACAAGGATTTGATAGGGAGTACAACAGAACATAGCACATCTAAAGGCTTATGGTCATTCTTAGATAATCATCAATCAAGTTACATATGATTTTTATACCAAAGATGATAAGTTGGTTCCCTATAAGGCCATAGTCGACACTCTCAAGAAATAGATTGCTGACATCTAGTTTGAACATATACCAAGATCCAATAATAAACCAACATATGCCATGGATACAATTGGATCCTTGATTTTTCAAACAAATATGACTAAAGAATACTAGTTTTTTTGTTGAAAATCTTGTAGTTCCAATTCATGAACCATCAACCATCATAATGATCTATGATATTGTTGGTCCCAACTATACTTAGTATTCTATCCTATATGACTATTTACATGGCCATGTTTTTTCACCAAACTTATCCAAAAAATAATCCAAAGCCTTCATCCACAATGACCAATGTTATATCATACTCATACGAACCCTATACCACTATAGTTTTAATGGAATTTTGATTCATTATTTACCTTCAACATAATCTACACTCGAATTATGAGATGTTCATGGATTATGTGGAGCCCATACCAATAATGGGGTTGTCTTATCCAAGAAGCTCTTAAGTATTGGGTACTATTGGCCAGTGATGGATGTAAATACAACTAAAAATCTGAAAAGATGTGATAAATGTCAATGACATGCTAATCTAATACATGCCCCAGCCAAGACTCTGAAACCAATGTTGACACCATGGCTATTTTTTGTGGTGCAGCGATCTCATTGGGAAGATAAACCCCACCATGTTCAATGACCATAAACATATCCTTATCACCATAAAATATTTCACTAAGTGGGTTGAATCTATACCCTTCACTTATGTGACTGGAAAACAAATTTCCAAATTCATCTTCAACCATCTCATCTATTACTATGGTATCCCTTTGAACATTATATCTGATAATGGAGGATCATTCAAGAATAAGGATGCTGAATCACTATGTGCTAAGTACAAAATCAAACAATATTTTTCCACAACATATTGCCCTCAAGGTAACAGCCAGGCTGAAGCATCAAACAAAACCATTATCAACATCCTCAAAAAAATATTTAATGATGCTAGTCATGATTAACACCTTCAGATATTTTGTGCCCTCAGGGCATACCATACCAATAACTGCACTCCCATAGGTGCTACTCCATTATCACTTGTTTATTGTACTAAGGCCATCCTTCCCATTAAGGTCAAGTGACCTTCATTATGCATCTCTTTAAAGCATGTCCTAGATGATGAAGACTATCAAATAGCTCACCTATAAGAAATAGAGTTACTCAATCAGAAATGAATGGATGTAGTAAACAACCTTCAAGCATATCAAAATTGACTCCATTTCCATTATAATCAGTGTGTGAAACATAGATAATTTGAGCTTGGTGATCTTGTTCTTAAATAAAAACAAAAGAATACCATGGCCAAAAAGAAGCATAAAGGCAAGATCAAACCCAACTAGGTAGGTCCCTTCATCATTATTGTAGACTATGGTGTTGGATCATAAATGTTTGCCACACTAGATGGGGATGAACTTGATGAGCCTATGAACATTATACACCTCAAATGGTACTATGATTGAGTGACTTGGTATAGTTTTTATGAGGACCATTTCAAGTTGTACCATATTATCAACATTCTTCTTTTTAATCTATCATTATACCATCTAATCACTTCACCTATCACTTATCCATTCTACCATTCCATTCTATCAACCTAACATGTTTTGATCCTACCTACGTAGCCAATTTGACCTTGGTTCATCTATTGGTTTGACATTCATTAGGAAGAATCATATCAGTTTTAGTAGTTATTTCAAGAATTCCATACATAGGCCATATTTTAGAGCAATGTGATAGAAGTTTTTACAGTTGCATCCTTCATTTATTTTTTCATTTTATATCATGCTTTATTTGTGTGGGCTTGATTATAACCACCTATGGGCAAATCAGTGTCTCACCAATCTTGCTACTAATTGTAACCACTTATGGGTAAATTAGTATAATTGATCTAAGACATTATATCCTAGTTATAACCTCCTATGGGTAAATTAGGGGAAATATTTTTTTATTGTGCCTTGATATACCAACTTAAATTTCCTATGACATATTGTGCCATTATGCTAACTTTGCCTTTTTTTTGAATTTGATGCTACACTAGTCAGATTTCTACACTATAAGGTGAAACTAATGTGACTTTAGGAAATTTTGGGACTATGTGAGCCATGCTCAATTCATTTTGAGGTCAGCTCAGTTCCCCTTTGCCATATGATCTCACAATTTTATGAGTAACCTTCATCACACTCATTATTTTGTGAAAAAATCAAATTTGAATATTCTCACCATTTTTTATGAGTTTGGACCATTTAGTATCTCATCATTATCCATTGATTTGAGATGCTTTGAAAATTTCAAAAACATTTGAAAATCATTTAGAGAAAATAAAAACATTAACCACTTCATTGCCTTAAGGATTCTGGGAACCCTTATTAAGTCATAAGAAAGCACTTGTCACTTAGCTTACCCATATTTTTAGCCTTGTCCCACACTTACACCATTTTGCTAGACAATTCCTATTCTTATATCATATCCATCATGTTTTCTTTATCTATCATCATTTTTTCTATCCCATATCTTGGGAGAACTACATTTGGCTTGAAGTTTTTATTGGATCTTTCATACATGGAACTATGTAGGCAACATCCACTTGCCTAGTGCATATGGAGATAACTCAGCCTCCCCCACGTTTTCTTTTATTCCCCCATATTTTATTATTGTTAAGTTATCACCTATTTTCATCACCTTGTTGTGTCATATTATTTGTACTAACATTTTGACTAACATTATTTTTCTTGTTTTTTTGTTTATTTGTGTACTTGTTTGTTTGTTTGTATGCTTGTTTATTTGATTTAAGTATTGTTGCCTCAAATAAATCTATATGTGTCTGTTGAGTGATTCCTTGTACAATATTCTTGATTCCATCCATATTCATACATCAACATTATCATCATGGTTTTTATCAGTGGTGCATCATTTTTAATTGAGTATTGGATTAGGAGTCAGTCCTTCTATATATTATAGCCAATTCCTCATGATATTCTATCATGATGCCTACCATCAAGTGATATAGAAAAAATCATCATTAATAAGTGTACATGGTAAATGCATCAATGATATCTCCTTGGCACTAGCTTTAGTAACATTCCTAACCTAATACAAGTCATATCCCAAATAGAGTAATTACATAATGAAATAATTATCCTCCTTGCTAGTTCAGATGAGCATTTACCTACTAGCAGGTTACCTAATTCATATTTATCCTTTGTATCAATTTGCCATCATGTTTACCATCATCATTTCATATCATGTTTTCCATTATCAAGGTCCAATGATTCTAACCACCTTTGGGTAAATAATTTCACACCATCCTACTTGTATTTTCAATGATTATAGCTACCTTTAGGTAAATTATTGCATTTCCATAAATTTGAGGGTTAATGATTATAATCACCTTTGGGAAAATCATTTAATTTCTTCCACCCAATGGGGGCTTATTTTTCATAATCAGTGTAGAATTATTATAATCTTCTTTGGGCAAACCATTTTATACCATCCCACTTGCATTGTCAATGATTATAATTGCCTTCAGGCAAATCATTATGTTTCCATCATTTTTTCCCCTTTAACTAATTATAACCACCTTTGGGAAAGTTAGTCTCTTGTCACCCTATGCCTTTTTCAATGATTCTAACCACCTTTACAAAAATCATCACCTTTTTTAGTCCCACCTTTTTTGATGATTATAACTTCCTATGGTAAAATCATCCTATTTGTCTATCCTAACTAGGGCAGCTCCATATACCATTGATTATAACCACATTTGGACAAATCAGTTCATTCTACCCCATCATTTTCATCTATTTGGTCCACTCATTTCCTTCTTTTGAGGGACCTTTTGCCAACCCCCTTTTCTAACTGCTCCCTCAAGGGGTCACCCTATAGTTCATCCATTACCATTACAGTCATAAGCATATATGACCTTTTCAATCTTTGATAAGATGTTACTATACTTACATCTTGAAATGCCTTCCCAAATAGGGGCAAACTAGAGACACCTAAAATTAGCCACCAATGGTTTCATACCAAACTTTAGACTGATTGTTACCAACCTTTGCAAATATAGCCTAAGAATCACTAAATGCCTCCAATTTGGATTCATAACATACAATTTGGCCTATTAATCCATTAAAATAAGAAAATTCACCCATAACATTAATTCAAATATTTCAAAATGCTAAAATCCCTAAATAGAATTAATTAACATAAAAAACCTAATAAAATGCCTAACTGAATTATCCATGAGTAATTAAATGAATTATCAAAAAGGAAATTCAAAAAAAAAATCATAGGAATTCATAATTAGGTTTTGTGAGTTGTCCAAAATCTAAAATATCTCACCCATGTCTATTCCATGCTAATCATGAGGTTTAGACACCTTTTAACTCTACCGGGGTTACTTAATAAACTAAGGTGAGGCTGTAACCCATTCTAAGCTCTTTTTCTAAACCTATAAATACTAGCATTTACCTCTCATTTAAGAGAGATTGGACATAGTAATGTTGTAATGCTAGTTTTATGACAAGATTGGAAACAATAAAGTTATAATTCCAAATTGTGAAACACAATCCAAGCCATCAAGCCATCAATCTACATCAAGAAAACATGATCCAAACCAAGGTGATAAAGATCCAAATAACTCCATTTGAAAAATAATTCTTGAGAATAAGCTGAGCAAGCCAAATGATGAAATCTCTTGGGGCATTCAAGGAATTGGTAAGAAATTTGTAAGTTATTTCCATTTTTAGTTGTGCTCTATCAATTGATTTTATTCACCATGTTTCTCCCTTTGATCTATGTAAGATAGTGTTATGCATGCTAGTGTGTTTCCTTTCATTTTAATTTCTTTCATTGTGAAGATAACATATGATCTAACTACCCTTCTTATATTCCTTGATCACACCACTAACCCATTTTCCCAAGGGTCACCATGAAGATGAGTAATTAGGGTTTTAACATTTCATGAGGAGTGATAGTCCATGGCACAAATCTCAATGCATCAGATTGAAGGTTAAGAAAAATTTGAGATCATCCATGTCATTACATCCCTTTCCAACAAGTATTCTATATAGGACACGTAGACTAAACCCAAACAATAGTGTCAATGTAATCATACCAGGTTGACACAAGTGTTTAGTGTTATAGAGGCACTTAGTCCAAAATTAGGTGACTATTCTAGATTAATCTTTGAGTATAATTTATGATTGTTCTAGATATAACACTATGTTATCATCAAAAACATTAAATTAAATTAATTCTTTATCATTTCTATACATAACTTAGTTTTACTTTATATATTTATTCTATTCTTATTTTTATAAATTTAACATATGTTATATTTAAGTTAAGCATCCAATTGTCCTATTATAGATATGATTATCACCCTTGTTCATTTCAATTTATATACACCCCTTTAACCATAGATACCCTAATCTAAACCATTTTAGGGTTAAACATTTGGTGAACCCAATTTATATGAATACAATTTTTCTAATTCCTAAGGTTTTCATCTACCCAGGGTTTCATATTTTTTTAGTTTTTCATTTCTTACTTTTATAATTTTGCCTGTAACCTAGGAATAACCATATATTGAGATTTGTGCCTATTGAAATCATTGAGATTCCCCTCTCACCATCTAATATTTCTCAAACCAATAAGGAATATGATATTATGGATCATGATGATACCCATGTTTACAATGGAAATCATACTGATAAGGTTATAATAGAAGAATATTCTAATAGTGAAAACTATGAACCAAATGAAAATGAGAAAATATACCATGATCAAGTACAAGCAATTGATTTGTTTTATGAGTAAATTCTATAAATCCTTGAATATATTGACGAGATCCTAAAAACTATACCAAAAGTAAATAGTTCAAAAGGTATAGTTGAAACATCCCTCTAATTGAATACATTACAACATAATACATCTAGTGGGGGCATGGTTTATGTGTTTAAACCTTTATTTCCTAAAAACCAAAACACTCTTTCTAAATTTACTATGGAGTTACCAATTGTTTCAACATAAATACCTATTTGAATGCCTATTAATACTCAAACCATGTTTATATCCCCTTTGGTGATTATTCAACTTGTTAATCTAAATCCCAATGGGCCCGTAGTTGAAATAATACTTCAAGATATAAAGACCGTATAGTAAAAGGTTACAAACATTGAAAAAAATGTTTTAAATTATCCTCATGCTATTGATTCATAAGATGTGTTGCATAAACCTCTTGCACTTGAGATATATTTGAACCCTTTTCCAACTAGTTTTGTTGCACCTAAGTTTCCATTCTATGATGGAAAAGGTGATCCTAAACAACATATTTGATCCTTTTATGTGGCATGCCTTCATTATACCTCTAATAATGAAATTTTGACCAAGTTATTTACAAAAAGCCTCAACGACTATGCTTTGATGTAGTTCTATGATTTACCTCTCCAATAAGTGGAGGTGTTTTATCTTTTTAGGGTTTAACTATGTACATACTATGTTTGATTAAATAGATGAGTACTCTAAATTAGTGAAATAATATGCATAAAATAACCACTAATTTATTTTAGATTTTGACTAGATTTGAATTTCATAAAATAGTAATAAATGTGTAAATAAAGACTTGTTTGGAAAACGTAAGATATGGATGATCTAAGTACTAAAAATTGAGATATGAATATGTCTAAGTGTCATCAACTAGATCCCTATATTAGAACCCCTCCTAGACAATAACACCATATTTGGATAGTAGCACCATATTGATCTAGTGTCTTGATAATGGTGTGAATTTCCTCTTTTTGAATGATTTTTAGGTTTTGTATATCAGGTTTTAATCTAGTATTGGTCTAAATTTTAGGGCTGTATAGTTGATACTTTTTCCTATATCTCTATTTTCCTTTGAAAACCCTAGGTTTTCATGCTTGTAATTATTTGAATGAATACCATGAGAAAAATGTGTCAGTGGGTTTGATGTGATAAACGTGTGATCTAAACTCTTATGTGGTGATATTACCTACATGCCAATACTCTAAGGAGAGATCAATCCTAATGTAGTTCTTACACCTAAGTACTTTGTGTAAGTGCAAGTGAATGCTAGAATGATAGTAGCCTTAAATGCCTTGAGTGTGTCTGAGATTCAAAATCTAGAAAATATGAGCTTAGGGAAGCTATATATGGTAATATGTAGAAGTAGGGAATAATAACCTTGATTTTTCTCAACTTTTTTCATGTTTGAATTTTGTATTTAATTTCAATCTAGTGGATAGAGGTCTAAAAGTCATGTATTTATAGTGTTCTGTAACTTGTGTGGATAATAAAAGATGCTTAGGCTTACCTTAGGAGTGTTTTAATTTTGAAAATATATTAATTTAGGAAAGATAGGGTAAAGGACATTAGTTCTATTTTAAGGACACTTGCCCCACATGGTGCTAGTGTCCTTATTATGGCACTAGTGTCCAATTAGAAGAACATAAGGCACGAAAGGCTAGGATTAGGAAATGAGGGTATGGGACTACTTTAGAGCTGACTAGGGATGCCTATGGCCCACATGAAGGCTAGACAAGTGTGATAAAAGACTCTAGGATAGTTATAGGTTTAAATTAGGAATAAGCTATCTCAATTATATCTCTTAGCACTTAAATACCACTTTTAGGTAATTAAATTTGTCCCCTCTTTATGCTAAAAATGTAGCAAAGTGAAATGACTAGTATAAAGGAAAAATAATTATACTTGGACTTACCTAAGAAGTGAAGTCTATAATGATGAATCTAAGTATGTGAAGCTAGGTCTGTGTATGTGAAGCATGATCCAAAGCATAACCTATAAAATGAAACATGCATACATCAATCCTTACTTAAGAGATATCAAAAGCAAGATATTATGATAAGTAAATAAGTAACTGAGTAAAGAAATGGGAAAGAGGAAATGATAAAATACACTTCATTGGGTATGCAAACTAATGCATGAACCTAGTGACAATCTATCTGTGTGTGGATTTAGTGATCAAATCATTGAATAACATCGACTAAGATGATAGTGTGCTCAATCCTCATGTGTGGGTGGATCAAGAACTCAAGTAGGCTATTACTCCATCATATCTAGACCATGTGTAGTAGATGAATCTAAAACTAAGATACATAAAGTGATGAAAATATCTATCTAGGTGTATCTAACTATGTATGTTAGCTTTGCAGCCACTCAAGTACATTAGGTAGCTCTAGGCTAATCAAGAATGCCAATCATTGTAGATATAGTAAGTTATAAAATTTGTGATAACCTAGAATATGATTTCAAGTGAATACAATGTAGAGAATTACATGGATTTACCATTCAATCTAATCAACATATGTGTAACTAAGCATATGGAAATAATGTGCCTCGTATATACCCCCAATCTGATATCTAAGTATATTGATTCTAGACTAGGTTGTAATAACTGTATATGAGTATCTAAACTAAATATGGGAATGATCATGATACACATGATTCTCTAAATCTAAGTAACTGACATGAATTTGAGTTGAGCTAATGTGAATCTGATCAAAATTTGAGCATAACTATCGAACTTGTAGTTGAATATGTGTAAACTTGTACTATACCTAGTGCATCATTATGAATAATTCGAACTATCCTAAAACTAGGGATATTATATATTAGCACCACATATTTTAAAATAATGACATGTGGAGCTAGTGTCCCTATTTAGGTGCTAATGTCTGTCTGGTTTGAAATTTGAGTCATTGTACTGATTTCTGATTCCCTAGTTTTTATTATGTTTTACCTATGTTTAATTTTTTGAAACTGATCTTGTGTGTTGAAAAATGTTTTTTGAGTACAATGTAGGATCTAGTTCTCTATGAAAAAATCTTATTAATTCCCCTTCTTTTGATGATAGTTGTTTAACCTATTCAAGGACTGTCCTTAAAAATAAATACCTTTACAAAATGTGTGTGAACCAGAGCATATATGTTAACTTCATGATAACCTAATACAATGTAAAAAGATAACGTCAAAATTTAAGAGAATCTAAGCATAATTATGTAATGTAAGATTTATGTTATGTATAATATTGCACAAGGGTGTAAAGATAGATGTAATCAATGTTTATAATAGTAAATCTGAGTAAATACGTATGGGGATGGGGCATGATGTCCATCATGGAACCTAAGTAGGAAGGGTAGATGCATGGGGTCCCTCATTTCATTCAAAACTAATGTGTATAACAATAAAATACAAGTGTCATGGTTATGATTCATACAAGAAAGAATACATACAAAACACATGAGGCATGCAAAATAAGCCAAGGGGCCAAAATGCAAGGGACATGGGCACATGTCACTAAATCTGAGAAAATAAAAAAATACAAGGACATGTTCAAATGTCCACATACACAAATAACAAGCAAGTTGGATTAGAGATACATATAAAGACATGTTCAAATGTTCACACACATAATCAAGAAATCACACACAAGGGACATGGGTACATGTCCAAGGCATACATGAATATAAGTGACATAGAGCCAAATAATAATGGCATATTCAAATGCCATCAAATAAAAGAAGCATAAAAAGACAATCAAGTCTAAACTAGGTATGTTAAAAATTAAAGTATGCATGATTACATAATACAAATTTGTGTAAGAGTGAGGATGCATATATGTTGACTCTAAATCAGTAATACTAGAAAAAAAATTGAGTAAGAGTAGAAATGATCAATATCAAAATATAAAAATGTTAAAAATGGAATGTAAAGTATATAAGGATAGAACTTGGCAATAAAAAGTGTGTATAAGATGCCCCAAGTGGGTGAATGTGTCAAGTGAATAACCATGAATTGATGTATATGCCCCCAATGGGTAGATAATAATAAGTCTGGATTAGTATGATGGACCTAAGTCCTATATGTAATTTGTAAGAACTTGACAAAAATAAGTGAAACATGTAGTATGATAAAACTAACTATACTAAGATAGCTAACATATGTAGTATCTTATAAATATAAGAAATGTATACATAAAAATGCATAGAATCTATAAATTTTGTGTTTTATGTGTAATTATTTGAATGTTTTTGTGTTTTTGAAATGTTATACTATTTTTGTATTTTTTTTAAATAAGATATGTATAAGGAAATAAAAATCATATTGACTGATGAGTCTCATGGGAGACTCACTATCACTGTGGCCTATGTCAAATAAAGGAACTATGATCATGCATGCCATGTGAAATGGAAACTATGGCCCCATAATATGCTATACTAAGTGATCTATATTTATATCTACCTATGTAGTGGTGCTAAGAATCTATGGCACTAACTGTATTAGCCTATGAATTGTGCTTTGAATTTATGAAATTGGATAAACAAACTTATGAACTATGGCATGCACTATCTGAACCTAGATGGCATGGTGAACAAGTGACCAACTGCTCATGCTATGTAGGTGTATAAATAGCCTCTAGAACTAATACTTCTTATCATGTACTACTATTAAATAGATTTTTAGACTTTGTATAAAATATATTAATTAGATATCATGCTGAAACTGTGTTCTATTGTGCATCATGTCTTACAAATATCTTAATTGGTTGTTGAAGTAAAATTATGTTTTGTTATGCATCATGCCTTGTAAATATATTAATTATTTGCTAGACTGAAACTATGTTATATTGTGCATCATGTCTTGTAAACATCTTAATTGATTTCTATATTATGTTCTAATTTTTTTGATATCTTGAAAAAATATTAATCGGTGGTTGAACTCGGGTTGAACTATGATATCTATAGTTATTTCCAATTATCTTGATTAGTGTACAAATTAGAGTTGTGCTCTGATCTCTGTGAACTAGATGCCATATTTATTGAATCTATGGTACACAATATTGTTCATAAATAGGTGTTCTATAAAACACATGACTCATACAATGAGTAACCAATGGATCCTCAAATGGAATGTCACAGGATAACTCTATCATAGAGGATTTTAATATAGGAGACTATGGATATTGAGATCTTGATGTCCCTAATATGAATGTTATAATGCCTTGATGGATATATTGGCCAATGTGATATCAAAGTGTATAACAATGATCATCTGAATGTCCATTTATCTTATGAAAACTATAATATAGTTTATTCTATATCCTATACAAGTGATATGATGGATGGTGATGAGTAGAAGGAAGGGTGATCATCTCCATATTTAGTAATGTGAATAATATGTCATGAGGCCTATCATTGTCTAGAAACTATATAGCCCCACTATTAGTTTCTTATGTTTGACTCACTATAGGAAGTACTCTATAAATCAGCTATTTTTTGTTGATTATTTTTATTGGTTGTTTTTATTCCACTAGTTTCTTAGTCAAGAGTGGAGTAGGTTATTGCACCATGTTAGATGATTGTGGATCTAAGAAACCTATGTCCAAATCTAACTTTGAATGTGTAGAAACCAGTCCCAATTTTTGTTTCTAATGCTCTAAATTTATTATGTAGATTCTGTAATGATTTGGATGTTTGATATAATAGTTTCTTCTTAAGAGGAAAAATGAGGACTCTAGCAAATATGTATTATACCTCTAAATCTATTAGTTGGTAGATCAACTAGTTAAAACATGATAGAATATTAGAATGCATTCAGTTGTTGGTTTTGTCTCACCTTGGTGTAATGAGGGTAACTTATAATGTGTGACTCAAGGTCCCTTATTTTTTATGTAGTGCCTGAGAAAGACTACTTCTAACTCCTCATATGTATGAAGTGACCCACTAGGATTTTATGATGGAATAAGTTTAGTGCTTCCCCATATAGGGACCTTATAAATAGTTATAGTAGAGTCAACTTATTAGTGACATGTTCCATGGATTTTTCATAATCTTGAAGGTGAAATTATGGGTTTCCATGCCTATCAAATGTAGGTAATACTAGTATCTGAAAGTTGGGTGGCAACATTGTAGTGATGATTCTACATGGAAGATGGTTTCCATGGATGAAATTAGTATCAATCTAAGATTAATATGCTTTATTTTCCAATGTGAGATGCTATAATTATTGTTGTAAAGCACCCACAACATAAATTAGGGATATTATCACTTGTGAAGGTATATTTTCATCATCAAGGGGTTCATTTAACTCTTGAATTTTGTTATTTATCTTAATCATTGGTATATTACATTGGGAACCTTTTCTAGGGGGGATTGATTTGGTATCTTTAACATTTAGAGGTGTGATAGCTAGGACCTAGTTAGATGGAAATGAGCTATCACCCTCATTTAGGTCAAGTTGAGAAACATGTTCTATTGTAGTAAGGGGTGTTGAGGGAGATTCATTGGTTTATATTATTTTGTTAGTTTATAAAGAAGTATCACATGCTAATTGATTAAAATGTACTTTATTATCATGTGAATGTAAATTATGTAAACTATGAACATAATAATGTGTGTGTGTTTGTGTGTTTGAACATGTGACCTAGAATTTGTTTGAAAAAAATAAGTAGGTGAAGTAGGAGGAGAACTAGATGGTGTAGACTCCATGTATTCTTCACCATAATCATAGTAATCATCATTATCCCAAGGTTCATCAAAATCAGAGTTTAATTTACTTATACAAGTAAGAGTAGAAGAAGTATCATTTGCATGATCTCTAAGAGATAGAGTAAAAAGATATTTTAACTTTTTTACTACTATGAAATGTGTCATCCTGTGTATGTGTAATGCAATGCATGTCTTCACTAGCTATGAGTGGAATGCATGTATGATCATTATTTTTAATTTTGGAGTCAACAATAGAAGAAGTGGAATTCATGTTTTCATTTGGCACATTATGACATGTAAGAGAAGAGTTAGAGATATTTAAATTGTCTAAATTTTGCATAAAATTATTGTGTTGATCTTGAAATTTGAAAAAAGGTGATAAAATAATATCATCCACATTAGTTTGTGCATTGGTAAAAGGTGAAAATCATTTGGGCATGCTTTTTCAAATTTAATTAAGAAGGGTAAAGATTGTGAATCTTGCTTTTATATGCTAGGAACATCATGTATAATGTTACTTAAACTATGTAATGGTAAATTGATTTTATTGTTCTTGTATTTATTTAATTTGAATAATGATGTATCAAAAGTGGTTGAAAATAAAGGATCAGATTGAAACAAAGCACTACCAACAAGGGGTTCTTGTGGCCTTATATTGTTAGTTTGTTTTTCAATAGTAAGAGAAGAGAGAAGAGAAAGAAAAGAAGATACATCTAACTTATCCTCATGTTCATTTTCACCGTCATGCTCAAATTAATCCTCATATCCATCATTATAACAATAATAATCATCATCAACATTATAAATGAAGTCATTCTCATTATCATGTGTTAGTGTGAAATCTTGAAAATTTTTCCATTCATTTGTATAATTATGTGAAAATTTTAGAAATTGATCAACTGGGTGAGGGGCAAGAGGCTTCTTGGATGTCATTTTAAACTTGCCAAAGAAGATAATGTAAGTAATGAATAAAAATCACATAATAGGTAGAATGCAGTCTAACATAGATGTCTATGTGACTGTGGGAAATATTCAACCCAATGTATAGAAAAAAATTAGAATTTTATTTGAAACCCTAAGGGCTATTTTTTTTAGTGTTTGAGTACCTATTATGTGGATCTAGGGTTTGGAAGGTTTGAGACAAAATTTTAAAATATTAAATAAATTAAATCCTAATACATGATTGATATGGATCAGTTAGGTTATGGAAAAATTAGGAAAAATCAAAATTTAATAAACCCTAATTTATTGCACAAAAATGGAGAAGGTAAATGCTAGGATAAAACTAGGGTTTTAAAGAAGTATTTATTTAAGGGTTGAGTAGTCTAAATGAGTCAAATAATATGCATAAAATAAGCACTAATATGTTAAATATTTTTATTATCTTCAAATTCTAAAAATAGTAATAATTATGTGAAAATAAAGACTTATCTAGAAAACACCTAATACAGAAGCTTTGAGTACTTAAAATTGAGATGTGAATAGGTCTAAGTGTCATCAACTAGATTAATATATCAAAATACCTCTTGGATAATGTCACCACATTTGGATAGTAGTGTCATGTTGCTCTAGTGTCCTGATATTAGTGATAATGTCATCTTTATAAATGATTTCTAGGTTCTATAGATAAAGTATTTTTCTAGTTTTGGTATAAGGCTTAGGTCTATGCAATCAATACTTTTTACCATAGCTCTATTTTACTTTGAAAACCCTTGGTTTTCGTGCTTTTAATAGTTTTAATGAACACCATGAAAAAAAGTGGTTCAAGGGTCTAATGTGCTAGATGTATGAACCACACCCTTGTGGGGGCATGTTACCTACATACCAATACTTTGAGGAGGGATCAAGATCGATGTAATTCTCCTGCCTAAGTACTTGGTGAAAGTGCAAGTGAATGCTATAATGATATTAGCCTTGAGTGCATTCAGTGTGTTTGAGATTATAAATATATAAAATCTAAGATTAGGGAAACTATAGATGGTAATATGCATAAGTAGGGTAGAATAAGGATTAATAACCTTGATTTTTATAAACTTGTTTCATGTTTGAATGGATATTTTATATCTAATTTCCATTTAGTGGATAGAGGTCTAGAATTCATATATTTATAGTGCTATGTAGCTTGTGTGAATAACAAAATATGCTTAAGCTGACCTTAAGAGGGTTTTACTTTTAAAAATATATTCATTTGAGAAATATAGGGTAAAGGACACTAGCTCTATTCTGGGGACATTAGTGCCATGTTGCTCTAGTGTCCTTATTATGGTACTAGTGTCCAGCTAGAAGAACACTAGGCACAAAGGGCTAGGATTAGGAGATAAGGTTTAAGACTATTTTGGAGATGAATAGGGATGCATGTGGCCAACACAAATGCTAGATAAGTGTGATAAAAGGATTTAAGATAGGTCTAAGGATAATTTAGGAATAAGTTATCTCAAATATCACTCTTAACACTCAAATACCACTTTTATGTGATTAAAAATAGTATTCAATCCTCTTTCAGATCAATTTTTAGCACACTTTTCCATTAATATTTTGAAAAAGGTTTCCTATGCTCAATTTTCAAAAATAAAACAAGGAACCAATAAACCTATAAACAAATATGTCTTGAGATATAAGAAAATTATAACTATAATTACCAATCCTATATCAGATAAGGAGTTATGAGAAATATTCAAGCAAAGTTTTCTTTTTATTTTGCATCTGTCTAATGTTTTTAAGTTTAAATCTTTTGATGACTTGTGTCATATTATATAGGATCATGAAATGAAACTTATTTCACTAAATAATCTCAAGTATATATCAAAAACACTAGTTGCATTTGCATATAGTACCAAGTTCACAATCAAATCAAGTTATAAGGTAAAACCTCTAGAGCCAAAAAAAGGAAACAACCACCATAGTTAAAAAAGTTTCACAATAGCCTAATCAGCTTATTTTATCCAATGCACCAAGGAATCCAAAAAACACTCAATGATGGATTATATGAACCCTTACTCACATTAATCCTACTACTAATTCATGACCATGAATTCCTATTTTAGATATGTAAAGCATTATCGATACTATAATGACATAAATTACCGATACTTATATGTAAATCATGTTCTTCACACCTACTCAATTTTCAACATCTCTAGTTTATAGTGGGGGCATATTTTGGAAACTTTTTCCCCATATTGGTACTTATAATGGTTTTTATATTTCTCCATATATATTTGGGGCATGCTTTGGAAGCATGTTCTCCACACACAGTTTATGAATTGGCCAAAACACACAATTATATAGTTCAGGTTCATAATTGTGGTATAATTCTATACATTAGTACCATTTTTATATAAATTTTCAACATGAGACATATATAAGGTGCATATGCTATGTAATTTTTTCCTAATATTGTAAAATCCAAATTATTTTTAGATTCTGAAACTTTTTTATGGACTATTACCACATAACAAACTTTTACATACTAATTCCTAGTTAGACTTTTATGGACTTTATTGAGCTAATCTATTAAAATAGTTGGTTCAATTTTTGGTATGATTAAGGTTTTTAAATTACCCAATCCTTCTAATTATTTATTTATTACTTCATTTTATCATCTATCCTCACCAAGTTATAAGTATGATTGGGTTGTACAATTGAGCTAATCTCAACTTCTAGGTGAAAACTCACCTTTATGTTGGAAATAAGATGATTGAGAGTGGTGGGGGGGGGTTGAATAAGTATTAAATTTTTTTCATTCAATTCCACTTAATCATATATGAACCATTATAACAAGCATGTTCAACTTAGCAAGCATAAGCACCAAATCATAAAAAACATGAAACACATGAACACGAAATATACATGGGAAACACTCAAGGGGAATAAAAACAAATAATTAATAAAATGGAATATATTAATATAATACAAACATAAATATTTATTTAATCACCAATTCTACATGGAGCACCAACCCCAACTAGCTCAACACAAACTCAACTAGGCTTTATCAAACACCCACTTGCAAGGAGGCACTAACCCCCTAGATGATTAAAAACCAACTTAAACACCTAATTATTTGATCACCTTTAGAACTAATTATTTATCATATAATATATTATTATCTTATCCTTCATCTCTTTGATCATTTTTGTCCCTCTTAAAATTGGTTTCTAGCCTCTTCGCTCAACTAGCCCTTTTCATGGCTTGATTAGGTCTTTTGACCTTGATCCTCATATAAAAAGCCTCTATTAGATATTTATGAAACATATATTATGGTAAAAATTTCCTCCTTATTCTAACCAATGATCTATATCATTCACTTATCCTCTTTTTTACTCCCATTCTTAGCAACCTCTTCACTC
Organism: Torreya grandis; assembly: GCA_037957365.1. Lineage (NCBI taxonomy): Eukaryota > Viridiplantae > Streptophyta > Pinopsida > Cupressales > Taxaceae > Torreya > Torreya grandis. Next base: position 896,340 of record JARHVA010006296.1, read on the forward strand.
TCTCTTTGCATACCAAATAGGCCTAAACTGCATTACTTTTATATAAGTTACTTGATCATATCCTTCTTCATTAGATACATAATTAAATAAATTGGGTCAGACATGAATAAGTCTTTTTATATTAAAATAAAATTCCTTAATAATGAATAAATAAATACAATAGGTCACCTTACATCAATTAGACCTTACTCCTCTTTAAGGCTTTAAAGAGACCTAATAGGTCTTCTTAACAGCATGTTACCATTTAATATTTATTGAAGCATATAAAAAAACCTTAAACAATATGAACACATTAAATTACACTCTATTATACCTTATCCAACTTTAATTTAGATACATAACACCTTCTATGTCCAATCACCACTTGAACTCTTTCTAAAATCACTACAAATAAAAGGCTTTGTGCATATACAAAAACTCTATCTTGAACAACTGAGACATATAATAAATTATAAACAAAAATAAACAAAAATAATTACATATTTTGAAACCTCATGACCTTAGGGCCATCATTAACTTCATCAGATGCTTCAACTCAGGGCATATAAGCTCAATGTCTTCTCTGCATGATGTTCACTTAGAACTACAAACTGGCTTCAAAACATAGTCAAGGAAATGAAAATATAACACATTATTAAAAATTATAAATGAAATTAAATGCATGAACATGATATTATAACATCCTCATATCAACCTCCATCAAACATATCATAATATCTAATGAAAACTATTGATCTTAAAGACTAATCTAGTGAGCTACTCTCTCATAATCTCTACTCAACTAGACAAGCCATGTTGGCTTAAATGTTCCAACCCATTAAAATAAATTAAAATATTATAAAAATCATGGATATATTATTCAAGTCCAAAAATACTTCATGTATTTAAATGTATCACTCTTAAATGAAAACACACCAAGAATCATCTTTTCACTTTTGCCTATTTTTCTTACTATCTACACCACTAGGTCTATTTAGTGACTAGCCTATTTGGATCACAAAATCTACACACCTAAGATATATAAAATATCATTAATTATTCATGCATAACAACTCCAATTATTACACTTTGATCTTCATCTACTTAGCAATTTTGACTTGGTTAACTTTGACTGATACAATAAATCTCCTAAATATAAACATTTTCCTATAAGGTTTTATCAGAAAAAGGAATTACACCTGGGGATGCCTAGGAGAGTTTAATACAACCTATGATAAATTTTATAACCATATCAACCCATTATGATCTCTTTAGAATAAGATCTTCAATATCGGGTCACTATTAGGGTTTTATGAGGGTTTAGACCATCTTTTAGTCTTAAAAATTATTCATAAAACTTGGCTCCTCTTTATAAAAACAAATGATTATAAATTTGAGATTAAAAAAATTCTCATATACCATGAATTTGTGTATATGTTGCATATGCCAATGAGCACTAGAAAAACCTTCTCAGGTAGATAACTCTTCATTATGTGTACTTGAAAAACCTTGAAATACTTTTCAAGCCTTTTTTTGTAAACTAGGTCTAAAACATCATGCACATACTTAAAATAACTTGAATCACCTTTTTCAATGTTCAGCTACTCACCTATGTCATGGAAACTTATATTGTTACCTCATCTAGCCACAATCACTCATTTTGATTCCTAAGCCTTGACCTGTAAGTCTCATTAGGGATTAAATATGACCTTATAGCCACCCTATAGACTTCACCTTGAAAATATACTATGTTATAGTTTATCTTGTGTATGCTCAAGAAACCTTATACACTCACTCTTCTTTGGAGCTTTAACAAAACATTTTCAAATATTATTATAAATATTTGAATCTCGACTAAGGATCTTCATAGAATATTCAAAGATGACCTTATAATCATTTAAAAGGCCCTCAACACCTCATTTACAACCTAATTTTACCTATCTCATAATTAAACACTATCAAGTATTCTTCAGATCATTCACATCTTCATAGATCATTCAGAGTATCTTCAAAACTACTTACATAGATATTTAGAGCATACACCTTCTTCTTTAGAAATCACTCATTTTTTCATGCTACCTTAAGGCTTACTTGATCATGGACCTCCATAATAACCTTTGACATCAATGATATTAGATTGACATCAATGACAACACTTACTCCAACAACTCAGCAATTAATGATAGTGCTCAACAATATCCTCCTTAATTAATGATAATGCCCAACAATGTCCCACTTATCTTTGATGGCAAACACACTCAGAAAACTATGTCAACCATTCTTTATAGTAATCATATCTTAGACCTGGTTCTTGTCTTTTCTTACCCTTTTTATCTTTCTTGATCTTTCTCTTTTTTTGATATTTCTCACCCTTTGACATTAATGACAAATATCTTCCATAACTATCATCTCTTTCAGAATGAACTAAGATTATAAGATCACTTGAACATTGATCAAGCTCGGTCAATAATATAAATAACTCCACATCAAATGAAGCATCCACCAAGGTTTTGTTAGTAGTAGACATCAAGGGTCATCTATAAATACTAAAATCATACTCTCTCCCTTTGAACTGATACTATCTCTCAAAGATACTAGATGACACACCATCTTTAGAAACTATGGGGACCACTTATGACACCCATTCTTAGAAAATTTTATCAATTAGGGTACTCTTCCTAGTTGATCATTCAAAATATCAACAAATAGAGTCTATTAATCTTCTCAGACACAATCTCTCCTTAACTCCATGTATATTAAAAGAAATCATTCTCTTGACAAATAACCCAGATCTACCAATCTCCCCCTTAAGCCAAACATATCTTCTTTCAAATAACTAGAAACTTAGATCACTTACCTTCCTTGATATGGCTGAATAAGATCAATCTCTTGACCACATACAAGGATATTCCATTTTTGATAGTAACTAAAAAATTAGGGACTCCCCCTTTGTTTTCATAGATCAAACTCACCTACTTATATAAATAGATATCCAAATCTTACCTCTTATATACCAATTGTTTTCATTTTGACTTCAGAGCTATCTACATAAGAATGGAAAACATCCATATTCATCTCCTTAATTTCAACATAGACAACTTGGAAAACTTAAAAAATAAATCTTATTTGATTACAAACTCATGCTTATGTTGATAGATGAATGTCTCTATGAACTTTAATGGAGACACACCTTTTCATAAGGCACTAAAATAATATGAACTCAAAATATTCCTAGATCTCTATCTTTTCACAAGCCTAAATATTATTCGACATCCTTCTAAAATTGATTAGAACTTTAGGCTTGATCTCATCATCAACCATTTGATTATCAATGTGAGTTGAAAACATACATTTCTTACTTGAATTTATATTTAAGGCATGATTTGTCTCAAAAATCAATCCACTTGAGCTCTTATACTGATCATGACTTATCTTTACTATCTTTGGTTTCCATAGATTCATTTGCCTTCTTTCTTTCACTTTAGGAGCTTCAAACTTCCTATTTTGACTTGATGATCTTCTAATTCTATTTGCATAGAATTTAGTAACATGACCAATTTTATGACAGAAAAAAAATATATATATCACTCATTCCTTGTGTATGATGATGACTATGATCTCGCTTTGGCCAATTACTTCTCCTTCCATAGTTACATGAAAAATCATTATTTTAGGGTCTTATACATTCTCTTGCTCTATGAAAAATTGACTACATGTAAGATGGTAACCATTAAAATAACTAACATAACTTGTAGCATTGGGATATCTGATAGGTCTTTTCATGTTGACCTTCTTGTCTTCAATAGTCTTTTCATTGACTTGAGATTCGTCTTTTTGGTCTTAATTGAAACCAAGACCTATATTGTTACTTTTAAACTTTTGACTACTCAAGATATCATCTAGAACCTTAGTACTCTTTTAAAATTTCACAAAACTTTTCACCTTTATAGATGCTTGATCTAATTTAGCTTTCAAAGATTCTATTTTAGTTTCATATCTACTGTAATCTTCCTCTTTAGCCTTTAGGTTTGTTGTTACAATATCCATTTGGGTTTTTACTCACTATATGATTTTTTCATACTTATTGGAATTATTTCTCAACCTTTCCTCAAACAATCCAATCTACTCCTCATAGTCATGAACTAATGACTTTAGTTTCTTATTCTTCTTATTCAAAAGTTTTATTTCTTATAAGGAAATCATGAGCTCAGTGTCAAGATCCACTTTAGTTTCTCCTTCTTCATTTTCATATTATACTTCTTCATCTAATTCTACATCAACCATAAGGCCTTTCCCATTTGAACAACCGTCATTGTCTAATTCTATGCCTATGAATAAAGTTTCACTAATGTCATGTTTAGATTTATTAATGTCATAATCATTGTCAGATGTATTTGAATCACTTACATTAGATAAATTTTATTCTTTGGTATATAAACTCTTCTTATTTTTGAATGATCCTTTCCTTCATTTTTCTTAAAATATCTCTTGTTCATTTTAGACTTATAAACTTTTATATCATCTCCATGTTATTCATCATGTTCTTCATTATGCTTATATTTGTCATTTTTAGGACACTTGGTTACAAAGTGACCAATATTGACACAACTGAAACATTTTAAGGGTAACTTACCCTTGTACTCACCTGAGCCAAAATTTAACTTTCTAGTAAACATAATTATGATTTCATCATCATCAATATCCGAACATACCTCATCCTTTAGATTCTTATTATTTTAATTATTTTCAAATTTTAAATCTTATTATTTCTTTTAAGGTCTTTATTCATTTTTTCTCATCTCATACCCATTCAAAATGTCATGAAGCGCATCCATCTCTAGCTTGTCTAAATCTTACATCTCTTCGATTGTAGACATCTTAGAGTCAAACTTAGGAGTTAGTGATCTCAATATATTTTGGAAAATAGTAGACTCTTTCACTTCTTCTCCCAATAATCTAATGATATTGATAACTTCATCAACCCTTAATAGGTATAATGCAATGGTTTCTTCTTTATTCATATTTAGGATTTAAAACTATCTTTTGTGAGTTTACAACTTGGCCAACTTTACCTTGGTGTCTTATTCATATATGGTCTTTAATTTTACCATATATATTTGGATGATACATATTATATTATCTTTACAAGATCTACCTCTAATAGGCCACATAAAATGATATTAAGTGCCTTGGAGTCATTTTCACTAGCTTTCTTACCTACTACATCTATTGGTGGAATAAGAGGTGAAATATAACCATCCATAACTGAATACCAAATATCATGTCCTTGTGACATCAAATATATCTTAATTATAACAATATAAAATGAATAGTTAGATTCATTGAACATTATATCCTTACAGGTAGAGAAACCACCTTGAGCTTGATGACTAGTCATCTTTGCTTATTAAAATCTCCTTTAGGCTTTTATACCTACTTTAGAGGACTAGGATCTGATACCAATTATTGGAAATAATATGATTGAGAGGGGGGGGGCGTGATTACATATTCAAATAAATTCATTCAATTAAACTTGATCATATATGAACCATTATATTAAGCATGTTCAACTTAGCAATCATAATCACCAAATCATATAAGCATTAAACACATTAAAATAACATATATGTAGGAAACCTTTAAGGGGAGTAAAACAAACTAATAAATAAAATGGACTATATTACTATAAGAAAAACATAAATATTTAGTTAATCACCAAATCCACATGGAACACTAACCCCAACTATCTTAGCACCAACTCAGTTAGTCTTTAACAAGCACCCACTTGCAAGGAGGCACCAACCTCCTAGATGACTCAGAACCAACTCAATCACTTGATTATTTGATAAACTACATAAACCATTTTTTATAATATAATATATGATTATATTACACTTAAAATCATTTTTCATTTCTATCACTCTCAAAATTGGCTTATATCCCTCTTCACTCAACTAGCCCTTTTCATGGCTTGATTAGGCCTTCTAACCTTGATCCTCATATGTAAAATCTCTATTATATATTAATGACACTTATATAATGGTCCAAATGACCTCATTATAATCAATAATTATCTATATTACTCATTTATCCTCTTATACACTCCCATTCTTAGCATCCTCCTCACTCCCTTTTCGGACACCAAATAGGCCTAAATTGCCCTGCTTTTATACAAGTCACTTGATCATATCCTTCTTAGTCAGATCCATAATTAAATCACTTAGGTTATACATGAATAGGTATTTACATATTAAAATAACATTCCTTAATAATGAATCAATCAATACAATATTTCAGCCATACATCAATTAGCCCTTATTCCTATTTTACGCTTTAAGGAGACCTAATAGGTCTTCTTAACAACACATCACCCTTTGATATTTATTGACTCATATAAAAACACCTAAAAAAATAGGAAAATATTATATTCCACTCCATTATACCTTATACAATGTTAATTTACATCCATAACACTCCTTGGCATGTGTTCTTTCCTAGGATATGTCTAAAGCTAGTGACCTTTTATCTTATCATCATGTTATGATTTATTACCCCTTGAGATGTATTGGAAACCATGATACAATCATGTTTTATCCTTATTCATATGTTTTTTTTATGGTAATAATCCAATTTTAACACACTATTCAATTTGAGTTCATCTTCTTCATCATATATCTCACATCTCACATCTCATCCCCTTGTCTATTCATCTCATCCCACCCCTCATTTCCTCTTTTAAGTTTCCATCCATATCATTATTATTTAAATTTACCCTCAAGGGGGTATCATGTCCACTAACTTCATTTAATAACCTTCATCCATGAGTGCCTTTCTTATTTGAAAGGCTATTACTCGTTCCACTTTGACCTCTTGCAATGACCTTTCAAAGAGGGGGAAAATGTATACATCTAAATTTTTTTTCTTCATTTATCATCACTAATATTACTATTAATCAATAATAATTTCACCTATCTCATCTAATCTATTTATCTCTTCTAATTCTATTCTAATCTCACCCCTCTTAGTCATTTTTTAATTATCTCCCATTCTTCATTAATCATACACTAGGCTTATATTATCCCACAAATCTATTAATTCATCTAATCATGTCTTATTTATCAACTAACCCAACTTGTCCATTATATTAGAATTTAAAATTCCAATCTTACCTACCCTAGTCTATTCTTAGGCTCTCCTACATCATTAGTCCCTAATCACCCATCTAATCACCTCCATAACCCATAATTAATCCATATTAACTACTAATAAAATCTATAATTATAAAATATAGAGCCTTATCCAAATTTCTATAATTCTCTAAATTCGATAATTCTAATGAATATAAAATTTATTTTAATTCTCCACCATCACCCTATAAATAACCAAGTGTTGAGTTTGGTTAAACTAATTAGACTAGACACAAGCTCTCATATAGTCTTCATACTCTCTTGAATCTATTATAACATCCAAGAGTCCATTCATCCTTTCGTATTTAATCCACTATTATCAAGTAAATTGACAAGCAAATCCAAAATCCTTGAAGAATCTATTTCAAGATCTTGGAAGGAATCCAAGAGAAACAAGATGATGGTAAGAATCCTTAACAAAGTTCTAATTTATTCTACATTTTCTACCTTTGAAATTTTTGTATATTTTGGGTTAGGATACTATTTATAGTACATTGAATCTATATCTCAAATTTATAAGCATACAATATTATACATTATTAAATAAATTTAGACAAATAGAGTAATCTAATACATAGAAAATAATGATAAAATACTTTTTTTGAAAACCATTCCATAGATTTATTTAATCTCTATCACATTGGAAATCCTTTATAATACAACTGATTTGTACATATATAAATTTTACAAGATGATGCCACTTCATATTCCATCCTTTCGCTACAAACAAAAGAAAGACTCTGCATTCTAAAGACACTTGAGATAATTTCAAGTGATAAATACATACAAAAAGAGATAAAAAATACAAAATAGTGAAAATCACACATGTCTATCAATTATAGTCTATAATTTTTTATCCCTATTTACTACCAACACAAAAGGATTGTATAATCCCTAGTGTCATGAATGTATAAAAGGTCCTAGCATCTTGCTCCGTTTATTCCTATATTTCTAGGTGATGGTCATGATAAGTTTGGACATGCATTTTTAGGTTCAAATTTTAGTGACAAATTTAAAATAATATCTAAACAAGCTAAGAGTATTTTATGCTTTCTATGTCCTTACATGTTTTATACGCTAGCTAATTATGTATTTTTACCGTATTTTACATGTTTAATATTCTTAATTTGAGATCGATATTTTTATATACATACATTTTATAATTATATTACACCTCCTAATATTTCATCTTTTGGTGATTCAACTTTGTGTGTGTTCATTTTTGACTATTTTTTTTATGTTTTTCAATTTTTTTGCTTGATCCTAGATCATTCGAAAGTTTCAAAATTTATCAAACCTTAATGCATTCAATATGATATGATGTATTTTTCATGTTTAATTTAATTTTATGCCATAAATATTGAAAAAAATAAAATTAAAACTACAATGAAATATTTGGTATAGTAAAAGAAAAATAAAAAATGTTAGAAAAACACTATTAAATCAATTTAAGATTGAAAAAAAAAATCTAAGCCTCTAACTGTGTCTATGTAAAATGATAGTGTTATTAATACTTTGAAAGTATGTATGCTTGTTTAAAATGTTATATTTTATTATTTTAATTTTAATGATAATAGTGTATCTTTGAATGCTCAAACCAATGGTAGTATTAAAAATAACCAACCTTTTATGTCTATAAATTTTCAAAGTCCATTAATGAGATAATTGAACTCCTAACATTCAATTTAAGAATTGTCTCTTATAAAGTTTGTATGAAATTATAAATATGATGAATATAGTAAAAGAAATTGCAAGTAAATTTTTTTATAATGGTATGGCTATGATTCTATTATTTTATATTCTTCCCATTTATTAATCATATTATATTTCTCCAATTTAACATTAATCTTATATTATATTGTTTCTCAATTATTTCTTAATCCTCATATTTATAAACAATAATTGAAAGATTTATTAAATCTCATATTAATTATCACCCTTCCAACTACCACTCCATTTACATATATTTCCACTTTCTTATTCTTCCTAATATATTCCATATTCTCAATTATTTTGATATAATCAAGAAAATTGGATAAAATTAATGACTACCTAATCCTTGTAACATGTCAAATCTCTCTTACTATTGATCCTAACATGGAATGCATACAAAGTTACTTTCATATTTTATAACACTATATATTATACATTTTACATAAGATACTTGTACTATTTAATTTTTTTTTTTAATCTTCACGCATAAAACATTCTATTGAAATTACACAAATATCCATGCCATCCATGTGAAGATAAAAATACCATAAGTAAATAAGATAAAAAACCATTTAAAACACAAATCCACAAAAAATTAATAAATCATTATAATTACAATAATTAAGGTTTCTAATGAATGGAAAATGGTTAAAAAATATAAAAACATAATTAACAACCTCACATAAAATAAACTATGCAAAACATGGATTTTCAATTTTTGTCGAATGTCGAGGCTTCTAAATTTATTAAAATTTGTATTTTATTTTATTTTATAAATTTGGACCTACATATAATTATTAAATCTATAAAAAATTATAATCCTTTCTTTTTAGAATTATCCCAAACTCTGTATCCTTACCCTTACAAGAATATAGTTTATTTTGATAAAAAGAGTCTATAGTAAAGAAGGATAAGCCAAACTCAAATTTATATACTTCCTCATGTTATCCACCCCCATATGATTTTATCATTTTATTTTAAATTTATGAATAATCTCTCCATTCTTCACATCCCTTCCTCTTCGAAGAATAGTTTTTTTTTTTTTTTTCTACCAAAATACTAATTTAATGTGGGTTGTATTCTATCATGTAAACATCATTATTAAGGTTTGATGGGAATTTACTATCAATACTTAAGCTCCCCAATCCCATTACACTATTTTTTACATATATACATGTTTTAAAAATGTTTTTTTTCATATTAAATGATTTTTTTTGACTACATGGTTGAGCCTAAGTTCTTCCTATTCTCTAATGTGTGTACATGTGAAGGTGTAGATGATAGTTAAAACATAATATTCATTAAGGTAAACATTGGGTTTAGTAGGGAATAATATATTGGATGAGAAAATTAAGAGAGATATTTTAATAAATTAATTTTCCAATTTTAATTAATAATTCTTTACATTGATGCATGATATTCTCTTTTGAACCATACACTAGGGACTCTTACAATACAAAGAGGTTGGGTAATGTTCATGTTAATTAGTGTTTATGTAAAGATATTTTGATATTATGGACACTATTTTTAATTCAATAAATGTGATTTTACTAGGTAAAATAAAGATATGTAAAATGAGGTCTCCATTACCAAAGACAAATTATTTTCATTTAGACTATACCTTTGAAGAATTCATCAAATTTGTCTCACATTTTGTCTTGTAACAAGTTAAATATGAGTTTTTATATACTCTCTTTTTAATGTCACCAATTGTTGGTGTAAATATTTATTATGCACCTCTAGCTAAATTTTACTCATGTAGTTAGCTTTTCTACTAAGGCTAGTTAGTGTGTAATTAGGGTGTGCACATACCCAAAGATATAGTTAATACTTACCTACCTCATATGTGACACTTTCATTAGATGTAAAATTTTATGTGGCCAATATGGAAATAAATGAAATTTCTTTATATATATATATATATATATATATATTCATTCATTCTTATCCTCTATATTTTAGATTGATGAAATGATGGATTGACACAATTTAATTATATAAACACAAATGTTCAATATCTGAGCAAACTTCTTAGTTATCACTTTATTTGTCCTCATATCACCTCTATCTTGTGTGAGATATGTATTGGTTCTTATTTTATCCTGATTAGAATAGACCTTAATATGTTATCAGAGCCATTAAAGTCTAGCTATATAGCTTAGGATATATTTTTTGGGAATTTTTTAAAACCAACATTTTTTTTAGGGACAACCCTTAAAAAAAGACTATCATTACATTCAGAAGACCCAAAAACACATGGATTGACTTAAAAAACAATATAGGTTTATAATATCTATTTTTTTTAAAAAATTAGGGTTCATAACTTGTGCTTGAGTATGATCTGTATCATCTGAATTATGGAGTTTTTATCAAATTATCTGGGTTTTTACCAATTTTGTTGGAAAATGTTTTTTCTATTTGTATAATCCATACATACTTGTAACCTATTATTTACATGTTGCCATGTGGTGCCATGTTTAATAATACATACATGATAACATCACTATCTATATTTCCACACGACATCTTTTGGACATACTTTCACTCTAGGAGGCATATTTCATGATCTATGAGGCCTGGGAGGATTCCATTTTATTCATTATATTTGTGTTTCCAATGGAGACAAAGTGAAGTATATTTTGGGGAATTTTGAGAACATGAATGTTGTTGGTACAAAATTCATTATAGTGAAACCTTATGGATACCTCCTTCAAACACTTTCCCTAGGTCAATTCTTGAGTTCATTTTAGAATTTTAGTGTGCTGTATTCTTTAAAATTGGATATTTATTTAAGTTATGCACATTGGTGTGGTCAATTATGTATTTTTATTTGGAATATTTTTTGTATTTTACTTTTGTTGCACTTGGTGGGTGTGATTTTGTCTTTTTAGGACCTTTATGAGGTCATTTTTATGTAATTTAGAAAATGCAATGACACCTTTCTTGTGATTTTTGACACATTATTATGGATATAATGTTTTTAAAGACTAGAGGGTGGGGTCCAATATATCAATTGGTTAGACCCCACAGCCCCTCCCCCCCCCACAATAATATAAATTTTATTTTGTCTCTCTTATCTTTGAAAGGTACCTAACGTGTTTTGATAATCAAGAAACCATTGAGGAAACTTTATCTTTTTAAAAGGCACATTTTTGAAAAGATTCCTATATATTTGAAAATTTTAAGTAGTGAATTTTGGGCCACTTATGTGGATAACTATTTATTTCCTTGTAGTTTTGGACATATTAGAATAATTAGCCTATTTATTTTAGCCCAGTTAATAAATTGTTAATCTTGTTAGCTTCTTATTATGTTATTAACTTGTTAGGCCTAATTTGGATTATGGTTGAACATGATATCCTATTTTTAGGTTTATTGTGAACTATTTAATAGGCTATTTTTTTGAAATAAAATATGAAATTTGGATTCTTGTATCTATATAAAAATGTTTATGGTATCAGAGTAATAAGATCCTATGCCTGGGAGAAAAAATCTAAGGTTTTTTCTAGTTAAATTTTTTCTTGGTCAAGCTTAGCATTGAAATCATGAATGAAATAAAAAATTCATTCTTTAAAAATTTATTTGAGAAGGTTCAATCCAGGAAGGATGTGGTAATAAAGTGAGGAAGAAGATATTGTTAGGGAGGAAGTACATAGTGAATATCTTGTAAGAAGAATCTAGTTAAACCAAGAACAACACATTTTACTTATTTAGTATGGTGTTTTGATGTTTTGGAAATGCATGATCAACCAAGAGTAGGTGTGGAATTCAAATAAGAGGTGTGAAACACCCATGATAATATTGACTTCCAATATAAGTTTGGAGTTCCAACATAGAGCATTTTTTATTAGAGCAGAGTGTTTTTGGATTTGTAGATGTTGTAGAAGCCATAGTATGGATTTTAGGATGAGAAAAATAACATTATTTGTGGTCTATAATAACACACACAATCCAAGGGAAGTGTGACATATTGAAATATGGTGAAAAGTAACTTTAGTTGAATTTGAGTGTATAGATTCATCTTCTTACTATCTAGATTCGCCTTTCTAATGGTTTTCCTTAAATTTAAAAGCATTTGATAGAGGTGGAGGGTGCCATTTTGCAAAATAAACACACCATTTTCATAAAATACATAAGTTCAATTTTATTGGTGGTCAATTTTTTTAATTTTTTAAACTGATGTTTTTTATAATTTCATAAAAATTTAGGAAAAAATAAATATGTTTATGTTTTATTCAAATTAAACTTTTTTATTTACCTTAGTGACTTTTTTTCCTCAAAAAACTCATAGTTAATTATGTATCCATAAAAATGTAAGGGAAACATTCTTGAATCTTTTCCAAGTTGTTAATTTTGATATCCTTGTCTACACATAAAAGGGATTTTTTTTAAAAAGATGTGAAAAAATTAAATTTAAATGTTCATATATTTTAAGCAATTTATAGAAACTTGTAAATTAAATATATCATAAAATAAAAGGCTTTTTTTTAAAAAACTAGTAGCATTTTACAATTTTAGGATATAATCTATGTGCAAAAGTAATTTTTATAAAATACTTTATAATTTTTTTCTATTTATCTATTTTAGTGAAAAACTAGGTTAAATGCCTAGTTTACAACACTTATTACCCCTAGATTATCAAAATTTAATGAGTATTTTTTTAGTTTATAAATTCATAAGATACTTACATATGTGATTAAAAAAATCGTGCTCAAATTTTACTTGCTAAAGATGATAGACTAGATAATGCACCTAGTGACTATGATAAACATCATCGAGAAACCTTAATGTTATTAAAACTTTCAGTAGCTTATAACTTGATACCAGAAGTTAGAAATATGACCATTACATATAAGTTATGGAAAATTTTTATAAAAAATACTAGGATTTAAAGTCTTTATATTTTAATATTTGGTTTTTTCCAATTAAATGTAGGAAGGTGGGTCCATTTCCGAGTTTTTAATGTAGTTAAAAGACATTTTCAACTAATTAAAAGTGGTGGAATTTTTTTAAGATGAAAAATAATTAATTAATCTTATCATGGATATTTTTGGCCGTCGTATGATTCCTTTGTTGAGTCGTTTCATACAATTATAAAAACATAGACATTGGAATTTGTGAAATTGTCAAAACTTCTCATGTAGAGGGAAAGAAGACAAGCACATTTTATTGTTTCAACATCAACATCTACAAAAATTGCATTATTATCATGGTCTAAATGAAATTAAAAAGTGGTTGTAAAATAAAGACTCTTCACAAACTAATATAAGTGCATCAAAGAAACAAATTTATTGTAAACAACTAAGACATTTTAAGAAAGATTGTTATAAGTGATTAGATGATATGTCTAAGGTAAAAAAAGAAGTATAGACTTGCTAATGTTGTAGAAGAATAGAAGCGGAAACATATACTAAATTTTAGTTTGTAACATTACAAGACCAATCTAGTGAGTCTCACACTTGGTGCTTTGACTTAGGAGCATCACAACACTACAAGTGTCATCAAGTTTGGTATGCAAACTTGATTAAGGATATTACTAGTAATGAATCAATTTCCTTAGTTGATGGATGGAAACATGATATTAAGGGATATGGGGATGTGCAATCATATTGAATACTGAGTAAAAATACAAATTTTCTAATGTTATATATCTAATGATATGAACAAGAATATTTTATCTATTAGTGATGACAAAAATAACAAACAACTAGTAGTAAAGTTTGAAGGAAATAAATTAAAATTAACTAAACTCAATGATGAAATAGTTGTTATTGGTATAAGGTAAAAGGTTTTGTATAAAATTTTAGATTCTAAAATAATAGAACAATATGATTTAGCAACATTTGAATGAACCAATACTCTTTGGCATGATAGATATGGACATCTTAGTTACCAGTATTTGAACACCTAGAGTAATAATCAAATGGTGAATGTAATTCCATCGATTCAAGAAAACTAGGATGTTTGTACAAGATGTTCGTTGGGTAAATAGATAAGGTAACCTTTTCCTAATAGTAAAGCATGGAGAGAAGACAATGTGTTATAATTGGTACATGAATATATTTATGGTCCTATGAAAACCAACACTATATTTGGAGATATTTATTTCTTTTTGATAGTATATGATTGTTCATTTATCTTAATCTCAATTTTTGATATTTACAATGATAAATATTTCAAACCAAACTTGCCAATAGGCAAGGTAGTTACATTGACACATAGGTGTACTCCTAAACCTTTCTCTTTCAATTTTAATCTTTTAGTAATTTTAATTATAGATTATATGCACTGATTATATACTATAACATGCTTTGGGTTATAGTTCATTCACCAACAAAGCACTCAAGTTGGTCTCACCCAAAGACAATTTGTGTCATACACACCCATGTGTGCATTATTTTCCTTTAAATTAATAATTTCATTATTATATTAAAGGGGAGAAATGTAGACACTATTTCTAAATTATATATCACCTTACTCTTATACACTTAGTAAAATAAAACCTTAGATGTTCTTCTTAATTCTGGACCTTTCTCACTTTTTTAAGTATCAGATATGCTCTTTTTTCCCCCCATAACCTAAGTTTTATTCCAACCCAATTTATGTTAACTACCCAAGCCTTCTATCTTGACCAAAATGCTTTAAACTTGTTTATCTTCCATCTCTACAAGTTTTGAGTATGTATCTGCTTTTTTGCTCCATGGATACTAATTTCTGAGATAAACACTTATGTCAATGTTAGTGTCCTGACTAGACATAAGTGTCCATTTCCCTAAATTCATCCAATTTTTAACATAATTGTATCCTAATGATTAGGCTAAGTGATTTAATGAAAGTTACTTATTTAAAGGGATTGATATCAATACAAGATCAACCCTTATTAATTATTCACCTAAAATTTATAAAAAAAGAATTCAAAGAGCATTTAATTGAAAAAAGCTTCTTTATTTATTCCTATTTCCATAGTAGTCATAAAAAAAACACATCTATAGGTATAAAGTATTGAAGGATCAACCCAAGAGATATTTTCTCCAAGTCACAAGCTAGATTAATTTCGTACTTGATTATAATGTATTGCATGATTCACACACATGAAAACACATATGGGATAACTACATCAATATAAATACCTCTTCAAAGTATTGGATATGTAGGCAGTGCTCACTAATGAGGATTATTTGGGGCTAGCTCAACACTATAGAAATACCAACCCATTTTTCCACAAGGTCAATATGAAGATGAAGAACATGGGTTTTTTAGATTCATGAGAGTGATAGTCCATGAACCAGATCTAAATGCACCAAAATGAAGGTGAAGTCAAACCTAGAAGCATTTAGGTGGCTACATCATTTTCTAACATGTATTCTATTTATGATAAATATTTTAAGTTTAGATAGTATAATTGACACAACCATCTCAAATTAATGTTCATATATGTGGTTATATAAGCATCCAAATTAAAATCTAATGAATATTCTATAATCATCTTCCAAATTGCTTTGTACATGTTCTAAATTTAGAATTGCATTAATATTAGAACTAACTATGTACATCAATTTTTTATAATTTATATATCTATCATAGTTGTACTTATTATTCTTATCATAACTCATCATAATAAATTCATTGTATTTATATATATAATTTTAGTACTCAATTGGCCTATTTTAGATCTTATTATCACTGGTGTGCTTATTCATTTCTCTATGCTCCTTAAATGAGTTATCTAGGTAACCTCAACCTACAAGACAAAACATTTTAGGCTTAAATAATGTGTGATCATAGTTTTCATATTGCGATTCCCTTGGGTTGTTTTGGTAACCTTTCAAATATGTTATGAAAACCTTTAAATCAAGACTAGGCATCTTTAAAGTTGGATTGGGCATTTTTGGAGCCAAACTGACTTCTTTAATGCAACTTGTTAAATCCTCCTCTGACTCATTCACATGGTTTTTGGTTTCCACCATGGCCAAATAGGAAATATTATTGTTGTTTTTCTTTTCTTCATATACCCATAAGTGATATATGGAATCTAGAGATGGTTTTTTAGGTGGATACAAATATTTTTTTTACTTTTAATACATTTGAGATGGTCATATCTCCAAATATCAGTCTATGAGTGTTATTACTATTTACAACCACGGTCTCCCTAGGATCAATGAATAACCTAAATTTTGAATCTTTGGCTGAAGTATCATGAAATACACATGGTACTCCTATGATTTTATTATTATTGAGACATATTTATAATTACCTCTATTTTAGAAATAGATTGATCAGTCATATGTAAGTCTACATTAGTTAGTTGAGATCCAATTAGGGAGAGTGATTTTAATGTGTTTGATGTCATAATGTTGATAGAAAATCCTAAATCCACTAACACATTAGTTATTTCCTTCTTTCCTAGAGCTACAATGATCATTGGACTCTAAGGATCTCTATATTTTTGTAGAAGTAATTTTCCTATTAAGAGGTTAGGGAGTTTTCAATTGAACTATATGGTCTTAGGATATTGCTTTATTCTCCCTAGGGTTTTAATGAAAAAAAATTTCATTATTTTATTGAGTTATATAATGTCTCTTATTGATTACAACATTGGTATCTCAATACTTATTTTTTTATTCCTAGACTAAGTTCAATTCACTTTTATTTGTTATTTCCTTAAGTCTTTTAGGGAAGTGAATTGGTGAAGGAGTAACTGGAGTAGTTTCTCAAGGTTTTTATTTTTATTTAATGTCTTATTTAATTTTGATTAGATCAGTAAGAGGTATTAAACTTTTTTTTTTCTGTAAAAATTTCTATAATGATGATTGGATGACTAGTCAATGTCTTGCATGAACATAACTAAACATTAGTATACTACATGACATTTACCCCCATAGTTCCTTCTTTTTTAGTACCACAAACATAGGCTACATGTATATTATTGGTTTTTTTAATTGAATATGTAGGTAATTGAGGATAAACTAATTTTTTAGTTTTTGGTTGTTAAGTAGACGAAGGAGGCATCAACACTTGTTGAGTTGGAAACCTATTTTGTTGATTGAAAGCTTGAGGCACCCATTATTTATTTATTTATTTATGGAATCATTTATTGTTGGTTTTTATATGATACCCATGGTTTTGGTGATGTCCACTCTTATTGATTCCAAGTTGGTGGTCCCCATGTTTTTGGAGGTGTTGGTCCAATCCATGGCATCATCCATAGATTGGAAGGAGCTTTAGGAAAAAAGTGATTTGGATTGTGATTATAAGAGAAATTGTTCCCTTTTCTCTATATATAATTGAGATCTATTTTTTTTCTCATTAAACCATATAAGAGTGCATAAAAATTTATTAATATTAGCAGTCAACTTTACATATTACTTGAGATATATTTCTCAAGGAAATTTCAATATTTTCAATGCAATCATAGGAAACAAAGATTTTACAAAAGGAAATAGAATCCTCAACCTATTTCCAAATTATCAGACTCCTCAATCACAAACCCATGATAAAAACTCCACCTCACCTTCTACCAAGAGGGATCACTACCCTCAGAAGGCACCTACCATGTTGAAACTAGGATAATCTTGGGATTTGGAAGGAATTAAGCTTCATTTCTAGTTGAGGGCTGATCTTATAAAGTACAATTCCATCTGTTGCCTAATTTTCCAATTCATCTACCTCATAATTATCCTCCCTATATATTTTATTCAACATGGAAGCTTCAAAAAAATTAAAAAATCTAAATCTTGCTCCAAAAGAGCTCTTAATTTCCAGTTTGATATATATTTTGACCTTATAACATTGATCACTAGAGTGGAGTCTCCTTCAATTTCCAATTTAACCATAGCCAAATCCTAAAAGAGAAGAAGGCCATGGATGAGATCCTTAATTTTTTCTATATTATTGGTATCCTCTTCCATGAGCACAACCAATCTCCCTAAAAAATCCCCATTCCATAGTCTAAAGATAGATCCAACTCTGGATGGACTCGAGTTCCCTCTAGAGGCTACATTGAAATTGAGCTTGTACAACCACTTTTTAGGAGCATCCCACTTGACATTCCTTTATTTATAATATGAATCTTTTCCCCCACTACCAACATAAGGTGAAATATTTAAACCATGCAACCTCATCTGCCCATCCCATTATGAGAACTTCCCCTTCTAGCTCAAGCCTCTTCTATCCCGACAATTAACCACCTCCACTATCACTACTTTTACTTTATTTTTTAAGGAAACTAATGGAAACTCCTTATCTTCAAAGATTCATCTATAATTTTCTTTCCAAATTTCCTAGATGAGAGGGGAAGGACTAGTAATCTAAAGGAAGTTTAGCAATCCTGACCAGGGTCTAATAGGAAAATTAAGAAAAAGGCACATTATATCATTAGGCAAGGTTATTATCCACCCCAATTTGGTGCATATCCATATCCAACACTCTTGTGAGAAAGGGTAGCCTAAAAAAGAGGTAATCAATGCTCTCCTTATATAGAGGACACACAAAGAAGGCCCTTCATAGCCCAGTATTTTGAATTTTTTTGCTGTTAATTTTTTTTTGAAGTGATACCCAAGAAAAAATTCCTAATCTTGGGACACACTATTTGTTCCAATAGAGGGAAATGGGAAGGGTTGTGTTCTCTATCTCTATAATACCAGTATCTACTCTGTAACCATCCTTAGCATTAAATAGTCCACTTTTGGAACATACCCATATAATTTTATCTATCCCTATCTTGAAAAACACTTTTCTCTCATCCAAAGTCCTCTTTGGGATGTTTTCCTCCCCTATAGGAATAGGGAGAGAAGAGAAATATTTCCATTTCCAGCTGATAGATGGATCATTCTAGGATAAGATCATATAATCCTTTACCCTATCACCCCACCTACCTTTAAGATGGATCTTTGTGAGGTCCATTGAAAACACACTATCAAGGTTGGGATAACCCCCCTAAAAATCCTCCAAAAACAAATCCATACCTCCATCATGAACATCCCAAGTCACAAGATATGAAATGACTGATTTGTAGCTCAACATGAAGTTCCATACCTTGGACCCTTTGGGTAGATGGTAAATTTTCACTATTTTAGCGGATTCATCCCTATTTAGATACTTTGCTCACAATTTTTTTCCCATTTCAAATCAGGTTCCTGAAACATCTTCTATACTAATTTATCTCCTAATGCTTTATTTTAGTGGAATTGATTTCTCAAACCTAATCGTCCTTTATCCTTAGGTTTACAAACCTTATCCCGAATAATGAGAGATAATTTATCCTTTTCTACTATCCATTGATAGAAAAAGTGTCTCATTCTATGAATCATTTCATTATTTTCTCTTGATGAGAGTGCCAAATATGGTAATAGATATATTGAAATGGAAGAAAGGACCATTTTTAGTAAAAATAACCTGCCCACCTAAGAGAGCCACTATCCTTTCCAAGAATTCAAAATTTTATCCATTTTATCCTTTAGAGAGTCCCATAACTTCATTTTTCTAAGGCCCTTATCTATTAGTAGACCCAAATAAGCACATGGCAGTGATCCCTTCTTAAAATTCAAGATGTTTAGAATTTCCATTTCCTTCCTCGAAGGAGTTGAGATGAAAAATACTTCTAACTTGGTGTTGTTGGATTATTGTCTAGATGCTTTGGCATAAAAAGATAGTAACCTTAAAAAGGACTGAGCCTCTACTTTCTTAGAAAACCTAAACAACATTATATCATCTATGAAATATTGATGAGTTACTCAATTGTTTCTTGCAATTGAAATGCCATCCAATTTTTCCAAGCTTTGAAGATTTCAAATTTCCCATCTAAGAGATTCAACCATTATAATGAACAAGAATGGAAAGATTATATCCCCCTATCTCAAACCTCTAGAGGCTTTGAATAATATTTTAGAGATATATTGATGAGGATTAAGTATTTGGGGCTCAAAATACATTCAAATATCTAACTGACCCATTGCCTATCAAATCCAAAAGCCTCAATAACCTTGCATAAAAAATCTCTAGTCCACCTTGTCATAAGCCTTCCTAATATATAATTTGATAAGCATCCCTAAATCCCTAGCATTTTTTAAGGTATGAATGACCTCTTGAGCAATAATAACCCCATCCAAGATGGATATACTAGGAACAAACCCTATTTTCTCTTCTGATATGATGCTAGGAAGTAATAATTTTTGCCTGCTAGATAGGACCTTTTCAATACCTTGTAGAGTGTACTGTAGAGGGAAATGGGTCTAAAGTCTTCTAACTTAGACACGTTTTATTCATTGGGAATAAGGATAATGAATGTGTTGTTGATCTCTTTAAGCAAATTTCTAGAATTATTGGCTGCTTCTAGAGCATCATTTAGTTCTTGGCCAAGGAAATGCCAACAAGCCTAAAAAAACTAGTAGCAAAGCCATCTAGACCTAGAAATTTATTTGGATGAAACTACTTTAGGGCCCCTTACACCTCTTTTAAGGAAAATTTTCCATTTAACACTCTATTCTTATCTTTGTTAACTATTCTAAGAATGTGTTGTAACAAGTCTTGTTGAGCAACAAGAATGGAGACTTGTCTATTGTTTAGAAGAGTATGATAATAATCAAGGATGTAAATTTTGATTTCTTGAGGGTCATCAATTTGGGAACAAATATCCCTATCCAAACTATTAATCCTATTGAGACCCCTATGCTTCTAAGTGATGTTATGAAAGTATTTGGTGTTCTTGTCGCATGCCTCTATCTATTTTTCTCTAGACTTTTACTTCCAAAAAATTTCCTCTTTTGAAAGAATTTATTCATATTCCCCCATTAGTACCTTCTCCCTTAGATAAATATCTTGAGATATCTCATTATTAATGACATCCTCACTAATCTTGGATAGATTCAATTCAACCCTTTCCTTTGACTGAAAAATGTTCTTAAAATGTTGTTTGTTTCACTCTAAAAGTCTCTCCTTTACATGTTTTAGTCTTGATAGAAAACAAAACAATTTAGAACCCTCAAAATCTTGTTCAAACCACCAACCTTGTACCAAGGGAAAAATATTCTCATCCTTTATCCACATATTCTTGAATTTGAATGGAGATCTTATAGGATTCTTATCCCCAATGATATTAAGTAAGATAGTGAAGCGTTTGGACCCTGAATAAGGTAATATGTTTGTTTTTAAAATGTGAGGAAAGGAAGATAGATCCCCACCATAAAAGAACTAATCCATTTTTTTTCAATGTTGTTGAACCCAAATCTTCTATTGTTCCAAGTGTAAATCTCTCTCCCTGAATCGATCTCCAATAAATTATTCATATCCACCCATTCACTAAAGTCCTTCTAAGATTGCCCAAGTCTAGAAATCCCACCTTTTTTGTCACAACTATGTAACATGGAATTGAAGTCACCCTCTATGATTATATGATGAAGAGAGTAGAATCTCAAACATATATCCAAATCTATCCAAAGCTCCCTCTTGTTAATGTATGTTATAGGCTCATACACATTAATAAGCAAAAATTGGGATTTTTGAAGAATGAGATTCAATCCTGCCTCCCAACTAATATTTTCCTAACCCTAAAGGTTTAAAATTCACCTCAACCAAATTCTAAAAAAATACTAGGCCACCAGAAGCCCCTTCCACTTGGATTTTTGCATGCTTCTAATTTCTAAGACTATTAAAAAATGAATCCATTTATTTTTTTCTAAGTTTTATTTCTTGAAGTAGGACAAATTATGTATTGGTTAATAAAATCCTACACTTAACCAAGTGATTTTTATTAGGAGTAGTAAGGCCCCTAACATTCCATGATAAGATCCTCATGGCACCTTGGGAAGGGGACCCTTCCTAGAATCCATCAAAGTTGTTATTTTAAGCTAACCCTTTGCTTTGCCAACCCGACTCCTAATTACACTCAAGGATATTCTATCTAGTTTTTAATTTAAAATGCTCCCAAAATATAGTTTGAGCTTATTATAAGTGATTTGATGGATGCCTAGCTTAGTCTGATCCATTTGAACATTGCCAATTGTAATAAGTTCATTTTATTTTACCTCAAGCTCCCTTTCCTACAACAACTCATGTAAGAGAACTTGTTTATTGATTTCCATTCCTAAATTAAAATGTATCCCCTATACCCCTAAGCTATTATCTTTTGTAAAAATCCTAAGGATTTCATTGATAGTGATTAACTTACAGGACTTTTTGATCCCTATAGGGCTTTCTAATTCTTTTGCCTTATATGTTTCAACCTCTACACTCATCTCTCCCACACCAAATGCAACCAACTTGCCATTATTTATATCAAATTCTAAAATGGTCATAGACCCCAAACCCTCCAAATGTTGACTGATACCTTGGTGTAAGATCGAGGTTGAATTAATTTCTCTTCAGTTTGAGAAGGTAATGGTGGGTTTTCAAGAGGAAAAGGAGTGAAATATTTTCCATTATTTATCTTGATGTTGCTGTTACTTCCCATATCTACCTTGGAGATAAAATTGTCATTCTATGAGTCCTCATTCCCCTAACTTAACAGATAATTTCCAATATCCTCTTGAGATATAATTTTCAAACTCATTTTATCTTCCTACCCCTGATCTGAAGGGGGAGTCTGTAGCTACCTTTTTTTCATGAAACTTAAACCTAAACCTCTATCCCTTGTATCTGACTTGAAAAGAAACTTCTAGATGTTCTTACCTAATCTTCTTAAAATGTGCTATTTCCACCTGTTGAAGGTCATAAAGATCTCTAGTTCCCCATAAATCCCACTAGCTGAATCAACTTCTACCAAAATATCTAGTTTTGATCTTATCTTCCCATTCAAAAATTCCTCATCTATCCCTACACATATTACCATAGCATCTCCTATTTTTATTAAGGCTTCTAATCTCTAGTATTCTATTGGAATCCCTTCTAAAGAGATCCATGTTGATATTTTCTTGATAACATGTTTCCATGGGTTAAAGTTTGGCATCCAATTTACGTAGTAGAAGCTCAAGCCATTAAAGAGTATGGGGTTACCATATAAAATTTCATGATTCAGGTTCTTATCAATACATTCAACAATAAATAAGGAGTTAATGAGTGACCTCACACTCACCCTATCCTTGAAGGTTTTATGCCACCAGTCAATGATTATTTGATTAGGGCAATCTACCCCACACCATTTTGGAAATAGGGCTCTCTCCTTAAAATGGTCCATCATTGGTGATAAATATTCAAAATTAATCTTAAATAGTTTACTTCAACTAATTTTAAGGTTATCCTAAGCCCTGAATGGCCTTCTTTTATCCTTTGTTCACCCTTGCCTTACAAACTTCCAAGTGTGTAAACTTTCCATATTAGCCCATTTCAACCACCATGGATCATCATCCTGCACATTTTTGCCCAACCCTAATGGAACAACATTGGCCCCTATGAGAGTGGGAGAATTCCAGTAGTGGGGTGAGCTAGTATGGTAAAAAATAGTGGCTTGTGAGTGGGGAAACCCTTCTGGCACCAAAAAAAATTCAACCTTGGCACTTTTTTATTTGTGTAACTAGCCATTAAACATCAACCATTCAGTCTTTAAGGCACATAATTGAGATATTTAATTATTTGAGTAGATTGTTTAAATTAATTCTTTAGAACAAGTAGGAAGATATAATTATTTATATCATGGTTATTTATATCATAAATTCCACACAGGTCTATTCTATCAAGAGGGAAATATTAGAGTTCCTATTTCAACTTAGATTTTTGGAAATACATAGCCAAAGGTTTAGTAGTGGCATTATATTTTACTTACAAGACATATAGTGTGGTGTTTAATTTAACAAAAATGTTTTCCTTAAGATTTTAAAATTCCTCCATGAGTTATCTTGCATCATTTTTCCTTTTTATGGTTTTCTATTTTCTAATGGTAGTGTTTTTTTTTGAGTAATTCATGCATAGTTCATCAATATCATT
Source organism: Torreya grandis (assembly GCA_037957365.1). Taxonomy (NCBI): domain Eukaryota; kingdom Viridiplantae; phylum Streptophyta; class Pinopsida; order Cupressales; family Taxaceae; genus Torreya; species Torreya grandis. Next base: position 921,134 of record JARHVA010006296.1, read on the forward strand.
GAGACCTAATTTATTTATGTCTCATCTCATTTTCCCATTAATTTCAAGTATTATATGCCATCATCATCCAATCCTCTTAAGAAATTTATTTTTATCAAATAATATTTTAACTCATAGCCACATATTTTATGTGGAACAAGGAAATGATCAAGATAGTCTTCCATATTTTCATCTTCTTTCTGTTTTATATGAAATAATTCATCTTTTCAATCCCTTACTCGATGATAGTCCTACTATTTTTCAAAGAATCCATTTTCCATATCATCCTATGTGTAGATTAAATTTGGCTGTAAACCCATAAACCATCTCATGGCTAAATCCTTAAGTGTAGAAGGGAACAATTTAAATTTGTGATTATCAATGTTGTAATCATAAGTTTGACACAAGTCTTTAAAACAAACATAAATTGGTAATCATATTTTATTGATAATACCCTAAAAGTAGTTATTATGGGTGGGGATATTTTCATCTTTGTAACATTTTAATCTTGATCTAGGATAATAGGATAGGTAAGGTTCTTCTTGGTGGTTGAGCTCTACCTCATGTGGCCTTATTTAGTGGATTGTTTCCCAAAATTTCTCCCATAATTTCCTAATACATGTTGTAAAGGGTTCTTATGGGAGGTATTAAATCATCAAAAGTATTTGGAAGGATACTTGTTTGGGATTTAAAAATTTTATTTAAAATATTATTTAGCCTTAATTACTTCATTTGGAAAGATGGACCTACTTAAGAATGATCCCAATGTTTAGGTGAGGATAACAATGGTTCCACCTCAATAGTCTGAGGTTATTTTCCTAGAAGGTCCTCTAATACACATTCTCATTGTGACCTAATAGTTCTTGTTCCTTGTTGAGGGTTCTTATTAATGTGTTTTCTCATTGAATCTCTTGGTCTATTCATAAATTTCTTTATTGATGGCATGTAATTACTTATTCAACAATTAACTTATGATTTTATACTTTATTGAAACCTAGAAAATACTCAACAATGGCACCAAAAATTATGAGATTCATTATGTCTTCTTAATTTAATAAAATGAGTAAAATTGATGCCATATCAAACCAATATTAGTTCCCAATGGTAGTCATAAATAAGGTATGCAAGATAGTGACTAACTATTGTCTATATGGGGAGATTTGGGGATAAATTACTCGTAAAGATCTATTCTACTTACTTGAAATGAAAACTATTATATTTCTTGTAAGAGTAAACAAATTTAGTAGTTGGACCCCCTAAAGTACCTAATATGGTCATAAATAAGTATAGGTGGAACCATAGGGGCTAATCAAAGGATAACTCATGTCAGTATTCAATAACTCATCCCTCCCTTGAAGATATAGAAATAAATTCCTAAGTTAGGCTTTATCTTGATTGGTAATTTCAAGAAGACCAATCAGAATCTAACAAATGGAATCCTGTGTTGAATTGGAATTTTTATAAGGAACCCCACATTAATGGAATGGAAAATGCTTTAAAGGAAACACATCTATTGTAATGCAAATTTCTCTTTAAGGAAACACACAATTAGTCTAAGTTGCATGAACTAGAATAAATTTGAAAGGGGATGTTGTGAAAATTCAAAGAACTAAATTAAAAAACACATGAATTAAACACACACAAATAGATAATTTTAGGTTGTAATTTGTCACATAATAGTTTACATAAAGGAATGGAAGATAAAAAACACACAATAACATAAACATATAAATACCACAAATGATCTTATTTCTTTAGTCGAGTTGGCATTTTCTCTCCCTTGGAATAGGGTTATATCACATTAGAATTGTAAAAATAACATGAAATAAATTCTTCATTAATTATATGAGTTCTTACAATGCTATAAAATCTTAGGTCTATGCCTTAATCATTTACTTTCTACATACTCTTGTTTCATTCTCTACTACCATATCAGTAGGAAGATGTTTATATAAGAAAATACTTTTACAATAGATAATTAAAATAGACTAAGATCCTAAAAATAACATAACTAAATAGGATTTTTTTTATTTAAAAAAAAAAGATAACAACATCCTTTCCATGTTTTAAGGAAGAAACTAGTGAAAGAGTGTTAGTGTCAGTTCTCGTGCACTATCTTTGGCTATTACTAGTTAAAACTTCTTATTGAAATTAAAAATATTTATGTTATAAAAAAATTCCCATTACAATACATACAATTGATTTTATCAAAATTAATATAAATACTTATGTGTGTTAATAGACATACTACTTTTGGAAAGTTTATAGATGACTTATGGAAATGTTTTAAAAATGGACTAAGATGCTTTTGATCAAGGAGATATGGTTTTCACCATGATGAAAATTATTCAAAATGTATTTTTTCAAGATATTGGAAGCTTTTAAGACTAGTTTGAGTATCTCTAGAGCTAGTATGGGAATCTCCACATCTATACTGGTGATCTCCTAAGCTAGACCGATGGACTCCATAACTAGCCCAATTATCTCTAGAACAAGATTGAAGATCATCAGAGTTAATCTGATTTGGTCTTATGAAGTCCTTTTTATTTTTAAAAAAACATATTATTTGCATTTAGTACATTTGGATGATATTTATTCACAAAATTAGTGTATTTTCATGTTAAAAAATAGAATAAAGTGGTCTAAACAAGAAAAGTAAACTTGCATATAATGATCAAGGAAATCTACTCATTTTCTACTTTGAATTAGTAATGAATTATAGAATGACACATAAATCCACACAAAAAGAAGATTATTTAGAAAATAGATAGGCCATTAATTGGATATAATGATCCATTTTATGGGATAATCAATCTTTATATATCATACTACCTTATCAGTGCACTATTAACCCCTTTATACACACTTAAACAAGTTATGTAGGAGATTTGTAATATTCTATGATATTTATTAATTTTTTAGAGTACTTAGAAGTTTAAAAATATTGATAAAGGTAGTAACTAATCCATCATGTCTCATGATACAAACAATTTGACCATACATTTGTATATAAATGGTTTTAGTATCTCCCTCTAATGCATCTTAATGTTGAATGTTCTATAGAACATAGCTGCTTGGTAAATCAAACCCCTTTATTTTATAGGGTTACTATATTTATCTTGTAGGACCTTTACGATACTTTGATCCTATGGAATTTTTAAATGAGGTAATCCCTATTCTACATTATAATATTTTATAACTACTTATATAAATATATGATCATTTGGGTGAGAATTTATCAAGTTTACATTTCACATAGAATTCTCTTTTTGTTGGTTTTCTAAAGTTGGTCATCCTTTAATGTGATTTTATTATAAAAATCTATAATAAAAATAATATGTTTTATTCTAAGGATGAGTTGGATAATTTCATGAAAAGTGGTTGTAGTCATTAAAATAACATATAATTGGTGGGTACCCCTATTATTCATCCTGTCTACCTTTTCCTCCTTGATATCCACCTCAATAACCTCCTCTATATTTGGATTATCTTTGCATGAAGCACCATGTTTACTAATATAGACCCTCATATCCTCCTTTCCTATAATTATAACCCAAACCCTATTTTTTTATTCATCATATCCCCTATACATTCATTTCAAAAAATATGGATCCCATCTTGACTAGTGTTGTTAAGGTGACCAAAGCTCCATGGTTATTGATACTACAGAGGTGGGGGAGTCCATCCAAATAGTACTAAGGAGAGTGAGGATTATATTATTTCAAAATTGTGAGATCCTTTGATTAATACTGAGGAGAGGTTGGCACCCATCCAAGAACATTTTACATCACATAATTCATTTTTACATTTAGGATTTGGATTCTTGGCTTTGCATAGGGAATTTGTTATGTTGCAACTGTGAAGACATTTTTGGTGATGTCTTCCTTCAATTATTGGAGTGCTCAACAATTCTTGTTATTGTGATTGTGTGAATTACATAAGTTATAGTACATGGTCTAAGGTTATTAAATGCACTATTATAATAAATGACATTTTATAGTTGCATGTCCTACTACACAAAATTTTTCATAAAATTACATCTTAAATTTTAGGAAGTAATTTATATAGTGATCATATTTTCCACATTCCATGAACTAGAGGCCTAACTTGGACCTATTAATTTGATGGAAATCATCCATATTACATATCACAACATCTATATTTTCATCAATTTTTGTAATATGTTGTGTTTTATCTCCATAATAATTTATTTCTTCCAAATGAAAAGTAGTTGTCTTAGTATATCCCTTATTATAATAATATATTATGAATAATAGGAAACCTAATCTAAGATTTTAAGTGCATTATCTTTATACCAAAATAGAAATTTTACTCTATTTGCTACATCATAAAATCTACAATCATAATCCCACACTAATTCACCTTATTTTTGACAAATTTATTTCGATACTTAAATTGTTTGACTCACACACTTATTTAATTTTAATTATCCTATCAAATACTCTTTGAAATACTAAAAACTTAGCTTGGTAGGGTCTATTTTTATATGAACTCCAGATCTCTTCTTGTTAGAGACCATATGATCTCACATTTATACATCATATATAGTTGTATTTTTAATCTTACACTTCATTTCAAAAGTTATAATATATTATTAGGGTTATTACACCCATCATATAGTTCTAAAGTGAAAAAAACTCATCCATTGAGAACCATGCCTTTAATGTTCACACTTGAAATTGATGGTGGTGGTGGACTAAAATTGGGTAATATCATAAGATTTGGTGAAACTTGAAATCTTACCTCAATCAGTTTCTTCCTATCCATCACTTTCTTTTTAAATACACTATACTTCAAAAAAATTTATACAAAATATTCAAACCAAGTAGTTTCTCCACTAACTTATGTTCTTTTCCTACTTCGTGATGAAAAATTATGCACAGAGGATGTTTATCCTTGAAATGCATGATACATGTTTGTGACTTATATTTCAATGAATATTGAACCTATATTAATCATCTAAAATAGAATAAATTATTCAAAAGACTTATCCTTATCTTATCCAAAAAATATGCCCCCTTTTAGTTATGATCTAAAACTACTTTCTAACCAATAACTCACTCTTATTTTTCCTTTCCAATTTATTCCATCTCTTCAGCATCTCTATCATTCTATGTACCTTCTCTTCTTTCAATCCTTATCCTTTTCTTATCCTCATCTTGTCTAAATTATTTTTCTCTCCTATGAGCTTCCATTCCTATTTTATATTTTACACTTCCTATTCTATTTATATTCTTTGATATATTAGGATTATTTTGTTTATTCCATTTTATCTATTATCATAGGACTTAATCTAACCCCAAAATTTGCTTTTCATTATGATTATTTATGTCCTCAATATTTTGGGTATAAGTTCAAGATTCTTGTCTTATTTATTCATCATTTAGTTCATTATACACACATCTCCATTCACCTAGAGCGACTATTCCCTGTTGGTATGGGTAGGCACAATGGCCTTTTCTAAAAACAACATTTTGATAAGTGTAAGTAATCATTGTAAAAACTTGCCTCTAATTCCTCTCTCAAATAAATCTTTTACAACCTAAAATTTAATTAACATTGTATGAAAAATTTAATGATGTATCAATCGATGATAGCTTTTACATAATGATCTATTGCACAAGTCTAATTACTATCCAACTTTCATAGGTTTTCTAGTCTCTTTTCCATCCAAATTAAGAATTATATTTTTATTAGCTAGAAATATTAGTATTCAAGTCTTGATAGCCATTCAACTAGTATTTTAGGAAATTCACCAAAAAAATTTCATATATTTCACCATACATATGTTCATGAAATAACTTATTGTTCAAAGCTTACTATTTTTTTCCTTCTTCTGTAAAATTGTGAATTCATTCATCAATCCATCATTCTAAGATTATTTATCCTAATAGCCACCAAAACATGTTTTATTGTTCCATAATAATTACACCATTATTAGTATAGTTTCGTATAAAACCCATCAAAACATGCTAAATTGGGTTTTATGTGTGAATTTGGAAATATGAATAGAACACAATCATGGTGACATAACAAACAAAGTCCTTCTTAGGTGATACAAGGGAATTAAGGTAAATAATGAAAAATTTGGTCATAAGTAGATGTATATTTGTTATGAAGTGTGTTGGGTATCATAAGATCCTTTGGAAGGTGTTTGAGTGGTTGAAAGAGTCTCTAGGTGTCTTTTAGTGTTCCTTTGGCATTTTCCTACCAAAAGGGCCAATTTGAATATTATGTGAGAATTTTAGAGTATTTTTAGGGTTGAGATGAAATTTAAGGCTTGTAATATGTTAGTTTGAGGTCCTAAATATGTCTAAGAGCGTAATATGAGGTTTTATAAATGCACATCATGAGGAGAAAGGCATAGATAAGGATTCTTGAATGTAATTACCACATCATGGTACTTGTCTTCATAGTAGGGAAGTTTCTCTTATATTTAAGAAATAATGTAATTATTTTTTGGTAGTAATAAGGTGGTAGAATAATTAAGAGAGTTATAGATATATTGGTATAAGGATAGGTATGAAGGAGAGTGGAGAGAATCGAAGAGAATGAAGAAGATATGCATTATCCATGAACGACAAAGGGAATGATAGTGAAACAATGAATATATGTATGAAATTAATGATATTGAAATGTTATAGTGTGATTAATCCATTGTATTTAGTGTTTAATAATCTGGTATACGTTTTTGATGAATAACTAAATACTTATAGTCTTTGAAAGTACTCTATTTTTGAGATTCAAAATGATATATGTAGGACTGTATCCCATTTCTTCATGTTTCCATTTATATGTATATGAAAAATATAAATAAGACATTTAAAGGGTTTGTGATGAATTTTTTTGTGTCAAATACATTATTGATAATCAAATATTCTTTCAGGATTATGAGAAATATTGTGTTGATGATTACATGTGTAGGTGACTATTGAACTTAGAATTCTGAGTATCTTTATTTTCAAGTCAAGAAAAAAACTAATGAAGGGATTATTAATAAACATGAGGGAACATAATAAGATAAAAATAGTGTGTATTTATATTAGCATATAATTATTGTATAAATATTTGTATGAGAGGTTCCTTGATAAGTTTTGAAAGATAGGGTTGCAGTCATTGAAGGCTTTGTTCACAGAGACAATCAAGTAAGGTTAATCACATTTGGTAATTGTATGCATGGATATGGAAGGTTAGAGTTTGTATTGAGAATATAAAGAGGGATTATATTGGAGTATATTTCTAGGTTTATGGTTAGATCCATCTGGGAGTCTAGTGATATAAGCATACCTTGTGTAAGTTTACACAGTCTTACAACAGGTCTTATAATTCTGTGTTTTGATTATTTAAGCCATATGTAGACTGGATAAGGATAATTTTCCATTTGGAAAGATTACCCATGTTAATATAGACTTTTTAATGTTCTAAATATATTTTTGAAGATTATAAACCAAAATTATGACATTTTAACCCTTCTTGACCATGCACAGGCCTATAGAAACCTAGACTAGGGTTTTTAGAGAGAAACTCCTATTTTTAAAGTTTATATCATAAAAAACTCATCAAAATGGGTGATTACATGTAATTTAAGGAGATTAAGAATATTTAAAATTTTATTAAGTGGTACAACACCATATGGTATAGTCTCCTATGTTATGGAAGTAAATAGACCTAAAGAAGGTCTAAGTGGAGAAAGGAAGAATAAATAAAGTGAATGAGAAAAAGACATTAAGGAATGAAATTTGGTGTGAAGTTTTATAGTGGAAAAGGGTATCAATATATGGATATATTCTATACAGAGGCTTTGTATTTAAGACAAACAAAGGAGCTTTGTCTTTTAGGAGGTCTAATTGGTAAAATAGTTATGCAAGAAAGGGTATTTGCATAAAGATTGAGGTTATGAAACTTATTGGGAAGTAAGAAGGAGATATAGGATTTTAAAATATAGGATTATGTATTTTGGATAAATTACAAATTTTTCAAAGTAAGGAATTTTTCCTAAAAAATGCTATAAGGAGGGGAGCTTGATTGAGATCTTGGGAAGTGTAAGAGATAATTAAGGATGACACAAAGTTTGAGATTAGTTGAGATAAGTATGTTATTCCCTATAGAGTCATTCATGTTGGAATAATGTATACATGAGATCTAGAATAAGATTTGAAGGTTTTGAGCCTTTGAGGAGATGTGTATCTAATGAGTGAGTAAAAAGGAGAAGAGAGGAATTGATTGATAAAATGAGTTGAGTGTATGAATGATAGGTTTATGAAGGATATAAGGACAATTATAAATGATACATAGGTGTCGAATAAATAGGGTCATGCATAAGGAGGTTAGTAATTCTATTGAAGAGTTAAAAACTAATAGAAAGAAGTGAGTCAGGATAGTGAGGTGTCATATTTTTAGACATAGGATCTACATCATTTTTTAATCATATCAAGAGAAAAATTCTACAATAAAATAAAAAAAACAAGGCTCAAGAAAAACAAAGGTATGTGGCATATTGGTTATTTTTCATTGTTAATGTTGTATGAAATGTATAAGATTTCAAGAAGATTATAGAAATAAATGTGTGATAGAGATTGATAATAATAAGACATAAATTTTGAGAGAAAATACAAGTAGAGGTTGAAGGTAAATATATTCCAAGCTAGGATAGTCAATCATTACATAGAAAGGATATGGTAGCATTGCAGGCAAAAATCTTGAGAAAGATGTGAGAAATCAAATGAGAGATAGAGGTATGAGAGAGTGTGATAGTATGAAGATATTCAAGGGGAAAAATGATAAGTAAAATTGGTAATTAAGAATACAAAATACATTAAATCCAATAAGTAAGGACACACACTATGAGGACTCAAGTCAAGGTATGTTCTATTTGTTGATTTTAGTAAAGTGGTTAAAAATGAAGTAAATTAGAACATATAAAATAAAAATAAATAATATTTTAGAAAAAAGGTAAGATAAATCCTAATGTTATTAAGGATTGTGTGAAGAGAGCTAAAGAATAAGCTCAAAATAGAAAGCAAGTTTTATGTGTGGGCAATGTTGACTAAATTTGACTTTTAGGTCAAATTGGGGCATCCCTAGGTGAAAAATTGGTTTTATAAGTGTTATTTTTGGTATAACATATTTTAATGAGGTGTTTCATAGGTATTTTAATGTTATTAAAGGATATATTAGCCTTGGTCATAAATTTCATTAGCTAACATGCCCTTTTAAGTCATTTTAAGGGTCAAAAAGGTGAATTTAATGCTTTGTATAGGTTTTTATGGAAATGTGAAGGTTAAAAAATATTATTTAATTCAAATTTGTCCTTATAGGTCTTAATTAAATGAAAAAACTGAAATATGGCAGGTTATACAGAAGAAAACGTAGTTTTATTGAAGGAATAAAAGAGTTTGGCACTTGTACAACCTCTTTAGGAAGTGTGCCACATGGGAAATGGTAAATAAGTTCATATTAATATTTAAAATGCTCATTCACACTATTTTATTCTTTATAAGTGTCATTTATTGATCAAAACCATTCTACTCTCTTTTCACCCTTCTTGGCAAGCAAAAGTGACCTTCATGTTTTTGCTTAGTAAAGATAGCTCAAGATGTTTCCACTAAAATTATGTTGGGAGGTCATTGTAAAATTATATACCTTAATTTACATATAATTATTTTTGAAAATTGTGTATTTCTATTCATTAACCATCCTCATGAAGTTGACATTTCAAATTTTCCTACTAATCTATGCACCCTACAAGTTTTGCTTCATTATGGGCAAGTCCATATAGAGTAATTTCTTATATTGATTCCATAACATGTTGGATTATTCATATAATTATATTAATATTTTTTTTCATGTTTAAAGTTGATTTTATAGTCTAAATATCTCACTTTGTAGGAGGATACCACCATGTGTAGTTTAAGGTAATTCCCCACTTACTGAGGTTTAAATTACATACAAAGGATTCATATTAATTTTAAATGGTGTATTAAATGTTTAAATACCATGAGGGTCACATAATTATATTTTTTTGTATCACAACCCCTTATTTTGATCAAACACCCATGTCTTCACCATGCTACCTTAGTCATGAAATGCCCTGTCTACTTTATTCCATGTATATACTTATGATTTTCATGTTGGGGAATATATATTAGATATAGTTTCAAGTTTTTATTGATGGATATCATATAATTGAGAGTTTTCCATGAATTTTATGTGTTTTTAAGCCTTTCACAATAATATTTTACCCCAATTTCATACCCTGCCTGTATGACATGCCCAATGCAGACCTACATGACCTTGTTGACATCATGATGAGGTGTAAGAAGGTTGATGTGTGATCCAACCTCTTGATATGGATATAAGTTAATTTTCATACTTTATTTAAAATTTTAAAATTCATTTACCTAAAAGGTTCCATATTGTTCATATCTAACTCACTATTGGTATACCACAACATCCACCTACAGGTGGTTGAGCAGGTTACTAGAATGTTTTCATCAAGATATGGAAACAATTGGACATATAATTAAGGTCTAGTTAAGGTATTTAGGCCATAAAAATCTCATCTAGAGTGTGAAAGTGGAAAGAGGAGGTATGAAACCATTTTGAGAAGATGAGGACTATGTTTTGGGAAATTGTCCTAAAAAAGTGAAAATAGAGGTTAGGGAAACTTTTGTGATTAATATATGACATTGTGTAAAATAACTATAAGGCATCCAAATAGATTTTTTTGTATCCATTTCATATTTAAATGACCTTGAAAAGGATTGGAGAAAAATTACTAATGAAATTTGGTTTTTAGGAGCCTCAAAGTTGCTTCTCAAAGCACTGAAACCTTGCATTATTATTTACAGGACTGAGTCAAAAGAGGACTTTTATCCTTTTAGGTTGAAAATTAGACTATTAGTCATATTAGGATGAATATAAATTATCAAATTAAAATTCATGGCACCAATATCTTTGAGGAAGGAGGTTTTTTTGTTTTTTTTGCTTCTCATGATCTCTCCCAGTCTTTACACTGTGGAGATGTTGATCTATAGTAGTGTGGGCAGACAGAGAGCAAGTAAATTGAACTTATTCAGAGATATAAAACATAAATGTGATAAATTTGGATAGGATATGGATAATAAATCATGTAATATCTAAGAGATCTTATTCACTTGTTTTAAGCCTAAGAGAGCATGCACACCTATATCTTCATTGAGACAGAGCACAATCTAAGAGGCATACTGTTGGAGAGGTTAAGGTGCATGTGAAAGGATTTAAGGAATGAATAAGAGTAAAAATGGTATTCATAAATTAAAATTAACATTAAAACACCATTATCAATTCCATTATTCATGGAAAGTATACTACAAGTTTACTAAATAAGCAAACATAGTCACAGTCAAGGATCCTAACTTGATAGGGAGGTAGTATTTAAAGTGGAAAATAAAGTGGATAAAAGCATGTTACAAGTGAATAAAAATAAAAATAAATATGTACTTAATAATAATTTAAATCTTTAATCATGAAAAACACCATCTAACAGTCTTGAAAATTACTTACAATCAATTGTGTTGACTGAGATAGGTAGTAAGATGGGACTTAACACCTAGGGTGGTATTACATAGATGTAAATCTCACAGTGGTTTAAAAAATTTATAGGTAACCATGGAGAGATTAAAATTGGGTATTTACACATTGTTTTTTTTGGTTTAACTCATGCCAATTTGACCTACAGGGGTCCCTCTTAAGGCAAAATACAATTAGGAAGAAACTCAGTCTTGTGAATCCAAGAGTATGAGTGATCCAGGAAAGGTTAGAATGGGTAATAGAGATTATAAAAAATTAATAATGATTATTAAAACCTATAAAATATCTTGTAATCATAAATCAAGTAAATGGAGGTTCTCTAATCATTAAAACATAGTTCAAAGCACAAACCCTATACAATCAACTTCTATACAGTCTGTTTTGGAAATGGAGGAATTTGGAGAGTTTAAAAAGATAAAAAAGGGTGGAAATTTTGTAGAATAAGTATTTAAAATTTAAATAATCCTATATAATATTTATTTTCTCTAAGTAAATATGGGAAGTACCCCCTATTTTATCTTAGATAGGGGGTACTTCCCTAGGTGCACTAGTTGACAGTTTGGAGGAGTCGAGGCAAAGAGGATAATTAGATGATGTTGAAACCTTGAGATAAGATGTAAAATGTTAGTCCACATATAATTAAGTATTAATAAAAAACCGAGAAATTTTGGAGTTTAATTGAATATCCCAAACCCTCAAACTTACAAGCAAACCTACTAGGCATGGCTATGCCTAAAGGTTCAAATGAGAAGGCAATGCCATTTCCACCTTAAGATGAGATTTATAACCTCTTGAATCATGTGTATGGGATGAATACAAGAATTTTTGAGAAATTTAGAGATAGGTAAAACCACCAAAATCCATTCTAGGCTCTAAAGTATAGTCAAGCCTAATGAGCAAGGTTCAAGCCTAACGTCTAATGAAGAGTCAATTGCATTTATGGAATGAGAAAGGCTCTAAAACATAATATATAATATGTATGGGATTACTTAAGATGTGTTAAATATTTTTTAGCTTAGATAAATCATTAAAAATCTAGTTTTATCTCAAAAACCCATCAAACTAGTAAGAAAGAGGAAAACAAGTTCGAATAGTCAACTTCAAATGCTCATATCTTCCTAGAGGATCTAAATGGAAGCCAAAGGATTTTTTGGAAGTTAATAAGGTCCTTGAACATAAAATTTGTGGAATTTGTTTGTAGGTTGGACATCTGGTTTTTATGAATGAAGCTTAAGAGGTCTAGGCGTAAAACCTTCCTAAACCCTTGCAAATGACCAGTTTGTGAAAATGGAGATATAAATGCATTATAATGGAATATTTTGGATATTAAACCTATTGTATATTGGAGAGGATTCCCTTAGGATCCCTCACATTATTTTGATATGTACAAACTTGTATGGACATGGAAAAAATAGGCTATTTTTTATCATTTTTTTTCCATGCTACAAGAGGATTTTAAAGGTGAAATCAAGTTTCAGGGGAATTTTTATACTTTATATAACTACCTATGGTCATTTAATTTCAAGAAGAAAATTTAAGTGTCCAAACTAGGTCCTTCAACTTAGCCAGTCAAAACTAGCATATTTGACAAGCTAGTGAAAGGTGTGAAAACTTCAAGAGGAGTTATTTTTAAGGTATTCCTATTGCTTATAGGGATATTGAGGTCCTTAAAAAATTTCATCTAGTCACTCCCAAATATTTTCATGAGAAACTGATGTTGATTTTGAGACCAAGTGTATAAGGTGCATAGAAGAGCAATTTTTTGGACATCAGATTATGATTGCTCCATTCTAGGTGATTACAGATGACTAGGCCTACAACCAATGCATGAATAGGCATATATGATGCCCTTAAACTTCATTCCAATAATTATAATTGTTTCCAATCATTTATAAGTCATTCAAATAGGGATAATCATGTAGGTAGCTTTTCTAAGCTAGAATGATGAGTTTTTTACCACTTTTCATGAAGTTTGTGACTTGGATTTACACTTGTTACTCCTAAAATTACATGGTTCGTCCAAAATAATCTTATCATGCACAATTAAATTATTTTATTAGATTTAAAAATGTGCTTATGACCCTTAGACTTCTCTCTTCTCCTCTCTCTCAAGTTCTATAAGAACTAGCCATTTTAACCATTGTATTTAATGATCCACCTTAGTATGCCAAAGCCTTAATAAAATAAATATATTTTGATAAATAATACTACTAATTTTTACCTCCTCCATGATTTTTCTTACTTTTTCATATGAAATGTTTGATTTTTCATAAGTGAAGACTATGGATTCCTTAACATGTTATTTCATTCTATCATCTATTTATAGTTGGAAAGCTTCTTCTTATAGGGAATGTGAATTGTTATAGGAGATTTCAAGGATTGAGTGAGTTATTATATTAATTATTTCCCTCATATGCCTCTTATCTAGTCCTCCTAGCTTTACACATTTATCCATAACCTCACAATGGAACATTAATGTGAGAAGATGAAGATTAGAGAAGTGTATTTTTCAGTTTGTCCCTTGATTTCAAGCGTAATATGAAAATGGTTGAAAGTCATAAAATAATTTGTTCTATCACATCCCTTAGGTTGTTTTACTTTTAGTTATCTCTCTCCCTTTTCACACCCAAGTTAAGTGTAGTTGTAATCCAAAGTGGTACATCAAGGGAGCTAGCCCTATCTAGAGATTCACCTCATTCCCTAGGCTACCCATAAGCCTAAAGGTGATTCCATTGTGCCACTTGGATGAGGATATATTTTCCATCTCCTCAAAGTGTGAAAATTGAAGTGACAACATGAAAAAGAGAAAGAAGGTTCCAAATGAAAACAAGAGATGAGAAAGTTTCAAGTGTAGACCATCAAGGTACTCAAGTGAAGTAACAAAGAGATGAAGGCAAGATAAAAGACACTTATAGAGAGGAAAAAAGGAATGAGAATTTGAATATAAATGACATGACCAAAAATAATTTCCATGAGAAGAATATGAAAGAATATATAAGAGAGATAATGTTAGAGGAGGAGACAAGAGGCTTGAGGTAAGGTCCCAATAGTATAGATCAGTTGATACTCATGATAAAGTAAATGAAAAATCAAGAAGGAAACCCATGGATTAGATAGTTTATGAAAAATATAAGAGTGAAGTGGCCAATAGAGATACTCATGAGAGATAAAAGCCATAAGATAAATATATTGAGGAAAGATAAGATAAATAAAAATGCCCTTAGAGATTTTAGGAATTTTAAATTTTCAAATGAGAAACATGAAGAAGAAGAGGTGAATAAAGTTCTCATTGTGGAGAACATGAAGAAATATGAGAGGTAATTTATAAAGATATTATTTAAATAAGAAAATATAAAAAATATGAGAGTGTCCATGAAGGAGGCACTCAAAGGGACATTATGGTCTATTATTTTGCTATCTAACATTGTAATTGAGTTTATCTATACAATAATGAAGACATTCATGAGCAAGGTGTTGGAAAGAAATATGACAAGAAAATCTCCCATGTACAAAGATGAGTGTACAAATAAGAGAGGACAAGTTTTTATTGTCTATTAGGAAGAAAAACATTGTGAAAAGGCTAAAGATTAAGAAGATGATAATATGTGAGATTTTCAACTAATCCATATGAAGAGATAGAGGTTTCATCACAATTTTTTAATGCCTTGGAGAGAATATAGGATAAATGAGTGAAATATGGACATATGAAAGACTTTTTCAAGAAAAATAACTTGGAGGAAAAGAAAATCAAGTTGTATCCTATTGAGAAGGTATATGATAATTTAGATTTTGTTATTCATATAGTAAATGTTAATGAAAAAATGCATAGATAAGTTGATAGGAATAAGTAAAAGTGTAAGCCAACAAATTTGGAAAATGATCATGGATATAGGATGCCATTGTGGCTAAAACAACTGGTTGCATAGGTAAGAGTATAATATATTCATCAAATGGAATCATATGGTAGAAATACAAGCAAAGGACCAACAAAGAGGGTGAGAAAATTTTATTTTGAATAAATAGGTCAATCGAGTCTAAAGGAATTTGAACACATGCAAAGTAAAGTATAGGTTTCTAGAGGCAAAAAGGAATTACAAAAGGATGTTGTGATCAGTCATGATGAAGAAGACATGCCCCTAAGGAGTCAAGAGAAAATAAAGGTAAGGAGATTTTTGGTGATTACATGCGTAATGAAGCATTGAATGAGATATTTGTTAGAGAGGAAGAGAAATGGTAGAATATATTTGTAAGTACTAATGTGAAGTTGGTATAATATGTTTAGTTGATATCTAAAAATGAGAACACTGATAGGGAGTTACCAAGGCAAGAAGAGGAATTTGAAGGCCATAAGGTTGATGAGGAACAACTTGGACTTGAAGAAGGAAAAGAAAAGGCAATATGGCAAAAAATGCCAAAATTTGATGAGGCAAGTGAAGAACTATAAGATATCTCTTGGAAAGAGGAAACAAAGTTGATAAATGAGTTATTAAGGCCATCAAATTAGATAGCTTCAATAGGTACTTAGTTAGATTCGAAGGCAAGAAAGGATAGTCAAGAAGTTCATAAAAATGGCCCTAAAGAAGAGGTATTTGTGCACAAAGAAATCAAAGGTGGAAAAATTAATGATAAATAATGTAAGGACATTGAAATGAAAAAATACATGAAGAGACTTAAATCTAGAGAAAGAAAAGGTGTAGATCTAGAAGAGGATCATGAACAAAGTATAGAAACACATTGGTAAAAAGTGACTCCAAGGAATCAAAAAGTGAACAAAGATAAGTCAAGTCACAAAAATGTATATGTAGATGAGATGAACATAGTGAAGGAAGAGTCATATGAAGTGAATTCAACAAGGTTAAAGGCCATGGAGAATGCATTATGTTAGGACATAGAAAAGATGATACAATATACAAGGATGGAGTAAGACTTTTTCACAAGGCAAGATAAGATTAAGATTAAAAGGTAAAGATAAATAATATAGTTGGATAAATTAAAATAAGGAGAGAAGAACAATGTCAATAAATGCCAAGTGAAAGTGAGGATCTAAAATTGGAAAGAAATGAATAAAAATAACTAAACTATTTGATCTAGAGATCAAATCTTTCCTTCAAAGGGAGTATGATGCAAGGGAATCAAGGTAAATAATGAAAAAAATGGTCATGATTAGATTTATAGTTGTTATGCATGTGTGTGGGGTCTCATAAGATCCTTTTAAAGGTAATTTAGTGGTTGAAAGAGTAAATAGGTGTCTTTTAGTAGCCCTTTGGAATTTTACTTCCAAAAGGGCCAATTTGAATATTTGAACATTATGTGAGAGTTTGAGTATGTTGAGGGTTGTCATGAAATCTAAGGTTGGTAAGATGTTAGTGTGAGGTCATAAATAGGTATAAGAGTGTACTAGAAGGTGTTATATGTGAAAATCATGAGGATAAAGTCATACACCAAGATTCTTGAATGTAATTGTCACATCAAAGTAGTCTTGAAAGTAGGGAAGTTTTTCTTGTATGTAGGAAATAATGTAACATGTTTTTGGTAGTACGAAGGTGGTAGAATCATTGTGAGAGTCAAAAAGAAATTGGTATAATGAGAGGTATGGAAGAAAGTGGAGAGAATGGAAGAGAATAAAGAATACATGCACTGCTCATGAAGGATAAAGAGAATGATAGTGAAACAATGAATATATTTATGAAATTAATAAGATTGAAATGTTTTAGTGTGATCAATCCCTTGTATTTAGAATTATAAGTATCTCTATTTTGAAGTCATGAAACAAACTAATGAAATGATTATTAATAAGTAATATGGAACATAATAATATAAAAATAGTTTGTATTGATATTAGAATAACATGCTTTTATAAACATGAGTTTGAGAGGTTCTTTGATAAGTGTTGAAAGATAGGGTTGCAGTCATTGAAGAATTTATTTACAGAGACAATCAAGTAAGGTTAATCACATTTGGTAATGTATGCATAGATATAGAAGGTTATATTTTTTATTGATAATATGGAGAGGGGGTATATTGGAGTAGATTTCTATGTTGATGGTTAGATCCACTGGGTGTCCAGTGCTAGAAACATACCTTAAGTAAGTTTACATAGTCCTACAAGAGGACTTATAGTGTTGAGTTCTACTTATTTAAACCATAAGTAGACTAGATAAAGATAATTATCCATTTATAAAGATTATCCATGATAATACAAACCTAGGAAAGGTATCAAGATAGATTGAGGAAATTAAAAACCAAAATTATGACATTTTAACCCCGTTTGGCCATGCGCAAGCCTACAAAAACCTAGACTAGGGTTTTTAGAGAGAGATTCATATATTTCAAGTTTGGACCATAAAAAATTCCTTAAATTGGGTGATTATATGTAATTAATGGGTATTAATAATATTTACAAGATTATGAAGTGGTATAACACCATATAGTATGGTCTCCTATGTTGTGGAAGTAAATGGGCTTAAAGAAGGGCTAATCAGAGAAAGGAAGAATAACGAAATTGAATGAGAAAAAGGAGTTAAGGAATGAAAATTTATGTGAAGTTGTATCGTGGAAAAGGGTACCAAGATATTGGAATATTCTATATAGAGGATTTGTATTTAAGTTAAACAAAGGAGATTTGTCATTTAAGATGCCTAATTAGTAAAATGATTACATAGGGAAGGGTATTTGCATAAAGATTGAGGTTATGAAATTTTTTATGAAGTAGGAAGGAGATAGAGGGTGCCCAAATATGGGGTTATATCATTTGGATGAATATATATATTATTCAAATTAAGTAAATTTGACTAAAAAGGCTACAAGGAGGGGAACTTGATTGAGAGTTTGAGAAGTGTAAGAGGTAATTGAAGATGAGATATAATTTGAGATGAGTTGAGACAAGTATGTTATGCACTAGAGAGGTAATCAATGTTATAATAATGTATACATGATATCTATGAAAATATTTAAGTGTTTTGAGTATTTGAGGAGATGTGTATATAGTGAGTGAGTAAAAAAGAGAAGAGAGGAATTCATGGATGAAATGAGATGAGTGTATTAATGAGAGGTTTATGAACGTTCTAAGTAAAATGAGAAATGAATAAAAGGTGTTTAGTAAATATGTTCATGCATAAGGAGGCTAGTAAGTCTAGTGAAGAGTGAAAGAGCAATAGAAGGAAGTGAGTCAAGATAGTGGGGCATCATATGAATGAAGCTATGAAATTTATGGGTTATAATTTGCAAACCTCGCCTCTACATCATTAGGTAAGGGATTATATATTTATTTAGGGAATGCAAACCAACATGTGTAGAATGTTCATTATCAATTATAAATGACTAAATATTTTTGAGAAAAATTGAGCATTCACTATACACAAAACAAGGATAAAATACATTCAGGAAAGACATTATCATATCTCTATATTAATCTCTATCTTTTCAAAAATCCTTTTTATCACAAGTGATCACTATTTATATACATTTGAAACATATTATCATTTTTAATTCCATCCATTTGATTCAAGCACAAGCAAGTCTTTTCACATTCCAAATAATCCTAGAATGCCAACCTAGGTCAAATACTTCCAAAATACAATATGTTATACAAGAAGATATCCATAAAAAACTTATCAAACATCTATATCTTATAGTTTTATAGTGAAATTATACTATAGAATAGTTAATAATATAGAATTATATAAAGAACAAAGGTGATAAGTTAATCTATAGTAGGCCAATTAATTGAAAACTTAGATAAATGAATATTCTAAATTATAATATTGAGATATGTTAAATATAGAAAGTATTGAATTTGAAAGATGTTCAATTGATTTTAATACTAAATATAAAGGATACTTAGGTTTATTATGAATTGGTAGATATAGATTATAAACATGTATAAATTATGCAAGATCAGTATTCTTCAATCGTCAAATTATGGTTTATACTTGTGGACACTACCATTGATGCTAGTGTCTGATTGTGACATAGGTGCCTAATATGAAATAATGACTAGATCTACATGTGACAAAATTTTTTGTTATAGGTTTTATATCACCTTTAATTTGATGTATTTACATTTAGGATACATATTCTTCATCTTCACTGATTGATCAAACTGTAACTCTTTTCCATTCTTCACCCTTGGAATGAATTTTATAAAAATGGGTTAATGGGCTCATGGTATTGAAATGACCCCAAAGATGAATCTATCAATGGAAAATACCTATATAGATAATAGTACAAAAATTTATTCATAATTATGAAGTTTTACCCTATGTTTGGGAAACTGTGTACACAAGGGTGAAATCTACTATATGATGATGTTAACAATAATCTAGCTTGTAATTTGACAATTATCACACATGGGCTGATATTTGAAATTTTAGGCCTATAATATGATTATGTATATGCTTAATATAAATATAAAGATGAATGGGGTAAAATAACTTGGGTGCGAATTTTATTTATTTAGATTTAGTAGGTGTTTTATTGGCATTTGCTATATGAGGAATGAGAGGGGACTAGACTTTTATTTATACCACACCTTTTGAAAATATCTCATGGTTGGGATAAATAATACAAATATCCTAACCCAAGGTTTTAAATCATTTTAAATTTGGATGAATTTTGGTAACTTGACACTAGATAAGGATCTAGACACTATCATCGATGGCAATATCCCTTTGTGGTTGGTAGTATTTAGAAAGCTAAAAATAGGCATGGATCTAAAACTGATAATGAAGGATATTTATTAGGTTTTATTTTATTTTTAGTACAAGATAATTTGTTCATATTAATTATATCAATTGGACATAGAGATAAGTATTTAAGCATAGTGAGATGGTGAATGTGAACCTTTTGGTAACATGGAGATCTAAAACTAATAGTTAAAGCCTTGATTGATATTTGTAAAATTTAAAAGACTAAGATACTATAAATGTTCATTTTTAGTATCTAAATTCCCACACCCTCCCCCCTTAATCTAGCAATCCATAATGATTAAATACAAGTTTAAAGTAAATAAATTTGTAGCTAGGTATGTATAACACATCTTGATTTGATTGATCCCACTTTGAGTGCTTTGATAGTGTATGAACTATAACCAAGAGCATGTTATAGTGTAAATTAACGCTTATAATCTAAATTTTGAAATCATTGAAATGACTAGAAATAAATATTTCAAGGAAGGATTTCATATTTTCGTCAATGTAATCATATTTCCTCTTGATGTTTTGACTTGGTAAAGATTCTTCCTTATAAAAAATTGGAGATAGAAGAGGTTCATAACAAAACCTTCAATATTTTGAAGAGAAATATTGGAAGGTATTATTACCTCAATCCAATGCAAGGATTAGTTGTTACATGACCATTGAGATTATTATATCTCAACCACACAACTCAAGTGTGGTTTTGTGTGTGTGTGTGTGTGTGTGTGTGTGTGTGTGTGTGTGTGTGTGTGTGTGTGTGTGTGTGTGTGTGTGTGTGTGTGTGTGTGTGTGTGTGTGTGTGTGTGTGTGTGTGTGTGTGTGTGATTTGGTGAGGGTGAGTGATTTAATCAACTCATTGTATAAATCTAGTGATATTGAATGATTTAATCACTCAAATATGTAAATATAATGAGGTTGAATTACTTAATCACTTTAACCTATAAAATGACCTAATTATTGTAGTGAAAAAGGCTTGGTAATAGTACATCCTATTGTAACTAATGTGTCCTAGTGAGTAGTATAATTGGTATTTTTTATTACATTTTGGTGAAATAACATGGCATATGCATATCTAATATGTATAAGCTAGAGTATATGTGTCATAAATATGAAAAATTATGTCTCAAATCTATGAAAAATTAGTGTAACATATACGATTCTAACCCAAGTGTATATCTGAATCGTGGAACTAAACTAGAGATTATGCAAGTGTGGAGGTCATGTATTTATGACATACCCACTAAAGTTTAGATATAAAAATAAGGTATGTAAGTTTGAAGTTTATGTTTTTATGACATGACTCCATTGAAATATGGAAATATTGATAAGGTGTTTAAATGTGTAGGGCATGTTTTTATGAGATGCCCCCATTAAAATATAAAAATGGTGAAAATGTGGATTTCATGATTCTATGACATGCCCCCACTAATATTCCCCCATTTTTGAGGTGAAATAACTATAATATTAAAGATACCTTAACTTAAAATAATAAGATATTTTTAAAATATGTGTATTAATTATGTAGCATATATGTATAACATGTTGAATTAGATATATCAATTAGGTTCATAGTGTGTGATCATATCAAGACCAAAGATGCATGCCATAAATCATGGTGATATATAGAGAATGAAAATACAATATTAATAGACAACCAAGAGAATAAATAAGATTACTCAATGTAATTCAAAATTATGGTCTAAGGAGAGAACATACAGGGGGCATGTTCAAATTCCGTAAAATCAAAAGGAATGACATATTCAAATGTCATATCCACATAGAATGACATATTCAAATGTAAAATCAATATACAATGGCATAGAGGATAATAAGAAATGAACATATATAGATGTTTCATAAGAAATAAAATAAAAAGTGATGGAATACACTTAAGGAACTGAAAAATAGATGAATTAGCCAACATAAACATATCATACTAGTCCCTACACATATATGTTAGAAAAAATGATATGCAATATAGCATATCAAGTACATTGTGAAATATATGAGCATGAAAATAAACATGTGTAAGAGTGAGCATATATTGTCAAAAATGATAATGTATAAATGATAATAAAGGATATGTAACATTTATAAATTGTGATAAAAAAGAAGATGCCCTGAATGCACTGTATGAGATGGGTAGAGGATATGTCCAACATATAGAAATGTATATATAATGTGTTTAGATATGCATATATCACATTGAAATATGTGTGAAACATGTTTATATAGGAATTTAAATGATTACATATCTAATAACACAAAGAAAACAACATAGATTCCAAGGAGTTGATAAAATATAGGAATGCTAAATATTTTTATATTTTTGAATTATTTAAATGTTTTTGTATTTTATGGCATACTTCATTTTTTTCTATTGTTGGAAATTTAAAAATTAAATAATTATATTATGATCCCATCTAAGGGATTCTCATAGGTATATCCAAACTTAGAATATTTTTGATGAAATCGGTGGTACTACTAAAGATCATACATATGTGTCATATATAGATCTATAAAAATTATGGTATCTTAAATATTCATAATTGGAATTTGTACTTATGAATAAATAATAAAAGGGGTATAAATTGGTGAAAAAATCATTTAATGCTATGTCTTATTTGAATTAGCTGTAATTGGAACATGTTTAGTTTATTTAGGTAACTAAGTATGTTATGTAGGAGTAGATGAATATTCTATGGAATCCACTGTGTGTCTCTTGTGCAAAGGTCTCTCAAGTATGGGCCACCTAGGAAAGCTGATTTATTATTTATTACCCTAAAATGGAGGATTGAACTTAGTAGTTTTTATAATTAATTGGATTGGAATAAACTTTTATTGTTTATTTGGATGTTCATA
Source organism: Torreya grandis (assembly GCA_037957365.1). Taxonomy (NCBI): domain Eukaryota; kingdom Viridiplantae; phylum Streptophyta; class Pinopsida; order Cupressales; family Taxaceae; genus Torreya; species Torreya grandis. The sequence goes on from JARHVA010006296.1 coordinate 944,260, forward strand.
TGGAATTTTTGGAACTCTGACTACCCTATTAGTATGAATGTATTGAATAAACCATTCACTTTAGAAGTTATTACATGAATTTTATGTATATGAGGTCATACCAATAACATATAAAAGACTCATGTATATGGTATAAATAATAAGTTGGTATACACATGTTGGAAGAACTTGTAAAGGTAAATCAACCTAACCAATAATGTGTTTTGATGCCCCATCGAATGAATTGACCATTTTGGTCGAACGGTATAAATCATCACATGTATATCCCAAATGTGTAATTCATGTCATGGTACATACATTATAACTATAATTGGTATATATCATAATGGTATGTATAGGTTGATGGTTAATGTATGCTAGAATATATAATGAATGAATATCAAGGTCATCATCCACTATTTCACTTTCATAAAATATAATGGAAGGTATATAAACCATAGGAGGTATTGTGCATGTATAAGTGATATTAATACCATCTAATGGGTACCCATAATGCAATGGAGGAGGATGTGCATTGTATGATATTTTCACTTGCGGATCTTTCTTAGAAATATATTTCAAAGGATTGTTAAATATTTTTTGATTTTAGTGATCATCAGGTTGTGAGCCTAAATCTTTTGGAGGATCATCAAAGGTAATATTTTAGTCATAAATGAGGTCTTGGATCTTATTATCAATGTATAAAACTTGTTTTTAGAATTCCTATAGAATTTAGTGATAGTTACAATATTCATTAGCATCATATCCTTTAGGTATAGGTTGACTCATATCAACATCTATGGGAAGATGTAGAGATATGTGATGACACTCCACAATCTTCTAAAATAAATAAATTGGAGACTCAAGCAATGATGTAAATTGTCTCTTAGGTGAATTAGATATCATGAGTCCATTAGTTTATTGTGACACTATGTTAACCATTTTGGTTGTTTCCATTTTTAGGTTCTATAGGTTTAAACTTATAGCTTAATTTGATATTGAAATTGGTATTGGATGTAGTTGGTGTGTTTTGTAAATACTTAAGCTTATTCAAGGAAATAAGATTCATTTCATGATTTCCAAATATATTCTATAAGTCATCAAAAGATATGGACTTTTTGAAAATAATGGACTTTTGTAATGAGGAAAGTAAGTTTTTATTGAAAATGTTATTTATCTACCATTAGATTTTTCATTTTGGCCAACATTATTTTATATCTCAAAACATATTCATTAATAAATTATTTAGTTCCTTGTTTGATCTTTGAAATTTTAGCATATGGAATCTTTTTAGTGATGTTGATAGATAAATTTACTAAGAATTGATTGTATAGAGGTTTGAATGGTTTCATTGATTAGAGTGGTAAATAATAGAAACATCATAAATCATGGTCTTTTAGGCTCCTTAAAAATAATTTGGTCAAAATTTTATCATTGGAGGCATTATGAAGACATGTTGCGTAAACATATCAGAGATGTTATTTGGTATCATCCTTTCCATCAGAAAATTTTAACTTGGTTGAAATAAAACTATTTTGCAAAGGGTGATTTTATTTTTATTTTTTTATTTTTTGTGTAATATGATTATGTAACACACTGTAATAATCTAAAAATGTGTACTAAGAGTGTTACTTAAGACCATCCATCCCTAGCTTAGCCCTAAACCTATCTTAAGTACTATATATACATTATACAGCCTTTGTGTGGGCCACATTCATCCCTAAACATCCTCAAATTAGTCTCAGATCATCACTTTAGCTTTTTAGCCCCTAGTACCTCAAGTTCTGCCACCTCGACACTAGAATCATAATTTGGATAGTAGTGCCAATGGCTCTAGTGTCTCTGTATGGGTGATATTATATCTCTCCTTCCTTTTATCTCTAATAAATATATTTTCAAAAAAATAATCACTATGGTTGGCCTAGACCTCTTTTAAGACCCACACAAGCACTGTAACACAATATATGCATGAATTTTTTATCCACTAGATGGAAATAAAATGCAAATAAAATAAACTAGATGAGAATAGGTTATGAAAAATCAAGGTTATCAATCCCTATTTTACCATACCTATACATACATTAATATAAAATTATCTCAAGCTCAAAATACTTAGATTTATAATCTTAAGATCCACTCAAAATCACTCAAACTAACATGCATACTAGCTTGACTTGTACTTGCATTATCACTTAGGTGGGGAGAACTACGTCATGATTGATTCCTTGTTGGAGTGTTGGTATATAGGAAACTCTCATCATAGCATGGTGTTGAGGATTTCCAACCTACCCCAAAAAAATCACACTTTTATACTTTATCCAACCTAATGACCTATCAACATGGAGGTTTAGGTTTTTCATATTAAATCATTAAAAATAAGTCATTCATAAAGAATAAAAACTCATGCGCATAAGAAAAGGCTTGGTATACTTAGACATGGGTGCATCCAAAAAATCAAAATAGCTCTACATAGAGGAAACTAATGCCAGAATAAGGACACTAGATCCATTGGCACTACTTTCCAACTAGGGCTCTACTATCCAAGAAGGGTTTTGACACCAAAATCATGTAAATGACACGTATATCAACTCTTTCCTAAGTTTTTAGCCTCTGAATCTCCCATCTCAATCAATTTCTAGCTAGGTACTTATTTACATCATTTATTTATATTTCTAGAAAGGTAAACCTAGGTAAATTATGTTATAAATTAGTGGATGTTGTATACACAATATTTTAAAACCTTTATCACATAATAACACTTCACACCTTGAAATAACCCACCGAGACTCAATCTCTCTGAGTGCATGACTTAAGAGGTGCATTAAGAAAGGGATGGGTAAACCTTTTGTGCTTCATAGGATTATTGTCCCTTTTTAACACATTATTACCAATCCAACCAACTCTTAAAACCATTCCCTAAGCTATTTATCCTCCCTTTAATATTCCTCCAGTATTTTCCTTTTTCCATCCCTCTTTTTCTTATCCTAAACTCATTTTGCTCAGTTAATTATATTAGGCTGACTAGGTTGACCTAATATAGTTTAGGGGCATTTTTCACTTTCTTAGCTTGTTAGCCTTTTGGCTGACCTAACTCAGACCTAGTGAATTGTCCCTAAAAACATACTAGGTTGACCTTATACAACCAATGTTCTTGGAATGATTTAGAACAAGATCTACTTATATATACAAGATCATTTCAATCATTATTCATATGTGCAATCAAGAGTTATTATTCTCTCACGCTTCTTCATAATTTGGTCTTCCACCATTCTACTTGAAGAGACTTAACTTAGGAATCTTATTTAGAGAATCTAGTCTTGTGGATAAGTCTAGGATGCTTTGGACTTTCTTAGTGATCCTTACAAACCACAACAACCTCTTGTGAAGACATTTTGGCCAAGGGAGAGATTGAGTCTTGATGGGTTCACATTTAGGTAAGTATATTCTGACTTTGTTCTCCTCTATTTTAGCAGATAGAAGTAGCATAAGTGTTGGCTCGAATAATACTATCTTTCATATTTCATGTATTAGGGTGTTACTAATACATAATTTAATTTAACTTCACTATACATATTTGTTATATTTTTTCTAACCCCCACTTTGTGCCATAAGCTTTGGTGTGCACTAGATTAGATTTAGTTTATTTTTATTAGAGTAAGTGAATGTATTAAAGCTTAGGACTCCATTAGGGTTATTATGTGATTGTGTTAGACTATAGGATTTGGAACCCTTCCCAACATGACATGTTGTGACAAATGATACCCTAATTAGGTCTAGCAGATTCCCATATTGGTCATGCTTTCACTTAACAAGTGCATCCAAAATCAAAAGTATAGGTACTCTATATCTTATCTAAGCCAAGATTGATTTATAGGTATGATGCATTTCTGATTGCATAGATTTTGGTGAACCCAACTTGAAACTAACCCTTGTAATATTTCTTTTTTTCTTTTGATCATCATTTTTATCATATATTTTGAGATACTAGATCGATTTTGTCAACCCAACTATTTTTATCTATGTGTAGGTTCTTAGGAAAATGTAAATTGATTGATCTAGTCTACCCAATATAGGTTTTTATACTTTTATACATCTAGTTTAGCCTACTAGGTTAACCCAATCAACCTTTTACATTTTTAACACTTTATAGTAGGTTCCTGCACAACTTGAGCAATCCTATTAGCCCAATTTGTAGGTTTCTCAAACATACTTCAAATTATTCATCATAAATCTTCCTTCATTACATCTCTAATCCATCAAGGTTCCTTTCTACCTCTCTTTCTCTTTATTTTCTATCTTTATTTTTAGAGTTTGTAGTCTTTAAAACTGCCCTTGCACATCAACTAGATCGACACTGGTGATCTAGTTCTATGTTATGTGTGTTATAAAAAACAACTAGGTTGACTCTACTAACCCTATAAATTTTCAAACTTTTACTCTATAGTATAGTTTTGACTTTTTCAACACTATTCTATAATTTGTGCATATAGTGTCAACACTATACCTTATTTCAAAGTTGGAACTAACATCATATTTGTTAGTAATGAGTTATAATTAACATCTTTTTCTGTTACTTGCATGTTTAAAATAGTTCACATAGTCTAATTAGGGGTTTTTATTAATATCTTAATTTCACTATTTCTATTTTATGAACACATGACCAAATCACAAAAATATAAACAAGCACTTTAACATTTTTTCTACCCAAGGCTAACCTAATTGGATTTCTTCACCAAGGGGGAAGACGACTTGATGCTCTGGTCAAGTATAAATCATGGTTAATGGTATATTTTGGCTAAGAACATAACACCCTTATCACTACAGTGTGTGAAGTGAGGGGGTCGACCCCAATACCAAGCTTGTATCATTTCCACTACAGTCCCTTTCATCCCAAACTACCTGAAACCATCCTTAGATTGTTATCTAGTTCCTTATTTTATAGCCAACTTATAATCACATGAAAAATCATATCTTAATAATCTAATAAAAATTTAGGTTCACCAATTAGTTATCTCTTTACTTTTCAAGTTGATTTCTTGCTCTTTGCTCAATTGTGTGTGCAAAAACATGCATTAGCTAATGCCAGTGTAAGATTTTGTATTATGTGCCCCAATTAGATTGGTCAACATTGATCCAATTAAATGTTTGTTTCCTTTCAGAAATTAATTTCTTATATTAGTTATAAAAATTATCTTGCTTTCATTTCATAAATTGTTACCATCTTTCTCTTCCTGCCTATCTACTATACTAGGTCGACCTAATCGACCCTATACCTTTTTCATCTCCTATTGACTATAATGGATCAAACCAATCAACCTTGTATAGTTTACAACTCCTATTTCCTCTTTTTCATTCCTTTGTTCACTATACTAAATTGATCTAGGTAACCCTATGCATTTTGCAACTCCTTTATCCTCTTTTCCATACCTCTATTCACTATACTCGATTGACTTAGTTGACCCTGTACAATTTATACGTCCTATTTTTATTCTTGGTCAACTTAGTCAACTATATAATATATATTATCTCAAAATATTACACCCTAGAAGAGGATGTTCAGGCCTCTTCAAGATTTGGGCAATATGGGAATACCTCTAGGTGTGTGGGGCACCTATGGTGGAGGTATACCTCTAGTATTATGAGGGCTAACTCCCTAAGTATGACTTGATGTGCTTATGCTCCTAAGACTACCTATCATGTGTGAAAAGGGAAAGAAAGAGATTCATAAAACAAACCTACTCTAACAAGTGATACACCAAGTATTTGGTTCCACATACACTTGCAATTTGCTTAATGGACTAAGATAGTCAAACTAGCCTCAACACCATTGATGGAGCTCCTAGCTTTATTGTTTCTCATGAAGGAAAAAAGTCACACAAAAATTGAAGGAAATTGAAAATAAGGTCACATGTGATACTAATAAACTCATACACACTTCAAGAGCCTATTTTAACAGCATAAACTTAATGAAACTTGCTAAGGGAAGCCATTTTGTAA